>CM069858.1:99943769-100493769 GCA_036172795.1 Pelodytes ibericus | reverse complement strand
AGCACAATTTAGAATAATGGTTCAACTTTACATAACAATAGTTACCTACTTTACAAGGGTTGAGACAGAATATTTATAAGTTAATTAAATATTCATAAAGGAATGAGAAACATTTGATGCAACATACATCTTATGAATTAAAAAAAATGGTGCAGTACGGTGAAACATTTAAAAATGTATAGAAAATTATTTGTACTCCCTGAGGATGAAATAAGTGCTGCCTGGTATCAGCTATGTATCTTTCCCATAATGCATTATTCTAGAGAAAGGCCAAGCCTGGATGAAACTTTATTAATTTTGTAACACTTTGGACTAGGGTTGCAACAAAGCAATAAAAACAAAAAACAATGGCTTCCTGCCAATGTTAAGTCTATGGAGGCAATAGCAAGGTCGGTATTTTTTTTGTGGCAAACCCTACTTTGGACCATTGTGATCTTGGGATTTGCTGTCTACTCAGTGTTACTGGTTCAGATCTTCATGATTAGTGAATGGGACTGCAGCAGAAATGCTACATTTTATGCCTTCTGCTGTGCTATGACAAAGTGGGAATGAGACTCTGGCTGTATATGTATTGCACTATTGCCTGCCCCAATACTTCAGATGTCCATGCAATAGGATTTTTAGATTATAGTTCTTATGCAATTTGTTTTGCATTATTTATTTTTTGCACTATTACAAAATGTGGTTATAGTTTGCTTAGCACTAATGTTTCCGCCAACCAGTATTTGGTGTGCGCAAAATGTTTTCCTGTTAGAAAAGATTGTATACTGAAAGCTTGTGCAAATATAAACCTGAACTTTTTTTTTCAAGAAGAAAGTAAATCCAATATTTAAGTTCTACCTTATTGTGGCAACTGATTTTTTTTTTGTTGTAGGTGAATTTGGATAAGATCTCCAAGTATCACATATTTGGTGTCACTGTGTAACCTTTAAATTGGGTTTCAAGTTTATTTTTTGAGTGTTTCTTCAGGTCCAACTTTTATGCAGAAATAGGGAGATATTATCTACTAGGGTAAAAGTTATCTACTCCGGTTACCCCCATTATTACAAGCCTGTGTAGCAACCCTTTTGTTTTTATGTCTGTGTTATAGCAGCAGTTGAAGTGGCACTCTTGATTTAGTATTTGCTCTCTCTATCTGTTTTATATGTGGTGATGCTGTTGATTTTATTTAGTCTATTCTTCACTACCCTCATGTAAATTCGTCTTTTTATTACAAATATGCTATTGTTTGTCTCATTTTTAATGCCTCTGATACTGCGGCTTCTTTCTCTTTAGTGTAATAGAATTCATTGTACACTGGTGCAAATATATATAATGACCATCCTCTTCACCTACCCTCTATAAAATTTTCAGAGACTTCTTCTACAATTAGCCATTCATTGCTACATTTTTAATCCTTTCCTGCACAGCCTCCTACACTCTTAACAACCTCTTTGTTGAGGTCAGCTTTATGGTATGTTTTGAGCAGCTCTTTTAATTTTCTTTATTTTCGGTCAGTCTTTTCAACTTGAATTATTCTTATTACTTATGAATGTTGTTTGTGAAAATAAATGCGTATGGTCAATATTCAACTTAAAGTGCTATATTTATCTCTATTGTAATAAGAAATATTGATGTAGAACAATCAGTCGTTAACTCCTATTTGTCTTCCATTCCCATTTATATCTTTGTCTAGATAGAAGTTACCAGATTGTGTTTAAATAATGTAAGTGAAGACAGGATGATTTAGCTATAGCATAAATTTTCACCTTTTTTGTCACCGTGCATCCCTATTGATGATTTGTTTTTCTGCCATTAAATTCTCAATTTTACTATGGAACCTGGAGTGCCAGTCCTTCTTTTTTTCTTCATTTTGTTATCATTAATACGCCTGATCAGCAATTTGAAAGCGGCACCCTGATCCAGTGCTGGACATATCATCTACACCTGGTTGGAGCCTGGAATATCTCCGAATGGACCTCTGTTTGTTCCAAGACCCAGTGGGGTTGATGTAATGCAGATTTATGTTGTTTTTTTTTTTGTAAATAAAACAATGTATAAATTACGAGTGCTGAATAAACCGGGTATGTGCCAGCTAATGAATTCCTTATTTAAACGGGCCAAATGATTTGAATGAGGTGTTTGAGAAATTCGGTAGATCTGCAGTCAAGTCAGGTTGAGAGGACTATAAAAAAATTCTGTGATTTTTCTTTATATATGTAGAAAAAACTAGGATTTTATTAAAACACATTTTATTCTTCCTTTACTGTCCTAATAGCAGGACTCAATTTAAAGTGTCAGAGATAAGTGGAATTATGAAAAATTAGATGCCATTAAAGATGGCCAAGAACCATTCATAAAAACAGTATCTCCCAAGTTCGATAATACAACATACACTTAAATAAATGAAATAATGCACACGATAACAAAATGTGAACATTTATTAAGACACACTAATATAGAAATAACACACCAAAATAATAATACATTGATTGAGCCCAATACACCAATTAACAACAACCTATTGCTAATCAGTACAAACAAAGCAGTTACAAGCCTGAAAACTCTATAGGTTGTAAAACAAAGATAGTGGCTGAGTTAACAAACAGACCATACACACACACAGGCCTGCCAGCAGGGCGATACTGGCGTCCCAGGCCCGGCGAGTCCAGGGGGCCCAGTGGGTCCAAGTCACACCAGAAAAAAAAAAAAAATTCCCCTCTCTTAAGCCGGTCCGCGGCTGTGAGGGAAGCGTTGTGCACTCCCCTCCAGCCGCGCGGCTTCAATAAAGTTTGTTAAAAAAAATAATAATGCGACCGGAGTTACTCTGGTCGCATTTTTTTTTTAACAAACAAAGAATATTTATCTATGCATTCATACAACCATACATGCACCAATACATCTGCAATTACATATGTATATTTATATAATAGTTACCATATGTTAATAGGCAAAATCTTAATTCCAAACGTTCTAAGATTGCGCTAATTAGATATCTCAGGTTTCTATTTGAACATCTGGTATATACACTTCTCACACAGAGCTCTCTCAGGATGGCCAGGTATCTATTTGAGTTCGCCATCATAAAATTGACCTCTGCTTACTAAGATAGCTTACATAAATTGACCCACTGTCCTCTTAAAGTCTTACTCAAACATCCCTTGAGGATGTCCAGATATACTAAGTAACTAAGAAGATTGAAAACAAAGGTCATTTAGAGGTTCTTCTTATATCAGATATGTCAGATAATATCAGATTATGAGTCCATTTTGTCCCCCATAGTGTGAAATGTATTAAAATACCATCACAAAAGAAATTTAACTTAGAACAGAAGTGAAACAAACATGTATCTTACCAATTATATCCCCCAATGTCCACGATCAATAACCCAAACATTATTTCCTCTTCCTCTGTCTTCAAATCATCCAAGGTAAACAAACAACATTTCAAATGTCAAATTTTCCCTTGAAATTACTCTTTCAATTTTTATCTCCTTCTCTGAGATATTCTTTCATAGGATACTTTGTAATGAAATAAATCATAATAACATTTAATTAGAGTGGGTTATCATCTGGGAAGTATAACGATTGCCTCTGGATCTTTAATAAAATCCATATTTATTAAGAAAAATCCCAAAATGTAATGTCAAGACCAGAGGCTCATATTTCTAGTTAAAAGCATATCAATAAAATGCTTTAATACATGTTGCATTGTAAAGTAGAAGCAGCAGAGTTATAGCTGAGACAGGTTAATGAGACTTGCAATATGAAATCAACAGCTCTGGCTAATTAGAATTGTGCAAATCTTTTTAGTTTTCTCTTCATAAACCTTTAAACATTGTACCAACCATAGTCGAGGATATCATTAAAAGCTGGATATTCAATGGGCTTAGTCGAAGTTTTAGTTATTTTCTTAATTTGTAAACAAACACCATTATGAGTAGAATTCATAGAATTTATATATAAGGCCTTAACATCTGAGGTATTTTTAAAAGATATCATACATATAAGGGTGTCAACTTTAATGATAATTATATCAAATTTAAATTGATATCTGGTTATGATTCCAATAATTTTATGATTTATTTACATCCCATTTAGGTTCTGGTGGTCTGGACAACCTAAAATCTTTCATTAATTTACATAAAATGTGAATCCTCCCAACACAGATACCATCAATGAGTTTATGCTTCGCTGAAATTTATGATCTAAGAGAAAGCTAAAAAATGTATTGAATGTGCAATATCTGCATGTATGGAATCCAGATCCTGTTCCAAGCAACAATTAGCCCATATTGACCAGGCTGTTCTGTAAGCATTTCTGGTAACCAAGACGATGCGTGCATTAGCAGACTTCGAAAAAGCCTTTGATAAATTAACTATGTTATCAACTTCAGTTTTTCTTTCTGACTGAGAATATGAGCTTGTCCTTCCGGATTCGTGACAGGATAACATTTGTGGATAATCTATTGTCCTTTTTAGTAATCTAATAAATAATCTATTGTAATTTTCTATTGTCATTTACTAGTTATCACAAGTAAGTAGAAACCATGGCTGGATTGGCCAAAAGGGTGTTATAAAGGCTAACGTTGCTATCTACAATCAGACTTGATTTATTGTCCTTGATATCATTGTGAATAGAGGAAATGTATAGTTCCTATTGCTCAACCAATCCTGTAAAAATGCATCTAGAGCTAATACTTCTGGATATGGTCTCCAACTGAAATTGCTTTGTAATTGTTGATTTATTCTGGAAGCAAACTGATATAGCTCTATTCCCCATATCTTTAGAATTTGAATACTTTCCTGTCTAACATCTAATCACTGTGATGTACTAGATATCTTGAATTCCAATCCGCTACTGTATTGGATAGGAATGGAAGATACTCTACTTTTATTGTTATTCCTCTGTCCATACAAAAGTGGCAAACATCTTTTTCTAATTCTGCTAGGGTATTCAGTATTGTTCCTCCTATTTCGCTTGATTGTATACTAGTTGATTTTCAACAATTCCTTTTGATGACATAGGCATAACCAAATTATCTTCCTCTCCTAAAAAAAATGATCTCTAAATCAGAACTTAAGAGGACACTCCCACCTAAAATGAAAAGGATGTTTTTTTTAATTTTTCGTTGTTGATTTCAGATGTCGTTTATTTTATGAAATATTTTACTAAACAAGTGTGACTGGGCGCCGCCATATTGTGAAATATAGTGTCTTTGGGTGCCACCCCCTAATGTCTTTACAGCAGAAATTTCACACTTTGGTGCTAGGGACAGAGAATGGAGTCTGTGTCATAGTTCTGATCATAAACTTGGATTGAATGGGAGGGTAATGTAACGATTACCTCACAAGGAGGCAGAGTTATGATCCTTTTTGATCAGGTCAATCTCCTCTCTTTTGTGTTGAAAGGCAGGTAAAAAAGGTTGTTCAGTCACCTAGTCCTGCCCACTATGATACACAGGAACCAGTAAGAGAGCAGGGGTGTATCTTATGACATAATGATGCAGGCTTTGACCACAGTTGCATCATGGGTAAAATTCTCAAAATGGGTGCTGTTGATAGACACCTAATTTTATTTTTACCTTTATATGCAATTAATTCAAACATAGAAGAAACAAACAGTGGCACATGTCTTATATATGTGTTTGTTTTAAATGCACAGGTAATCTAGTTACATCTTATGTAAGGGGTAGTGTCCCTTTAATTCTCCGTGCTCTTCTTCATTATAAGAAGAGCTATAAGAACAAAATAATTTGGTTTATTGCAAACTTTTTGTTTATCACTCTTTTTTTTGCTTCCTCATAAGCAGAGCGCAAATGATGTGAACTTGTGCCTTTCCTTTGCACAGTCTGTCTTATATCTAGGCCACTTAAATCAGATTCCTCATATTGAAGTTAAATAAAGCATATTTTGACCGTCTAAGTGTTTTCTATTTTGAGAAACCTTTCCTGTTTTAATTCTGTATGATTTCTCATTTTCAGACTCTTTTGCTGATCAAAACATTTCTGAGGCGGATCTTTTTT
Source organism: Pelodytes ibericus (assembly GCA_036172795.1). Taxonomy (NCBI): domain Eukaryota; kingdom Metazoa; phylum Chordata; class Amphibia; order Anura; family Pelodytidae; genus Pelodytes; species Pelodytes ibericus. Next base: position 100,487,766 of record CM069858.1, on the reverse strand, counting down.
TTTTGTTTTCCCCGATCTGCGTTCATAGTCTGTGTTAACACATCAGCAATAGATATTTTGAGGATTTCTGACATCATAGTCATGGCTGAATAAATAGCTATGTGCACAGTTTTATGAACTGATCAATGTCTCTGTTTTCTTAAGAAATGTATTATTTTTCACTTGCATTAATTTCATCCTTTTTATTGAAACACATTTTAATAATAATAATTATGACAAACATTATTGTAAACTTGAAACTTTAAAAGATCCTTATATATTTTATATGATAGCTAAGCTTTATTTGATATTTAATTACTATTATTATAATTAATATGCATGCGTGTAACTAAGGGGAAATAACCTGAATATAATAACGTAGAACAAATCATGAACAGGGTACTTTATAACAGTTCCCCCTGGCTGTTAACACTCTGACCATTGGGAACAAACTATCAGATTGCCTGTCAGCAGCTCAAGACAGACAAATCTTCGAAGTTCTTGCCACATTCTATTGCGTGAATAACAGAAAAAAGACAAAAGACAGAAGTGGTAGGTGCGCTAAATACCTTCCACCAGCAAAACGTATGATAAAAGGAAGTATATAATTGCTTGAAAGGGCGATTCACTCATATATGGAGCGTAAAGGTAATGTTAGATGTCTCAAAACATGTAAAAACAGAAAGAGACAAAAATCATAGTGTAGCACAGTTTAGCAACCTGAAAAGTTGCAGCAAAAACAGGGCTTATCTGGTGTAACTGTAGTCTTCTGTTTTCTTCTTCTCTCTCACTCAGCAGCCATACATAGGGATGGTGGCAGAAAGCAGAAGGAAAATCAATGTATAGTAGAGTACAAAATGTTAATAAAACAAAGGTAGCTTACATATAAAATACAGGAAGAACAGCACAGCAGATCTTCTTATTTATATGCCAAACAGCCAGATAACTAGTAGATAAACAGGTCCCAGTTCGCGGTAAAGCTGAAAAAATACGTTCCAGTACTTGGTGTAGAAAGCGGTGTACAGTGGGACAAGCAACGCGTTTCACCTTTCCTTAGGCTTCCTCCTTGTGTGTGACCACTGTACTCTGTTGAATCTTTAAATATCCGAAAATCGCGGTCTTTACTTCCGGGTCTGTGACGTCACCGCGATGAGCTGTTTAATACAGGACGTACTATGCCGTCCTAACGATTTTAAGGCACTTAGTCAGGACGGCATAGTACGTCCTAACGTCGGGAAGGGGTTAAATAAGAAATAATTGATTTAAAAAAAATTGTCTCTACTAGTCAAAGAGAAAATCTTAATAGGGACCCAGGTACATGTCATAAAATGTGTGACTCATCTATGCTTATGTTAAAGCACCTTTAAATCAAGTACTATTCTGGGTCCTTTAGGAATAGAGCTGAAAACCATGTGTTGATATGGTCATCAAAAATAAAGATGATTACTGGAAAGGCTGAGAAGGTGAAGGCCTCAGGCAACAACATAACTGAGTGCAGTATGCTGCTGGTAAAAGGGGCACTTTGATGCATCTCATGGCTCACTGTCTCATGAATAAATCAGACTGAGGAGCCTACTTGTACTGGCCAAGGTAGAGCTTAGCGATTAAGCAGACACTTAAGGAGTGATTTCATATTACCAATGCTTAATGATCATACTGGTGTAAAATGCAATATACTTCTCATAATTATATGGCTGTGGTATTTTCTTTTTTTCTTCAAAGCTGTTAAAAGATTTTTATCAGTGCTACACTAATGAGATAAAAGTCTCGGTGGTAAAAGCATACAGCATAAAATTATTAATAAGCATCATTAGATGTAATAATTTGGTGCTATATACTCCTCTTTGGTACTGTAAAGCAAAAGAAGAACTCAAAGGCGGCGAGATTTTGGAGATGTCACTTAGGCATGCAGAACCTGAGCTGTCACAAATTCTTCCACAGACAGGAGAAGTGGCAGTTAGCCAAACAGCATCCAAAGGATGCGGACTGCCGGCTGCTGCTCTAGCGAGACTGTCTCCATGTGAGACAATCACGCGGGCAGCACTACCACCGTGGGCCAGCAGGAGCCCATGGGGTATCTTCTTTGGGCCCCCTTTAACCAGTGGGTCCTGGGCGAGTGCCCACTTTGCCCATTGATTAAAGTGGCCCTGACTATAGTACTTATACAGAGAAGACACAGATGACTTACTTGCAAGTCAGAGTCTCTTTTAGGTGCATAACAGACTGGTATGGTAGTTTATAGTATGTAAATAACAAGACTGAATGCTTTTTTAGATGTAAATGCTTCAAATCTCAAGAGGGGTTTATACATTTTACTCTTCATTACCCTTTAAGCAATGTAGTGTAGATTGTGCGTTTGCTAATAGAAGCTCTTATCTTAATGTACTAAAAAACAGAATTCTTCTCTAGGCAACGATTTTCAATTCTTTATCATTCAAAACACATGGAATCTCTGTGATTATGTAAAGATTTTAGAACAGATTATGTAATGTGATTATATAAAATGATATTTTTCTCTAATTTTCTTGTTACATTACATGGAAATATTTGTATTAATTATGAATTAATAGGCTCTTTTCAGTGCAAGATAAAGGTTACAGTTATCTACATTTTGTCATCTGGTACAATATCCTGGGACCAGGGATCCCTTCTTGTCTTAAATACATACAGACATACATACATCATTTAAACAAAATGGTTCTTCTGCACTGTTCAAGGCAGTTATGGTTTTACAGCACCAAATTTTATAGGGACACCCCCCCCCCCCAAAAAAAAGCCTATATCTTAATTTGCCAGTACTTGACTTGAAGAATACAGTTATTTATGTCTACTATTAACCCCTTAATGCCACATGACATACATGTATGTCTAAAAGAGCATCGGCAGCAATCAATGATTGCTTCCTATGCTTAACTGGTGTTACTGTAATGCCTCAAAATCAAGGCATTCAGCAACACTGAAACTTTACCTCAGGCTCCAAGCCAAGCAAGCTCCATATTGAAAGACGGTATGCCTTAATATTATGGTGCTGTCCTGTTGTGGGCAAGAGCTTTTTCGAAGCGATAAATGATCACTTCCATCCATCTGGGGATGTTGCTTGACTGCCTCTAAAGGCATTAAACAACATCACAGTAAAAAAAAAAGAAAAAGAAAATATATATATATATAATCTATCCCAAGTTAGCCTTAGAGCTAGGTAAGGGTTAGTTCTAGGGTTGGGGTTAAAAGGTCACTGTAGGAGAAACTAGTTAAATGGTTAGGAAAAAGCAATATAGCTTGGAATACACATATAAACACTGGGTATTTATAAACTTTGGGCAAATCTTAGAATCTATTTGGCAGGTATTTTTGTTAGTGTTTGTAAATGTGTTAAAGATTTTTCATGTAAAATCTAGCAAACTTTTTCTTTCTTTTTTTTGATTCAATCCATCTTTATTATTTTTCATTGTTAATTAAAAAAAGAACAACCAGTATATCACAGAAAAAATATACAAAAGTATAACAATACATAATATTTCTACTTACAGTTTATAGTATTATCATCCAGAAAAATGTGGTTTTGGTTACAGTGATATTTCAATCCCTATATATCACTTTAGAGGAACTGAGGTTAATTATAATTTAGCTTCTGGGTCCTGTCTCCTACCTATTCACACTATGAGCTACTTGCTGCTTCTGAGCTCTCTGTCACCTCTATGTTTTTGATTTCCATATACTACTAACTTTTGTTGAAGCATAATCACATTCATCCTTACATTTACTCAGTCTCTTTCACACGGTCTTCCCTCCCTCCACCCCCCAGTGCAGGGGCGAACCGGCACCCTCGAACGCTTCCCCATTTAATATACACTTGCTATATCCTATGCCACAGGGTCCCCCCCTATCCTCACATAGTTCCACTTGGCCCAGGTCTTGAGATAGGAATCTCGGGATGCTCTATCTTTCCCATAAAAGTATCTTTCTGCCCCAGCCTGATTTCTTATTTGCCTTTCAATTTCTAGCCAGGTTGGTATCTCAGGCTTTCGCCAGTATCTAGCTAGGCAGATTTTTATCGCCATCAGGATATTCAGTAATAGTGTGATACTATGTTTATCCCTATAGGGAATGTCCATATGGAACAAGTAGGTCTGGGGCAATAATTGCAGGGGCTGACTAAGGATTTCTTGGCAACGGGTAGTCAGCTGCCTCTTCAACTCAGTTAGTCTGGTACATTCCCACCAAATATGGATGTGGGACCCTTGGCCACCACAGCCCCTAGGTCGTTTGGCAAATGATGAAACTTAACCCCTTTACGCATGTGGACGTATATATACGTCCTGAAAAGCATGGTCCTTGATGACCATGAGGACGTATATATACGTCCTCCGTTTTCATGTAGCGTTGCGCTCCTTAGCGCAATGCTACATGCCTGCTGCCACTCTCAGAGGCTGCTTCAGATCTGAGGCAGCCTCTGAGAGTGCTTTCAGCCCCCCCCTCGCCCCCCGTGCGCATACGATCACCGCGAATGTGATTGTATGCGCGTTTACACACATATCATCTTTCACTGCCTCTGTGTGTTAAGTGTTGCAATGATGGCATCATGCAACACCTTCTGTGCCCCCCTTGGCACCGCCATCACCCGGTGATCATGCTCCTCCAATACAGTGTGCCCAGAGCAGAGCGACGGAAGAGAGGAAAAAAAAAAACTCTTCTGTCGCTCTGAAACCGCTACTTGACTGCCCCTAGAGGCAGTTAGGAATATTACAGTTCGAAATAGAAAATAAAAAAATAAAATAAATAAATGGAAAAAGCTAACCCTAGATCTACTAAACCTATATCTAGGGTAAGGGTCATACATAGGGTTATAATTAAGGTTACAGGGGGGTTCGGGTGAGTACAAGGTTAGATAAAGGGGTGGGGGTAGATTTAGGGTTAGGGTAAATTTAGGGTTGGGGTTAAAAGGTCACTGTAGAAGAAAATGGTAAGAAAACAAAAAATAAACACTAATATTGTTTATTGCCCTATTAGTCAACCCGTTCGTGACGTTAGGACGTACTATGCCGTCCTGACTTTAAGTGCCTTAAAGTCGTTAGGACAGCATAGTACGTCCTGTAATAAACAGCTCATCGCGGCTCCCCGCGATGAGCTGTTTTCGGATCCCGCTGCAGGCACTTGCAGCGGGATCCTACCTGTCATCTGAGGCCACTTTGAGTGGCCTCAGTCTGACAGGGGAAATGTAGCCGGTGCTCAAAGCGAGCACCGGCTACATTTCTCCAAATCGCGCCGTGCCCGAACTTCCGCGTTCGGGCACGCCTCCGTTACGTCACACGTGATGTCCGGAGGTCTCGCGTTTTTTTTGCAGGGACCCACAGGGTCTGTTAAGACCCTGATCGGGTCTCTGCGAGAGTGTTCCTGGCTACCGATCGCCTTGTGATCGGTGGCCAGGAACCAATTGTGACGTTTTGGTGCTTGCGTCGTTCATGAAGGGGTTAAAATAAAAAATAGGCAAACATGGAAACATTGGTATTTCTAAACTCAGGACAAATAGTAGAAATATATAGACGGGGTCTTTTTTACCATTTGTAATTGTTTAAAAAAAAATTAGGTCAAAGTTAGAAGAAGTGTTTTTTATGGCATATTTTCATCATATTTTATATATTTTATAATAGTAAATTATATCATATGATGAAAATAATAGTATCAAAAGAAAGCCCCGTCTGTCCTTTAATTCTGATCTTCAAGGTACATCAAATGCAACATAGCACTCGGTCACTAAGGGGTTAAATAGGCGTGTGGGTACCAAGTACCAACGGTACATAAGTTTGAAGTATTGTTCTTGTAAATTTTCACAGTACGTAGCCTTCCTAGTGGACTGCCAAGCACTATACCATTTCTGTAATGGTTCATTCAATGACAGGTCTCTCTCCCATCTTGCCATTTCCCTAGGTTTGTTCTGTGGTTGGAGGTTTTCCAAAAAGTAAAGCAACTTAGGGATCATTTTCTCAGGAGTGACAATAGCAGTCTTAACAAAATATCCCCATTGATCTGAATGGGTGGTCTCATTTACTGTGAAAAAATGTTTAAGTCTTAGGTATGTGAATAGTTCTGCGTTCGGGAGGCTATATTGTATCTATAGGTCTGGAAAGGAAAAGACACTATCATTTGCGTATAAATCGGACACACAATGAATCCCACAGTTGACCCAGCGGGATACATTTATATCCTGAATCATCATGGAAATCGTCTCTATTGGCGTATCATATGTAATCTTTTTAAAAGATCCCATTGTTCTTCATAATCTATATACATTTTCAATAAGTGTTCCAATGATTCTATTATCCGTTCTTACTTTTTCTAAAAGCCTCTAGACTCAGCCATTGAAAAAGGAATGGGTCGACATTACCTGCTCCTACCCTTTCTATATTGATCCAGCCCAAGTCATCTGAGCCCTCTACCCACCACGCCAGAGCATTTGCCAACGACACGCATTCTGCAATCTGATCAAGTCCGGGAAGCCCAAGCCTCCTTTTTGGAGACTCCCTTTTTAGTTCTGCCCTGGCTATCCTTGGCTTGCCGGAGCCCCAGACAAACCTCAGAAATTCATACTCAATTTGTCTCAGTGTATCTAGGGGCACTCTGTATGGAATCACGCTAAGCAAGTATAAAACTTTAGGGAGTATATATGATTTTATAATGTTTAGTCGGCCTAGCCAGCACAGTTCTAAAGACTTTCATGAGATTAGTGTCTTCTTAATTTCCATTAGGAACTGGGCATAATTAATGGGGATAATATTTTCCAGTATATGTGTGATTTAAATTCCCAGGTAGTCAATCGGGCTTGTATTGTGTATATTTTGGCCTAACCGTTTTAGTGTTTCCCTCTGGCTGGGATCTAAGAATAGCGCAATGACCTGGGTTTTAATTAGATTTAATTGATAGTTAGACATTGGTGAAAACTTGGAGATCTTTTACAGCATAGCCTGAATTGAATGTTGAGGGGAAGAAAGCATTAACAAAATTTCGTCTGCATACAACATAATAAGATGGTTATTATTTCCTATTCTAATTCCGTTGATGTTTCTTGATTTCTGTAGTAGGGTGGCAAGTGGTTAAATTGATAGCGCATATATTAGTGGGGCAAACGGGCACCCTTGAAATGTCCCATTCCTAATCCCAAATAATGCCGAATCCAGAAACAAACCTCCCACTCTAGCCCTGGGATTAGAGTACAATGCCAGGGTTTTGTCCAAAAAAGGACAACGCCATACATTTCCAGTTTACTCGATCGAATGCCTTCTCTGCATCTAGCGCAAGAAGGACCGAAGGAGTTTTTTCCCTGTGTATCACCTACATTATGCCGAGGACCCTGCGGACTAGACATGTGCAAAACTAAAATTCGGACGAAAATGTTATTTATTTCGTCTAAAACGAATTTCGTTCATTAGTGCATTCGTTTCAGACGAAATTCGTTCATTATTTTCGTTTCGTTAATTTTTTTCGTTCCTTTTATAGAATACAATGTAATACTATTGGCTTTCTATAAACCGAACGAGAGCCCCATTCATAAGAAATTCTTATGAATGGGGCTCTCGTTCGGTTCATAGAAAGGCAATAGTATTAATTGTATTCTATAAGCCGAAAGTCTATAAACCGAACGACTTTTGGTTTATAGACTTTCGGCTTATGGAATACATGTAATCCTATTGCTATTCTATAAACCGAACGACTTTCGGTTTATAGAATAGCCATAGGTTTACATGTATTACATAAGCCGAAAGTCTATAAACCGAAAGTCGTTCGGTTTATAGGCTGTCGGCATTTAACTAATAAGAGACAGAGTCTCCATTCATAAAATTATGAATGGAGACTTTGTCTCCGTGTAGTAAAATGCCGACAGCCTATAAACCGAACGTTCGGTTTATAGGCTGTCGGCTTTTAACTATACGTTTGTCTCCATTCATAAATTTATGAATGGAGACTCTGTCTCCGTATAGTTAAATGCTATTGTATTCTATAAACCGACTCTATTTCGGCTTATAGAATGCCATAGTACTACGAATGGACGAATGAACGAATGATTTTCCTTTATTAACCATTCGTTCATTCGGCTTTAGTTAGCTTAGCATTTTCGTTCTTCGTTTTTCGGGCGAATGGACGAAAATGCAATTTTCGGACGAAAATGCATTCGTCCGAAAACGAATGCACATGTCTAGTATATATTCACATGTAAATTGCTTTTTTAATAAAAAATTATGATATAAAAAAAATCTTGTTTTTATTTCCTTTTATGTGACAAAGCTGCCTCTCTCTTTCCCTTGCCCCCAGATTTGTCGCTCTCCCCCCCTTAGTGTTGTCTCTCTCTCACCCTCCCTTTGGCTCCCCCCTCGCTCCCCTTGTGTCTGTCTCTTCCCCCCTTCCCTCCCCTTGTTTCTCTCTGCCCCCCCCCCCCTTGTTATTCTGTCCCCCCCTCACCTGTTTCTTGCTCCCTGGTGGCTAGTGGGGGCAGCCGGGGGATATATGCACTATACATAATAGACGGAAGTGTCGGGCAGCATGGAGGTTGTCTGCACGATTCGTGCAGACATCCCCCAGCTGCCCGATTCTCCCTGGTGGCTAGCGAGGCAGCGGTGGATGTCTGCGCGATGAGCGAGACCTCCCCTGCTGCCGCCCGGAACGACAGCCAGGACTTTTATGAGGAAGCCGGAAGTACCCAGCTTCATCATAGAAGTCCCGGCGGTCATGCCGGGCGGCAGCAGGAGAGGTCTCGCTCATCGCGCAGACATCCTCCGCTCCCTCGCTAGCCACCAGGGAGAATCGGGCAGCTGGGGGATGTCTGCACGAATCGTGCAGACAACCTCCATGCTGCCCGACACTTCCGTCTATTATGTATAGTGCATACATCCCCCGGCTGCCCCCACTAGCCACCAGGGAGCAAGAAACAGGTGAGGGGGGGACAGAATAACAAGGGGGGGGGCAGAGAGAAACAAGGGGAGGGAAGGGGGGAAGAGACAGACACAAGGGGAGCGAGGGGGGAGCCAAAGGGAGGGTGAGAGAGAGACAACACTAAGGGGGGGAGAGCGACAAATCTGGGGGCAAGGGAAAGAGAGAGGCAGCTTTGTCACATAAAAGGAAATAAAAACAAGATTTTTTTATATCATAATTTTTTATTTAAAAAGCAATTTACATGTGAATATATACTAGACATGTGCATTCGTTTTCGGACGAATGCATTTTCGTCCGAAAATTGCATTTTCGTCCATTCGCCCGAAAAACGAAGAACGAAAATGCTAAGCTAACTAAAGCCGAATGAACGAATGGTTAATAAAGGAAAATCATTCGTTCATTCGTCCATTCGTAGTACTATTGCGTTCTATAAGCCGAAATAGAGTCGGTTTATAGAATACAATAGCATTTAACTATACGGAGACAGAGTCTCCATTCATAAAATTATGAATGGAGACTTTGTCTCCGTATAGTTAAATGCCCACAGCCTATAAACCGAACGTTCGGTTTATAGGCTGTGGGCATTTAACTATACGGAGACAGAGTCTCCATTCATAAAATTATAAATGGAGACTTTGTCTCCGTATAGTTAAAAGCCGGCATTTAACTATACGGAGACAGAGTCTCCATTCATAAAATTATGAATGGAGACTTTGTCTCCGTGTAGTAAAATGCCCACAGCCTATAAACCGAACGTTCGGTTTATAGGCTGTCGGCTTATGGAATACATGTATTCCTATTGCTATTCTATAAACCGAACTTTCGGTTTATAGAATAGCCATAGGATTACATGTATTACATAAGCCGAAAGTCTATAAACCGATCGTTCGGTTTATAGACTTTCGGCATTTTACTACACGGAGACAAAGTCTCCATTCATAATTTTATGAATGGAGACTCTGTCTCCGTATAGTTAAATGCCGACAGCCTATAAACCGAACGACTTTCGGTTTATAGACTTTCGGCTTATGTACTACATGTAATCCTATGGCTATTCTATAAACCGAAAGTCGTTCGGTTTATAGTTTTGCAATAGCATTACATGTATTCTATAAACCGAACGTCGTTCGTTTTAAAGACTTTCGGCTTATAGAATACTATTGGCTTTCTATAAACCGAACTAGAGTCGAGTCCCCATTCATAAGAAATTCTTATGAATGAGGAGGGACTCTAGTTAGGTTTATAGAATGCCAATAGTATTCTATAAGCCGAAAGTCTTTAAAACGAACGACGTTCGGTTTATAGAATGCATGTAATGCTATTGCTGTTCTATAAGCCGAATGTCTTTCGGCTTATAGAACAGCAATAGCATTACATGTATTCTATAAACCGAACGTCGTTTGTTTTAAAGACTTTCGGCTTATAGAATACATGCTGCTATTGGCTTTCTATAAACCGAAAGAGTCCCCATTCATACGAATAGGTCAATTGACCTATTCGTATGAATGGGAACTCAATTTCGGTTTATAGGAAGCTAATAGCATTACATGCATTCCATAAACCGAAAGTCATTCATGTCGGTTTATGGAATGTAGTACAATGCTATTGGTATTGTAAACCGACTCTATTTCGGTTTAGAATGCCAATAGCACGAATGGACGAATGGACGAATGAACGAATGATTTTTCGTTTATTAACCATTCGTTCATTCGGATTTTGTTAGTTAAAATTTTCGTTATTCGTTTTTCGGACGAATGGACGAAAATGCTATTTTCGTCCGAAAACGAATGCACATGTCTACTGCGGACGTTCTCCTCGCCCAACCTCCTGGGGACAAAACCAACCTGATTGGGGGCCATCAATACCAGAATAACCTTGTTCAGTCTAAGGGACAAGATTTTAGAATATATCTTGATGTCCTGGTTGATGAGCGAGATTAGGCGATAATTGGAAACCAGGGCCGGATCCATCCCAGTCTTTAAAATAGGAAGTATAGTAGCTTACAACATTTCATCTGGAAAGGTGGTATCCCCATTAATGCTATTATATACTCTCTCCAGGACTGGGACAATCATTGGATTTAGTATTCTATAAAACAGAGCCGAGAAGCCATCCAGTCCCGGCGCCCCTGAGATCTCAAGCTGCGTAAACGGGCAGCTCAATATCTACAATTTTTCTGACGAGATCCTTGGAAGATCAAGATTATCCAGAAATCTGGTCAGATCCAGTTTGTCTATTTGAGTATCTGGGAGATTGTATAATGCCTCGTAGTAGGCTCGAAATACATTTGCAATGTCCCTTGGTGATACATTTATTTTCCCATTGTGTATAATCTTTTTTTATCCTGGCTTTTTGATTCATGTGTCTCGGCTTATTTGTAAGGTCACGACCCACCTGATTATTGGTGGAGTACCATCTCTGTTTCAATCTCATCAATGTATACTCTACCCTTTCACGCAGCTTCTTGGTGATCTCTTGCCTGATCTTAATAATCTCCCCATTGCCCTGTGGGGATGGTTTTATTTGTTTACTCTCTCAAGTCCCGCCATGGGCAATATAGAGATCATCTAGAGGTTTCCCTCTTTGTTTCTTAATCCAGGGTCCCTGTTTTATTAAATAACCGCGTAGGAAACATTTCAGAGAGCACCAAAGATTAGTATCTGAGGTGTCTCCTGTATCGTTATCCTGCAGAAAGAACCTTGCCTGGGTCACTAGATCTGTCCGTATCTCGTCTGTGGCTAGGATGGACTCATTGAGGGGGGTGGGGGAGGCATATAAATTCATGAATGTGTATACCACATAATTGATTTGGCAGATTAGTATAAGACATCAACCTTCCTGGTCTGTTTTGTGGAAAATGTATTCAAGTTTGTCTGATGGCAATTATTATTGCAACTCCACACTTCTTCTTATCACAGAGGGAGGACTGAAAAACATGCGGATATCTCTTATATTTCCAATACTGTTCTTGGTCTTTCTTCCAATGGGACTCTTGTATGAATACAATATCAACCAATTCTTTTGTCAAGAGATCACATAAATAAGCTCTTTTATGAGGGGAGTTTAGACCCTGTGAGTTTATGGAAGCAAATTTAAGTGTCATCTAAGGTATATATTTGCTATGTATGGGGTCGTGGGAGAGTGCAAGCGTGCCCCCTCGCCCCAGGGGCAGAAGACCCATCATTCACCCAACCTCCCACACACATAACATCCATATCCCTATCGTACCCATCATACCCTTCAAATGGGCCTGAGATATAAACTCCCAGACTCCTGAAGGGTCAGTTTGCCTGAACCATCTGGGGAAAAAAAAATAAAGGAAAACATGAGGAGCACTAGCGAGTCCTGTTATAAATTGTTATCTGTCTTATAGAGCAGCCACTGTTGGATACCCAAGAGGTTAGATTCCCTCCCCCAACGGCACCATCAATGTTCAAACTATAGTAGGGAGATAGGAGGAGGGAGACAAGACCCAGGAGAATCGCGCAAAAGCCACTAAATATGAGCCTATCCTGCTTTTTATAAATCTCAATGCTCAGGTCTATATACAAATTAAAGAAAGAGAGGGGAGAAAAGAAAAAAAAAAAACATGTTTCAAATTTAAGGATTACCCTTTACTTGTGTATAGGATGTAGCCGGATCTTACATTATGCTTATGACGTCCAATTCCTTAATAACAAGCCCAGGTCATATCTATCTAATAAACTACCCGGTATTCTAAAACATTAACAATTGCATTAATTTACCTACTGTCCTCCGTCTCCCTACCCCAATTGACTAGTGCCTAATAGATACCAATTTGGCGTTGTTATGAAATTTTCCCAAGCGGTGTTTGCTCAGTGAATTCTGGGCTAGGTAGTAGTAGACGGGGCCTTAGCACTTAGCTTACACAAATCTTATTTTCATATAGAAAGGAGTTCTCGGCATACCTAGCTCTGCTCCAACCCCGGTCTGCATTAAAGTGTTATTTTATGCCATTTATTAACTTAAAGATCAAAGTACAACACCGGGTTTAAGAAAGAAGGAAAAAGAAGAAAAAAAGGAGGAAAAAGAACCTATCTACAACTTCTACAACTCTATATATTATGATTATGGAATCAAATACTACATATAGGTGATTTAAAGCCTATCCCCTTGTTTCCCAAGGCGATTTAGGCGTCCAATCAACATCAAGTGCAAAACATGTCTACCACGGTGTAACAATTTAGCTAAAGATACATACATCAAATAATTACTGATTTCTAACAAATTTTCTTTTAATTACGTGTGGTAAGTGATTATATTATATAGTAAGTGGATAAGACCAGTACCGCATCTTGATGGTTTGGTTGTGTACCTGTGTACCCAGAGGGGCAAGAGATGGCCATTAAACATCAAGTGCGCACGAATCTGACCCAACAAGATACCATACACAAGTGCACAAACCTTCCCAAGGTTCAATACCATTATCAAATTTATCCCTAGTGTTGAGTTCTCAAATCTATCAAACAAGATCAGTACCGCATTTAGATAGTATAGGTCATGTACTTTAGGGGGCAGGAGATGACCATTAAATATCGGATGCAGACTGATCTATCTCAATAAGTTACCTTAAAGAAATGTACATACATTCCCATAATTCAGTACCGTTATCAATTTGTGACAAATTTCCCCCATATACAAACATCATCAAGGTTTTTCTTTTTAAAGGCATAGGATATGTGATTAAATTACCAAAAAGCTAATGTCTATATTACATTATTATTGTGAGATTAATCTCAGACTGCAGGCATTCAGGCCCTGTCCATCTAGTGAACTATCTACTAATAAAGGGTAGGGGGAAAGAGAAGAAAAAAAATAGAGATGTAGTTTCTTTTACCATCTGTCATCCGTCCCCCAACCAATAAATGCTGGTAAAACCCACTTATGCTTATTCAAGGGGACTTGGACACGATCACTGTGGACACTGCCTCACCACCTGCCTGAAAAATCTAAAATAGGTGAATACATTTTAGATGTTATTTAAGTGACCAGTGTATAAACCATTCAGTATAGAAATCCATCAAACTTTTTTTTTCAATGTCCTATAAGTGATATTTGCCCCCATGCTCATACTTTATTAAATCCCACCATAAATACTCCAATAATGTAAAATTGTTACCGACCCTCAAGAATACAACAAGTAGACCAATATGATGATCAAAATAACATAACATTTTTATTTCAACCTTTTAAAGTTGTGTAAAACTGAGTAACAATGTGATTATCAAAGTTCCACACATCAGGTGTGTCATGTTAATGGATATTCAATCAGAGATCTTGAAAGGTTCTTGAATGAATATGCATGTGTTAAACCAGCTTCACAATACATACTGAATACACCTTTTGTTTGCATGGTTACAGTATCCCAGTAAAGTGCACAATTAGACAATTGTTCCAGATAAGGCAGAAAGGTCACAGTATAACAGGTTATAAGATATAAAGCAGCATGTGACTCTGAAGAGACAAACATTATTAAAAAGGAACCACACACGTATTATTTGTTTTGGTTTATTGATAAAGCTTCAGCTTATATAAAAAAGACAAACAAAGCTTATATGAATATGGTGACACAACAAGTCTAAAAGAAAAAAAAGGACACTGACATCAAGAATCTCGCCCTCCTGTCTTCTCGGACACAGTGTTTTGAAGACAGCAGTCTGATTTATGAGTGATATTTTTAAATGATTTGAGTCCAGTATCTGCGTTTTTTTGTCATTTTGTGCAAACATCCCCCAGCATATTCCATTTTTTCTATACAGTAGTACACTATAGTGTCTTTTTTTGTCTATTTTTTCTTAGATGTACATGTGCTCCGCTATGGAGTGTGTTTTTGCTTTTTTGTGTTTGGCATAGAGCATTTGCAGTTCTGTTGAATGAACAATTGTGTGATATATAATGGTGTTTTAAATCTATGTAACTGATTTATATATAGAGATTACAACATAGCAAGGACAAATACCAAAAATATATTCCAGTGTTTAGGATATTTGGTTATTTAAATTGCTTAAATGATATCGCCTCCTGTCTGTGTTTATGTATTATGTATTAACGTGATGCTACATGTTCTTAGAACAATTAGTGCACTCCAGTCCCCTCCATCATGTTTTCATAACATTGTAGATAAGGAAGAGAGTATATTTAAAAGAAGAAAAACTACCACAATTAGAGGACATAGTCTTAAATTAGAGGGGCAATGATTTAAAAGTAATATCAGGAAGTATTACTTTACTGAGAGGGTAGTGGATGTATGGAATAGCCTGCCAGCAGAAGTGGTAGAGGTAAACACAGTCAAGGATTTTAAGCATGCGTGGGATAGACACAAGGCTATCCTAGCTATAAGACCGGGAACGGGGGACTAATAAAAGTACTCAAAAAAAATTGGGCAGACTAGATGGACCAAATGGTTCTTATCTGCCGACACATTCTATGTTTCTAAGTCCCTATTTTGCACCCAAACCCCTCTGTCCCTCTTTTTTCCTCTATTATCCCTCTTTGGGATCTTTTTGTGGGATCTTTACTGATATCTTTTCTGCTGCTCACTCCAGACTATACCATACCCAGACCCTATCCGAGTTATTTATAGCATTTTCCAACAAGGAGGTAGGAGGGAGATTAGTGCCACATTGCCCTGCGTCTCATTCTTTTTGAACAGAATGATTTTGTACAAACTACTTTAGATGTATGGCCATTTGTCATGAACTAATATTGCATTAATTTTAAAAATGTTGGCTTTTATGTAATACTTGTAATAAAATGTAATGTGTGTGTTTTAAAATGTATGCATAGTTAAAATCTGAATTATGTACAGATTCTTCCTTTGTATGCCTATGGAACACTGCATTTAAAACCTCCAGAGGGCATTATTCCATCAGACTGGTTCTGAATACAGTGCAGAGGAAATATATCCTACAGCAATGTTTGTTTTCTTCCTATTAGATGTGAGTGAAGAAGCAGCCTTTGCATCTCCCTTTCTGATGTTGAAATAAAACCATGAACACAACTTTCAATATTTAAAGGCCTAAGCAACCAATATGATATTTGTGACTCTGTTGTCAACTCAACGTTTAGTGAATAGACACTATTCTATTACTCAAAACCGTTCCCAAAAATGTGTTTTAAAGGGACAGTGACGTCAGTCTGTTTCACTATTCATTGATTAATTTCTGTGTTTAACATGTACTCGACATAATGTAGGTTACACTACACAAAGCAGGGCAGCACAAAGCCAATGAACCCCATGAACCTAATAATAATGGATAAATACTTAAAAGAAACACATTCCTTTATAATATTATTCCATATAGAATCAATGTATTATATTATATAACTGTCTGAAAGTGATATGATGATGACAGGTTCATTTCTTTATAAAACCTCTTTTTTTTCTTTTTTTTATTGTAATATCTTCTTTATTAAGGTCCAGTATTGTGGCTGCCAACTGCATTATCCAGTTTGTTTTGATCAAGACTCTGGAATTGGTAAATCTCTAATTATACTTTTTCGGGAGTGTGATCTTTATCTGTCTGTTTGTGAATATGATGTACATTTTTTTTCTATTTTCTGAAAATGTAACAAATTGTTACTTTTAAACAAAGGAATATACATTTAAATATAATGGATTTGTGCAACTGTGTTCATAGACGTGAATACTGTATCTGTTTGCTTTTATCCAGTAACAGAAGTAGCATTGTGTAGAGAACCTGTGTTCTTTAAATTTTAAAACCTCCAAGTTAAAGAAACAATTTAGTAAAGAGTCTCTAATAGTATATACATGTCTGATACACGACATAGCATTTTGCATGAAGCTTCTAAAATGTCCTCTTGGAAATTAAACCTAGTTTATTGTGGCCCATTCTATGCACTCTACTTTATGCTGGAAAGGTTGCCAAAGCCAAGCTTTGCTTTATTAAAAAAAAAAAACTTTACGGATCACTACCTGGAACTCCATTACTTTTTTATTTTAGAAGTAGGGTGAGGGCCTAGATGTGAAAAACTCTTCACTGATTACCAACAGTAAAACCTGCTCCAACGTATTCCACCATCAAATAATAAGCAGTCTCAATGTCATATGAAATAGACAACCAAAATGCAACAGACCCAGTTTGATGAGTGTGAGTATAATGTGTATTAGGAATATACTCCAGAGGCAATGTTTCAATATATTCAAATGGCCCATGCCTGCATATCCAGTAGGGAAAGAGCAATAGCGTGTAGGGCCTAATTGTGCCTCACGTCAGTTATCCTGTAAATAAAGATATGATTAGTTTATTGCCTTATGTGATCAATTTACTCCTGTTTTACTTAAAAACAAGGCACCATTAGGATCTTGCTTTTCTGGATTCATGGGATATGTGTAAATTTAGTCACAATAGATTGCCACAATGACCCTTTATGCAAATAGGGTTGCCATCCGGCCATCATAAGTTATTGGGATGTGCTGATTTATTCAGATTTTCCTTTTAACATAGTGTTAAAAGCCTAATTCATGCCTGAGTACTTTATAACTACTATATATACAAACATTTGAGTATCGCTTTACAAATGGAGAGACTTAATTAGTTGACAACGTGTTAATCCTAGAAACCCTTTCTAGTGGTTAGATAATGGCCTACAAGCACAGATTTTAACTACTTTTTTGACACCTTGAACCATGAAATTACTGCCGCCTGGTATGTGAATCCTGTAACATTGTTCCTGAGAGCATTTGTGTGTTCCTGAGAGCTGTGTTTTTTGGCTATCTTGTTCCTGACTAAGCACAGTTGGGCGAGGAGATTTAGGTAGAGGCACTTATGAAAATTGAATGCTGCATGGTAGCTTTACAATCTGTGTTCCCTAGCATTGTCTTTTTTAGTTTTAGGCTTATTACTGCAAAAACAAAAATGTATTTTACATTACCATTTATTTATCTTCTGGGATGAAGTGAAGTAAATTCTGTTTTGCTTTAGTGCCAATTCTTTCAAAGATCCCTACCATATTTCTCATGGACATGCTACCAGGTCATGTTCCTTCATATTTAATCTTTCTGAATCCTGATTGATTTTCCAGGTTCAGTGAATGAACTGATGATGGAAAGAAATGCATGTAAATTGGTGCATTCACATGTAAATTCATAGAGAGGACACCATGATTAAGTGCATTCTTTTTTTGTGTTCCACATGGAAGCTTTGTAGACATACTTTGTTGCTGATACCAGGAAATGGCGACATGTAAGGCACTACTTTTTTTTTTTTCCGCTTACAATTTACTGCAGTGGTTGCCAAACCAGTCCTTACACCCCCTACCAGTCCAGGACTTATGGATTACCCAATAATGTTTTTGAAGAAACCCCCAAGTTTAGAATCTAAACTTGAGGGGTTTTTGTTGTTGTTTTTTTTAAACACAAGTTGGTGATCCTTTAACTCTGGTCTGGGAGGGTGTGTGTGAGGACATTTTTGGGAATCCCTGGTTTACTGGAATAAATGGATATGAATCAAACTTTTAATTTGATCCATGCATCCTTCAAATTATCAAACAGGATTGTCTGTTCTTTTAAAACGGGCAAATCTGGTCTGATGTACTTCATGGAGAATTATTTTTGGTTTAATATTATTTTTAGAAATCCATGCATCAGAACACAGAACACGAACCTGCAGTTCCTCTTGCATGGCTAGCTAACTAAATATAAAGTGGATCACCAATGAGGGAGATGTATCCCATGCTAAATACATGTGCCTACTTCCCAACATACCAGGAAGCAAAAGGTAATGATTTTGAGTAGAGAGTGCATAATTTGAAAAAATAAAATACTTTATTGGAGCAGAACGTTTTATAAACATGTGTGAAAAGAAGACAGCGACTGAATCCGTGAAAGGCACAGTCTCTTAAATTAATAAGTATACAGATTGTATCTTATTAAAAGGTTTTTGTAAAAAAAAAAAAGACAAATTAAATCCCCTTCAATTAAAATGACTATTCTAAAAATAAAAAACATGTTAACAAAAGGTAGGAAACCCTTTACCCACGCAACATTCCCTTCTGAATATTAGTCACGGAAGCTGACAAAGTCTGATAGTAATAATTATAGTGATGAAGTGGAGATGTAATCTACAATTTTTAATCATTTAAATGGCAAGATGCAATTATAATGGTCTATCTTGTGAGGAAACAGAGAATAGCAGCTGCTGCCTCTCTCTTCACACTGTGCTATGGTTTCATGCAAACAACAGATGCTTAGATCACCTCATTGAAGTTACCAACATATAGTAGCATCGGGGGTTATGCATGAG
This sequence comes from Pelodytes ibericus, assembly GCA_036172795.1. Classification (NCBI taxonomy): domain Eukaryota; kingdom Metazoa; phylum Chordata; class Amphibia; order Anura; family Pelodytidae; genus Pelodytes; species Pelodytes ibericus. Next base: position 100,468,579 of record CM069858.1, on the reverse strand, counting down.
AGTATGTACTGAGATAAAAGTAGTGTCTGCAGGGCCGGCATTAGGTGTTTGGGCACCCTGTGCGGCCCACCCCTGTGGCGCTTTCCCCTCCAGTTACAGAAGGTGGTAAGGTATAGTTATCAGATAATAATAAAGTTGTTTAAAAAAAAAATCCTTACTTTGACACATAGATGGAAAAGAGAGGGGTCCTATTCAACTCCAGCAGGTAGAAAAAGTACTGGCTTGGCTTATAAAAGACATAGGTGGACATGTAAGAGAAAACGAAAAAGGAACATAGCATGTCTTATGAAAATCGAAAAAATACTTTATTCCATACATTTAAGTATGATAATGGCACATGATAATGGTAAAACTCAAAGTGCAAATGTGCATGGGTAAAAAAAACCTCAACAGGCTGCAAACAGGACCAGTCCCTCCACCAAACAGGACACCCACATCTGGATGAAATGCATGGACAGGAACAGAGATTATGTTAAAGCAGTAGGTTCAATAGTAGGCAGCTGCAATATAATAAAATAATTTACAAATAGAATAAGAGGCTTGGAGAATCGGATTAAGATAATAGAAAACACCCAATAGCTAAAGTAAAGAACATTAGGAGGAGAAGAGGGCCCTACCCAACATAGAACATACCCCATCTTATATATAAATATATAAATAAGTAAATATAAAATCAAAATCCTGACTAGTACTCGTCTTTGTGTGTCTTTGTCCATCGTATTTTGTCTTGTTTTAAGTACAGTACATGTCTACACAAATAAGAATCTGATGATAAATATTGTACTTTATACTGTTTTATCGAGATGACTAGAGCGAATTAATAAAATGTAATTTTTTGTACTTTTCTAATAAATAAAAAAATAAATAATTTACAAATATAGAATTCCAACTTTATATTCCGAATATTTCATATTTGGATCATGTATACAACCCTGATGGCATATTAGCTTTAGAATCAGGATAATTAAAAAGAGAAATTAAAAAGATGAAGCATAACATTTTACTATACACTATAGTGTATGTGATATTAAACTCATCACATTTCTATAACTATGGATTCTTTACTTTGCAAGAAGTGGGTGTAGCCAGATCTATCTGTAATGCTTTATTTTACTCTCAAGCCTTATAAAATCTCAAGAACAATTACGCACTGACATCAGTCGCTTTCTTGATTGTTAATTAAGAAAAAAACCAACAACAATATAACGTATGCATTTTTTCAAACTGGGTCACACAACATTAACTCTGAGAAGGAATTATCATAATTGAATGCAAAATTTATAGCTAAAGAAATGTCAAACCGTGCTAAATAGAATATAAATTGGATATAATTACATGAAATTCTTTATAATGCTTGAATATATTCTAACAGTGTGCAGATCTTTTTTTATTATTGTTTTCTTCTCCCATTAAAATCCTTTAGAAACATAGAAACCTAGAATGTGTCGGCAGATAAGAACCATTCGGTCCATCTAGTCTGCCCAATTTATTTTGGAGTACTTTTATTAGTCCCCCGTTCCCGTTCTTTTAGCTAGGATAGCCTTGTGTCTATCCCACGCATGCTTAAAATCATGTTATGTGTCTTGTGATATTTTATGTGCAGTACATAGGATTGACCTTCTTCCCTAGATATTTAATACAAATGGACATTCTTAGTGGCTGCTCACTCCAAATACACATAGAGAGGATAATATGGGTTTGAGTCATAAAAGAAATCCAGAAAGATCAGCTGCCATGGACCACGAGGTATGTCAGTCAGGAGACAATCTTCAATTTTTATTAGGTACATAACTTAAAATCAAGTCAGAGATCGCAGGACTGTAAAGCAGACATTGGTAGAAAAACTGCCTTTTGCATTTCATGCCTTAACAAAAAGCACTTAATCATAAGCTAGCCCTTTGTGAAGTATCCTGGCTGATATATGTTGTGGTCCATGGTAGCTAATTTCTATTTCGCTGTATCACAGCTCCGGACTTGCAACATGTTGTTCTAATCTGCAAGCATCACTATACTTTCCATGGAAGCAGTTTCTTGGTCTAATTAAGAATCATAAAACTACATGTGATAAGTTATTCACTGTGTGTGGGTATTGTATAATTTTTTTAATGACCAGGTGCTAGGAGACGTTGCTTTTAATAATTTATTATTGGTAAGATAACAAAGAACACCAAGGCTAGTAAAGGGATAAAAGAGGATAACAATAAATTATGATTTTTAAAGGTTATGTGATATTTAACTGTATACATTTTAAAGTAAAGTCTTCAATACTTACCGGTCAGTGTCAGCCTTCTGCAGTATCTGCACAATTGCTCATTGCTTTCCTTATGGTTTTTAATTGTTGAAATTGCTTCTGTACAGTGCTTTATAGGACATATTTAAAACACATTTCTCCTAATGAATGCAGTTACAGGCAGTTCTGCTAACACATCTAGAGATCATTTTTATATTTGTATTCTGAATTTTCACAGTACTTTAGTCTACAGATGACATACAGACACCTTGAGCCTCAAAAATTAAAAATCAAGGCATACAATTATAATGTGTTTATGTGATTAAATCTTATGAGACCGTGAACAGCAGCACTACAATAGAATCATATAATTTTTTTCTATCAACTATATATTTCTATAGTGTGGTCCCCCTGCAATACAGTTTGATATTCAGAGTGGGTGTTTAAAATCTAGATTATTGTCAATTGCGAAATATTTTGAATACCAAAAAATAATGGGGAGGGGGGGGGGGGGGCTATTCACTAAAAAGTGTGATGAACATTTCTCATTATGCAGGGACAAGAATGGTGAATTTCACCGCTAAGCAAAGTCACCAGGTTTGTCCCTGCACAATGTATAGCTAAACTGGTAAGATGCTCACCGCATCTCACCTTTTAGTGAATATACCCCAGTAATGTCATAAATATATTTTTTTGAATTGTAGGAGTCATTATACAAATTATACATGGATGATGCAATTGGTTTTATTGGATTGGATCTATAATACACATTTGGTAGAAATGTATTTTGTAGTGACACTGCATTAAGAATATTTAAATTATAAGTAAAGGCACAACATTAACCCCTTAGTGACATTACTTTTTTGGCTTGTCCGACGCTTGGTGACATGGGCTGTTTTAACATTTCTGAGGTGTTTTTGTTTTGCTGTAATTTATTTCTGTCTCATTTAGTGTACCCGCACAAACTATATATCGTTTTTATCGTTATAAGAAGGGCTTTCTTTTGATACCATTATTTTGATAATAGCATATAATTTGATGTAAAAAAAGTTTTTATGACTTTTATTTGAAAAATCGTATACTCATGTACAAGAGACAACAAAAAAACACTGCTAAAAAGTTTCTAATATATGTCCTGAGTTCAGAAATAGCCCATGTTTTTATGTTTTTGTGCTTTTTTTATTCATGTTACAGGGCCAGAACTATAAGTGGTGCAAAGCTATTTTAAAATCCTTTCTTTTCAAAATTAGCGATAGTGACATTGTAACACTGATTTCTGTACTAAATCCATGAATGACCCCCAACATGTACATATTTTTGAAAACTAGACAACTCAGGGCATTTAACTTGGGGTATTTTGACACATTTCATGTAGCCATTTTACCACCAATCTATGCCAAAGTTTTCACATTCATTGTACATCGGGCATGAATTCACAGATCCTATTATGTGTCAGTGCCAAACAACACCTCAATATGTGTTCAGCAACATCTCCTGAGTACAGGGATACCCCCCATGTATAGGTTGGTTAGGTTATTTGGGGGTTAAAAGGCCACGTTTAGGGGGGGTGCATTTCCAACTTGGAATTTTGACATGTAGTCAGCCTGCGCCCATGTTCCATTTGGGACACTTTTGTAACCTGTCAAAGTATTTTACCCCATAAAACCATATATTTTGGAAAACTAGACATCCTAGGGTATTTAAAATTGTGGAATTTTAACACTTTCCAAGTGCTAATTCTACCACCAACCTATGTCAAAGGGTTGGGATGTAATTTTTTCCCCACACACATTGTAGTTCAGGAAGGAATTTTCAGATTCTGGTATTTGCCACTGCCAACCAACACCTCAATATGTGTTCAGCAACATCTCCTGAGTACAGGGATACCCCCCATGCATAGGTTTGTTGGTTTGTATTGGGTCTAAAATTCCACATTTAGGGGGTGCGCAATTCCAACCTGGAATTTTGACATGTAGTCAGCCTGCGCCCATGTTCCATTTGGAACATTTTTGAAGCCGTCCAATGAATTTTACCCCATCAAACCATATATTTTTGGAAAATAGACATCCTAAGGTATTTCAAATGGTGGTATTTTAATACTGTATAGGTACTAATTCTACCACCAGCCTTTGTAAAGGTTTGTGGTAGTACTTTTTTGGGAGTTTTTTTTCCACATGCATTGTACTTCAAGCATGAATTCACAGATTCTGGTATATGTCACTGCCAAACAACAACCCAATATGTGTTCAGCAACATCTCCCGAGTACAGGGATAGCACCCATGCATAGGTTTGTTGGTTTGTTTTTGGCTAGAAGGCAACATTTGTGAGATGCGCATCTCAAAATTCCAACTTGGAATTTTGACATGTAGTCAACCTGCGTCCGTGTCCTTTATGGGATATATCTTTGAAGCCAGCCAATGTAATTTACCCCCACCAAACCATATACTTTTTTATCGGTAGACCTCCATCACTACTTGTGGCAAGGGCTCAGCAGCCACCGATACATCGCTAGATGATGTATCAGAAAGCTGAATAGGGTCAAAATCGAACCCTGAGTCCGCGGCCTCAGAATCAGTGCGTAAGCAGTAATCTCGAGCAAAGAAGGGGTTAATAGCTCTTAGAAGAGCCTATCTAGTACTGTAATACATTACAGTACAAAGAAATTAATCCATAAAACAGTGCAGACAGCAAAACATACTGTTGCTGTGCAAGATTACTGCTTACACAGTGATGAATGGCAGGGAAGGGGTTAATACACAGTGAAAGACTTTCATAAAACCTGCCAATTTTATAAAAATGTTATTTTATATCACTAATACTGATCTGTCTCTTTCCGTCACAAAAATGTAAGTGAGGAGAGGGAGGCAGATCAATATTTGTGAATATTGATCCGACTAATTTTGATCTGACCAGGGCGAATGGTGAGCTTAATTGAGAAATCACCAAACTGCCTTTGCCACTAATTTGCTGTTACTGACCACTATGCGCTCAGGCAGCTTAAAAAAAAAAATCTCAAATATTTTTACTTTACATGTAATCCCCTAGCGGGTATGTGTAAAAAAAATAAAAAATAAAATATGCAGACAGGTAAAAATTGCTTTGGCGTCAATATCATTGCGTAAGCAGTGATCGATGGCAAATAAGGGGTTAATAACTCTTAGAAGAGCCTTTTTAGTACTGTAATAAATTACAGTACAAAAAAAATTAACCCTAAAAAATGCACAAACAGCAAAAATAAATGTGCTGATGTGCACGATCACTGCTTATGCAAGATCAGTGGCAGGGAAGGGGTTAAACGCAGGGAATTGCTTTAATACATTTTTTTTATTGTTTTATTATTTGTGTGTTGTGTATTTATTGTTTTTTTTAACTTTTACTTACTTTTAGAACTTTGATCTGTCTCTCTCCCTCACTAAAAAAAATGTGAGGAGAGGGAGACAGATCATAACTGGTCAGATCAATATAGGGTTAATATTGATCTGACCAGTCAGTGGGGATGTTCAGCAGAACATCCCCACTGCCTGTCAGTGTGCCTGGCAGTCACTGATTGCCTCTGTGAAGAGGCAATCGTGTGACAGCCAGAGAGCACAGGAAGCAGGTACTTCCTGCCTCCTGTGCTCTTGCCCTTAGAAGGGCAGCGCCATCTTGGTCACTCAGTGACCAAGATCGTGCATTTTTTTTTTGTGTTCCTGATTGCCTCGACTTGCGAGGCAATCAGAAACACTTGCTGAGCATAGGAAGCGAAAAATTCGCTTCCTATGCTCGTTTTTCAATGCCCGTCGTTTTAAAGGCGCTGTGTCTTTAAAACCGGCATTTCTATCGCTCTCCGGAGCGATCGAAATGCCGACGGGCATTTTTTTTAGTATTGTACGATGCTTCCACACGGAAGCATCGTTACAATGCGGATTGAGCACTGAAAGCGGAAAAACTCAGCTTTCAGTGCTCGTTTTGACACAGGACGGACTAGGTCCGTCCTGTGTCACTAACGCCTCGGCACACAGGACGGACCTAGTCCGTCCTGTGTCGCCAAGGGGTTAACTGCTACAAGAAACTGTTTGTTGCCCATGTGATGTTCAGGGCCGCCATCAGGAACTTCAGCCCCCCCTCCCCTTCCATATCTCCCACTCACCCCCCTACCATATGCAAGGTGACCACATTCATATATTTGACAATTATAAAGCTATATATAAAAAAAAAAAAAAATATATATATATATATATATAGCCCATTAATATGTTACAGCCAGTTTGTCCATTAATATATGCTATAGTTTGCCCATGAATATGCCACTGTTTGCCCATGAATATGCCACTGTTTGCCCATGAATATGCCACAGCCAGTATGCCCATTAATATGCCACAGCCAGATTATCCATTAATATGCCACAGTTTGCCCATTAATATACCACAGTTTGCATATTAAAATGTGCCCCAGTTTGTCCATTAATATGCTACTATTAGTTTTTTACATGCCCATAGTAGACTTTCAGCTCACACTACTAGGGGCATCCCTATTGGTCAATTTTACAGACTTAAAGGGACTCAGTCACCAAACACATAACAGATGTGAAGCAATGAAAATATTTAAAAGTTAGTTATTTTCAGGCAAAAATATTAATGAGTTGATGTCATAAATTTGAATAACTGTGGTCACTAATAGGAAAGTGTGGCATGAAATGCCCCCCAAAGAAGAAACAGGACACAAATGTCAAAGCTGTTTTTTGACATGCTGAAGATATTGGATGCTATCTACTGCTTGATCTATGGAAGCTTTTACTTTACTATTTTTTTGTAAGTGAGTGGTTTATGACATACTATTAGGTCTCAGTAGAGGGAGGTGTGGGGCTATGATTCTCTGAGATGCCCATGGTGCATAACCTGCTTTGTCAGTTCTATTTTTCTGGGGTTGTGTCATGAGGACTAATTAGAGCTTTCCTGAATGGAGAACTCCAACTCCTTGAATGAGGTCCTCCATGAACTGGAACAGACCCACCCACAACATATGCATTACCACATTATTGTAATGTTTAATTCTTATTTTTTATGGGACGCTGAATGTGCTGGTGGTGTGCAAAGTGGCTTTTGTACCTTGTGCTGCTACCTTGGAGAATTAAAGTGTTTGACAAGCTATCATTTTACTCATACTACAAGGTAGACCTGCAATGCTGCCCAGACCTACATCTTATTTCCACTATAGCATGCTCCTCCAATATGGTGTGACCGGTGTCCAGCAGAGAGCAACAGAAGTGATTAAAAAAATTCTTCTGTTGCTCTGAAACTGTTGATTGCCCCTAGAGGCTGTCAGCAACATTACAGTGCAGAAAAAAGGAAAAAGCTAACCCTAGATCTACTAACCCTAGATCTAGGGTTTGGGTTAGGGTTATAATTAGGGATAGGGATACAGGTGGGTTAGAATTAGGGTTAGTACAAGGGTTAGATTAAGTAGTGGAGGTGGATTTAAGGTTAGGGTTAGGGTCAAAAGGTCACTGTATGAATAAATGGTTAGGAAACAACAAAGCATTGCCCTATAAGTTATTGCCCTATAACTTGAAAAAAAAAAACACAGAGAAACATGGAAACATTGATATTTCTAAACTCAGGACAAATATTAGAAACTGTATAGATGGGGTGTTTTTACTGTTTGTAATTGTATATAAAAAAACAATTATGTCAAAGTTTTAAAAAGTGTTTTTTTTGGCATATTTTCATCATATTTTATATTTTTTAATAGTAAATTATATCATATTATGAAAATAATGGTATCAAATGAAAGCCTTTTAAAAAATGTTATATAATGTGTGTGGGTGTAATGAACACGAAGAAAGAAATCACAGTTAAGCAAACATATGACAAAAATAATGTAATTCTGGTCTTCAAGGCACATCAACTGTAGCATAGAACTCTGTCATTAAGGGGTTAATAATGGTTTTCTTGCATAGCCTTGAGCTATTAAAGTTTATATTTATTATAAATATTATGTATATATATATGTGTGTGTGTGTATATATATATATATATATATATATATATATATATATATATATATATATATAATTTTATATGATTTGATAATAATCACATCAATAACAATATAGGTAACAATACAGGTAACAATATAGTTACCTGTAGTTGCAGTATTCACTGACATCTATCTTTAGTTCTGTGTATGTGAGGGATCCTGTAAATATAAAAGCATATTAGATATTTAAGAAATGCATTTTTTTCACTGTTTATTTACTTTTGAGCATAGTTTTGATTTAATTTGTGTGGTAAATAGACACTGTTTAGGAAGCCTTCACCACAACTGAGAAACTTAAGATAGGGATTTCGTAAACAAAAGCCCCTACTGCTTTCTATTTTTATCATTCACTTTCACATTACTCACTCACTCACTCACTCACTATTTTTGCTTTATATACATTTTTACATACTAGTTTCATGTCATGTGAGTTTTTCATTTGGTTTTGTTTCTCAATTCACATTTGTTATAGACATCTTTTTTTCATTCATATATTCTTTACACTCATATTTATATTTTATACATTTATCTTAATATCTCTTATTACAAGATCAATATCACATTCAATTTTTTTTCTCAGTTGTGGTAGCTTCTTCCCATTCACAAATGCACTTGATTATTTGACTGGAAACGTATGTCAATGTTTTTTTGGGACCAGGCAATTTAGTTTGAGGAAGCATGTAGTGCGAAATGTGTTAAGCTTGCCTGGCTCTATACTTTGTCACAATTAACAAAGATAGAAGCATGATTTAACGCTCCATGATTATACTTTAGCTTGTGGCATGGGTTGCTGTGTGGTGCAGACACCATTGTTTGTGTATTGTTGTTTGAGGGGTCTCAAACTGGCCACTTGCCCATGAGCACCAGCTTTTACTTACACTGGAGTGAGCAATTGGCAAGTAATTAGATGTCAGTGTTAATCTCTGTGTCTGCACCTGAATCATGTTATGTACCTGCAAATCTGTAGAGGAAGCCAGGAACCTATAGCCTCTGACACAGGTTCAGTTAAATCAAGCCCTTGATGTTTGTTTTTGCATTTGAGCCCATAAAATATGGATATCTGCAGCTTGAATGCTGTTAGAAAGAAAATATAATCACATGCAAACGCACTGCTAATTATTATTTCTCTTTTATGAATTTGGAAATTACATTGTTATTGACGGACAAGTCAACCGGCCTCTTGGGATATCCTTTCTGGTGATGCATTGTACTTCTGATAATAAGAACATAATAGGAACTACTGCCTTTTCTTGCAGTGAGAACACATTATCATTATTAATTCAAAACCTATAGGTTGATTTTTTTATTCATAAGAAACTGATCACAAGAGATGCATTCTGACTATCTGAAATGCCTGTGGGATTATTTATAACTTTTGCAGTGCTTGTAGATTTCAATGAGTAAACAGAAACAGATACTATGCCTAGCTCTGGTGCTCTGAGCAACAACTCAACCCAAATATAAAGAACTGTGAGCTTTTAAGCACCTGATAAGTGTTGGTTCGATTCCCACACGTATAAAAGGTGCAATCACCATTTTACATAACACATGGCAATTGCTCTTTTTTTTTTTACAGTGCAAGGTTCATTAATGAAAGAGGGAATCAAGCCCAAAGTAGCAGAGTTGGAAACATTCTCCCTCTCAGTTATACATCAAACTCTGTTATTTGTTCTTAATTTTGCAATTCTCTTCTCTATTTAACACGTTTGATTAAAAAGTCTGTGTGTTTTCTCTCATCTGGTACTAAACAAGCTCTACCACTTCTTTAAACAGGGAGCGGCTTAGTATAGCTATTTTTAATGGCAAAATAAAGCTAGAATGATTGAAGCTGCAGGTGGTCCTATAGTTAGTGAACGCTCCCCATCCTCTATTCATCCAATGACCCAACCAGACTGTGGGCTGTAAATTACTAAATTGCATATTGTCTTGATTCACATCAGTTGAAAGCAAATAGCATTATGAGCACACAATCAAAATGAGCTTTCCTTTATTTACAGGGTGGATGGGAACTTTTCCTTTTGTGGTTTCATTTATGAAGATTAGTTTATAGACACATAAAACCCTATTGTTTCACCACTTGCATTTGAAAGCATTGACCCTGGTTAAGCAGTTATTTTCTTGGATCCTTTCTGGATTTCAAATGTTTGCCATGCCTCATTTAAAGAGATCATAGTTCTTGACATTGGATCATAGATGCAATCCAAACAAAACTCCCGCTACATATAAAGTATAAGCTACACTAAAATCAACATTCCAAGAGACACCGTAATCTGGATAGACATAAATCAACCTCTATAAGGCACCTTTTTATATTCTTGTTTTTTTTTTAACCACTTTTTACTTTCAAAACTGTCATAATACAAATTGCTGAGATAAAGATCATGTCATCTATTTCTACCAATACAATCTCAACCTCAGCACTTTACAGCCCTTTGTCCTAAGGCCAGTGACTACAATACGTTTAACTACCAGTGTAGCAATGTAATATTGTAAATAAAGAACTTGGCTTGCTGGGATCAAATTGGCTGGATGTTAGAATACTGTATAAAAATAGTACAGACACATTGTGCAAAAATGTAATTAATTGAAAATTATTCTATACAAGACATTATTGCTTAAATTTAGAGCTCTTAAATTCCAAGAGTCTAGTTCAAAACGGAAATTATGAGAAGCTCCCTTCTTCGAATAATATTAAAAGACCACTCCTACTTTAAAATGACCTATATTTTTTTTCAAGCATACTTAAAATTAATTATTACGTTAAATCCTTATAATTAATTAAATTAAATCCTTATAAAAATGCATGGATTTATTACAATTTGAATTTTTATTCTGAATGTGTTTAATTTACTCACAAGGACCAGGTTAAGATACATTGCTACTCAATATTTTTTTTTTTTAAAGCAAAGTATTTAAAATAATAACTATACTTGCAAAGTGCAAACACACACATACATATATTGCATATGTGGCCTGTATAGGACACACATCTGCAGGTTTTTTCCATCAGGTTTACAGCTAGGATGAATTGGAAATGATAATAAAAAAGTGACCTCCAAGGGATACAACTATTGCACTGCTGCAGAAATCCAAATGTCAGTGCCACTTCCTTGACAGTACAGCAAAAATGGTAAAGAAAAAGGCAGGTCCCTGTGCAATGTGTATATAGTATATAATGTAATAAAAAGTACGTACAATAAGTCAGGTCCCTGTGCAATGTATATATAGTATATAATGTAATAAAAAGTATGTATAATAAGTCCGGAAAGGAAAAATGTTGGTGTACTAAGCTTGTCACAGGCTCAAATAATAAAAATGTATAAAATTAAGCCTACCAAACAGGTTTGATCATGCTGCAAATACAGGAAAATGTGTCTGTGCAATGTATACAAAAAAAAAAAAAATTGTCTGTGCTAGTCACTCTAATAAAGTCGGCAACAAATATTTAAATATAATATAAATGAGAGTTTTGGGTTCTATAAATTGTCCAAAAGCATAAGTCAAGGCACACTGCCAATAGGGTGAGAACCTACTCTAACCTCCTATCTAGTGCAAAGCAGTTTATACATTTTTAATGTGTTGGAAGAGGTGCAATTAAACCTCTTTTTAATTTATCCCTTGATGGCAAGCTGCAACCAAACAATGAGGAGCCAACAATCTCAACTATGGGCAAACAGGGAAAAGAGAGATTTTGGTGCGCTAATCTAGTCACAGGCTCAAATAATATAAATGTATAAAATTAAGCTTACCAAACAGGTGTGAGCACGCTGCAAATACAGTGTGATTGACTGTACAATGTATACAAAAAAACAAAAACTGTCTGCACTTCTCATCCTAATAAAGTTGAGAGTATGTTCTCACCCTATTGAGAGTGTGCCTTGATGTGCCATGTGTGCTTAATTATGCTTTGGCCAATTCATATAACCAAAATATACAATAAGTTCACACCAGGTCCACTTAAAAAATAGCCGTTTCCAAGTAATTCAAACAGTATCCCAGAAATGTGTGCTCTTTATTGCATATACCATGGAATGAAAGTTTGCGCCAAGGGCACATTTTTGGCATACTGTTTCACTTCACTTGAGAACAGCTTTGATATTTTTTCAGTGGTCCTGTTGTGGCCTTTTTATTAAATTACATATAACATATACACACAGATCAGCCACCTGTCTTTTTCTTTACAGCTAGGATGGACCCACATTAAAGAATTAATCAATTAGTGTATCCAAGATGCTTACCTTTAAATGCACATATGATTTTCCTTTGAGTAGATATGAATTTTTTAGGGAAAATGTAAGTTATCAGTGCCTTTCACACAAAAAAGGCAGAACATACAGTTATATGATTGGATGCAGATGGTGGGTGAAGTTGAGGTCAGATAGTTTTAGGTTTGATAGCAAGAAAACAACAACAATTCAAAAAGTGTGAGTGAGAGCTGCTTAAGTTTAAATAAATAATATATAATGGGCAGCAAACAAGAATATAACTGTATAGTTATTATTGAGTAACATTGCCATGAGAGGTTAGTTAATGGAATGCTGATTTTTTTTTGTCTATTTCCCAACTTTTCACAAATTCCTAAGTTAATCTCCGTTTTCATGCTGCCTGCTTCTAATTTATTTGTTAAAATTCTTACCTATGTTGACAGATGTGTACTGCTTTAACAAAGTAATGTAAACTTAATATTATAATATTGTATGATAAAAGTCTACAAATCCATATTATACTTCAGAAATTAAAGTTTTAATTAATAATCATTTTAAGGCATTACTTACGATTGGCAGGAATAAAACACTCGAATATAAGACGACCCTAATTATAAGACGACCCCCCAAACTTTGGATATTCCTTTAGGGAAAAAACCTGAATATAAGAAAAAGTTTAACGTGTATATATTCACATGTAAATTGCTTTTTCATATTTAATAAAAACTTATGATACACAAAAATGCATTTCTTGTTTTTATTTAGATTTATGTGCCAATGCTGCCCCTACCCCCAGAATTACCCAATGCTCCCCCCAATGGTGTCTGTGTCTCTTCCCCACCCTCCCTCCCCCCCCCCAATGATGACTCATATCCCCTGCTCCACTCTTATTGGCTGTGTGATCACAGACAGCAGCAAATCTCTGCTGAAAGAGGCAGACCTGCTGCTTGTCACAGGGCAGGGAGAGAGCGTGCAGCTCCCCTTTACTCAGGGGCAGCACGCTTCTAGTGATGGTGCTGATCGGGTGATCAGCACCTCACATTGAAAAACTTTTGCCAGGGTGCCAGTAGACAGGTGCCTCCTCTGGCGCCCACTGGGTGCGCCCTGTGCGGTCACACACCCCTAAGGACTATACACAGTAACAAGATGCATAAATATTTATTTGGTCTGCTGAGGACTGCTGTGCACAACTCTGAATATTGCTGTGAATAATTAATAAATGTTTGGATTTACACAGAGAGTCCGACTTCTGTTGCAGTGCGCCAACAGGAATGGTAATTAGTATCAAAAGTGGATTCGACCACCCCACTCAACACCCTTTAGCTATTCACTAAACAAAATTCCACATCCAACTCAACAATTATTCGATCCAGATTGTCAAATTCAAATTGAACCACAGCCTCACATCGAATTCCATAGAAAGTATTACAAATTGGTATTCAGTAAAATTTTCAAGTGGAGTTTGAATTTTACGTGTACCAAACTGCCTACTCTAAGTCCCATTATTTCCTATGGTGTAAAAATTACACTAGTAGTTTTTTTTCTAAGTCAAACTTGACCTATGGTGAGGAATATTACCACTAGTTTCATTTTGTCCTTACATAGACTATAATGGGGAGCAAGTTGAACTTTGAGTCAAATTCGACCTTAAAATTTGACATACTCAGCATACCTCACATTGACAGCCATCTTGGATTCCATTGCCACATCTAAAACGTACAAAAATGATTAGTGCATGCCATCTGCAAGGCCGAAATGGAGGCATTGAATGGAGTGCTAATCTCGATTTGTATGTTTTGGGACACAATTCTAACAGTGGAGCAGTTACTGCTAATTGCTTCATTTTCTGAACCCTGACTTACAAAATGGAGATTCATCATACAATTCATTCATCTGAGTCCCTCAGATTTCCTAACTGTAGCATAAGTAATAAACCAGTTGTGTCAGTGGGCCATTATGCTAATTTTGAAGTGCAGTCCATTAGTTTTTGCACTGTAAGCTCTTTTAAGTAACATCCTTTTTTCTTGATAAGTGCATTGTCAATACAAGTTTGCCTTTTCTTGTTGTTGTATAGCAGTATATGTTGTTCTGTAGCTTTATAAATAAATAACAATAGCCAGTGATACAAATTGTCTATATAACATCTCAAGTGAAAGAGTTTCTACATGTATTCGTAATGGGTCACTTGGGGTTTCTTCTGTTCTTTCAGCTTTTAGGTTTGATCAATTCAAAATGCCTCCAGTACATCCGGAAATTGAGTATAAGGGAATCGATACTGCTATTGTAAACATTTACCTATGTAAATATTAGATTACACTGAGAAAGATGATAGATCTATTTTCAGTTAGAATTTGTATATATTGCTGAATTTGTTGTTCTTGATTTTTACATGTCTGTAAACCCATACAGTTTACATTGGAAATATTAGTGTCTGCATATGCATTACCACAACATACTAAAAAATGAGGGAATACATTTATTTTTCCAGTATCATCAAGTTCACTAAATAGGTTTGCTTGAAACAGTGAAAGCAATACATACACCTTATAATTTCACTTTTTAAAGACCATTTTAAAGGCAGCCTTTGATTGGTTTGTATGTACCCCTTAATGATGTCTACAAATAAACATGTTATAGTGCTGCATTGAATTACACAAGTGTGAATCCCATGGAAGGATATGGAGATATTCCTTAACTACCCATCAGGCTCAGAGTATTAAGGCTCAATGGAGAGTTTCTTCCCATTTGGTGATGGAGGATGGTGCATTGGTAATCAAAAGCAAACCTTTCCCACTCCTAGTAATAGAACCTAGTTATGGGAGCTTGCACATTAAAACATTCTCCTTCATTTATACTGTTGTACTCTTGAACATTCACACACATTATTAGGGAAGTTCTTTATTCTTGGATGTAATGCTAATATACATAACAAATACCACCCAGCTGAGGTGTTGAGCTCCACCCATGGCTTAGTACGAAAATTCTACACACTTTTTAGAATTAACTTTAATGGTAGAAGAAATAACTTAGTCACTGGCATGAACAGGTGCCATCGTTTGTGAAAGATAAAGGAAATGAACTAAAGCATTTGGAAACAATTTTTTATTAACTTTAAATTATTCATTTGTGAAATCATGGGTTAATGCAGGAATAAATATATCTAATTCTATTTGATGCTAATAATAGTATAGAAAACAAATATAGCTGATCTAAAACATTGTGAGTGCAGGTTCCCCTAAAACACACTCCACCATAAAGATACAAATACAATAACAATGGAGCACTTTAATTGCTTTCCACCCTTTGTGAGAAAAAATAGATGTATTATTTAATTATTACTTGAGGTCCTATGTTAATCTTCGTGTATGTCCTACTTCTGTACTCTCATATGCAGTGCGCCATAGAGTACCTAAAAAAAGACACACACTTCTATAAGTACAAAAACTTATGAGCAAGATATTGCTAACTTTTCATATTCAAGTCAAATAACAGGTAATATATTTTCCACTTCCAATTCTCTTATTGCCATGGAGAGAGGCAGCTCCCAACAGATGGGGATAGGACGGTTCATTGCAGGATCACATAGAAGGTTAGTATTATTAGTATTAGGGGTTAAGAATTGTGTTAGCATTAGCGGTTAAGATTAGTATTAGTATTATGGGTTCGTATTAGTGTTTATTATTAGTATTAGGGTTAGTATTTGTAAGATGAGGGGCAAAAAAACCTTGTCTTATATTTGAGCAAATATGGTTTTCTAAGATGAGAAATGTGCAACCCCTATTACACACTTTATAGATTAATGGGTAATTCTAGAGCACATATTGTTCCCATTCACCTCTTTTGATTGGCTCTAAAGAGGAGGCTGAGGACACCCATATAAAAAAAGCTAAGGGGAAGCAGGATGTCCTACAGAAAAGCTACAAAACACTGCTATGTGTTGCACATCATTTTTTTAAAATTAATTTTGCACACCTTTTTAAAATGTAAGGAATGGCCTTTCAACATATTCTTGAAAAGCAAAATGTGATAAGATAAATGTTTGCCTCCCGCAGAAGATATTTATTAATTAAATTAATTAAATAGATTTATATTCAAAATAAATATGAATTACTGATAAGTTTATTTTTGTTATTTGGCCAGCACCTATAATATAGTCATGCACCTAATGGAAAAATGTGTCTGTTTTGGTTAGTGAAACTCCTCCCAGAAAATAAAACTCACTGTGAATTTTCTGATATACTTATTACATTTAAAATTTGCAATAGATCTGCACTTTGTAAAATAGGTTATATGTTTGAAATGCAGTATTTAAGTTGTCATTTGTTAGAGCACTATGCTCATAGAATAACTGTGATGATACTGAACAATAAACACTCCTGGTACTGGAAACATCAGTCTCTCTCTTCTGGTTTCCATGGTTTTATTATTTCCTATGAGAAACAAAATCTATGACAACATATCTGTGCATATAACTGTGTGTGTATACCTAGGTGAAAATGAATAAGCAGATTTGCAAACTGTTATAATTTGTATTGTTTATGTCAAATATGTGTATGTTTGTGAAGTATGTTTTTCAACCTAGCTTTAAGGGAACATTATATCCCAAAAATAATCTAGTTACTTCTCATTTGTTTTACCAATAAGGAAGGCCCTTAGGCACATTTGTGAAATTAAATATATATGTCTAAAAGAAAACTCTCGGGGGGAAGTTATTTATATATAGAGCTACTCATGAGCAAAGTTCTGAAAATGGAGTAATCATGATGGAAACAAATGTAAAATCCATGCTGATTGCTCTACTTAGCAATGTACACCCAAAAGCTCCATAAACCTCTCCCAGAAGAGTTATTTATAGGTATATAAACTCTTAGATTATTATTTTCAAATGCTTGTATTTTATTGGTCTGGATGTTTATTTATTACCTGAGTGTTTATTTCAGTTCCATTAGTTCAAGAAAAAGAGTAATGCCATGGAGGCTTAAAAATGTTTTTGCAGGAACTGTTGATTGGCATTTTTAAGTAGGGAAGATTATATACTTTATCAATATTAGATGTATGTAAGATATTGATGGATTTAAAACTGATGAACAATCTTTAGAAGGATACAGTGGCAGTAGATTTAGTAGGTTTGACAGAGCAAGTAGAGTTACTTAGAAAAAAACAACTCATTCAGTAACAAGGACATAATTCACTTTACGTTCTACGCAGACTCTTTCTTTGTCATTACATGGGCAGTTATAGTTTTAGAGATACTTAGTGTGTCACAAATAGGTTCAAATTGCACTCATATTAATAGCCAAACAATGGTAACCCATTATAAACCAATTTACTAAGTGAAATCAACTTCAGTATTGCTTAGCTAGTCACATTGAGATTTAATGTATTTCCTTGTATCTCCTGGTAATCGTGCTAACATGTTCTATAGATCTGTTATAATAGGTTGACCAAAGAAGGTTACACACTAAAATATCTTGTTTGAATTTCAAAAATACATATTTCAGCAATGTAATGTCAGATCCATTCCAAGTAGAACTGGAATACACCTATTTTATTATGATTATTTTATTTATTAAATTTATGTAAGTTTTATAATCTTATGTAACTGTAATATTTCTGGTAGCTGGTTTTACAAGTACTCCGTAACCTAGCTTCTATACACCTATATATCTTTCCGTATTGTCTGTCATTTGTTTCTGCATTGTTTGTTTACTTTGTATTGTTTACTATGCAATAATAAATCCTAGATCCTACTTGTTTT
Organism: Pelodytes ibericus; assembly: GCA_036172795.1. NCBI lineage: Eukaryota > Metazoa > Chordata > Amphibia > Anura > Pelodytidae > Pelodytes > Pelodytes ibericus. The sequence goes on along the minus strand of CM069858.1, from coordinate 100,450,367 downwards.
CCATTTTATACATTTTCTACCATTTCTACAAAATCCAAAGTGTCTTTGTTATGTAGTATTTAACCTACAATACTTGCTAAATACAAATTACAAAATGAAATGTTTATCAATGTGATGATGAGGAAAACATTGTGTTTGTAAATATGTTGGATAGTTTTACTAAGGGAAAAATATAAAATAGCAAAACTTATAGATGTTTTTCTTCATTACTGGAACTCTGTGTCAAAGTACTTTTTTAAAAGCCCTGTTGTAAACATTTTTTTTCCTGGGAAGTTGTTTATCTCAAAATATTCTGTTCAACAAATTATAATAATGACACTATATATGGTTATTTGTTAATAGCACAGGGATGTCCTAACAATTAGCTTTAGATGGACTGTAACATTCAGCTATTAGAAGGGTGGCATGTAATCACAGGAATTGTAGTGCAAATGTATATAACAAGTGTTCAAAATTTTATTTTTGCTTTCGTCCTGATACTTTATTTCCTGTATCTCTAACTTGCCTACAATTTTTCTTTGTCAGTATATTAATTTCTAATTAGTTAATGAATTCTGAAATAATTCAATGGCGTGATCCATTTAAATACCTTATGTAAACATTACATGTCTTGTTAAATATATTGGTAGAATATTCAATAGGGTGCCAGCACTTCGTAAGATAAAAATAATGTAATAATAAAGTATTTAACGGTGAAATTAAAACATTTTTTTTATTCGGGTCCTTAGTCCCACACACAAACACGTGATATAAAGTCCTCAAATTATCAGGCAGTCAGAGAAGATATAATGTACAGAGCAATTGAAGAGGATGCTTAACACGTTTCACATTTATTAATGTTTTTACAAAAGCACTGGTAAGTGGGAAATGCGTTAAGCATCCAACATATTGGTGGATGTAAGATGGTCCCTTTTGGGAGCCCGAGCTACTGGTAAGATGCCTTTTATGTCCCTGCCACCTGTTTGTTTATTACCATTCATGCTCTGTTGTGATTGAGCCGGCATTACTGTATTCATGTTCGTTAGATACATTGGTGTCTTGAGAACCATTGCTATACTCATTGATATTGAAAAGGGAATGTGCACTTAAATGACACCCTTTTGATGCAAGTGGAAATAGGGCTTAGAGTTATTGTTTAGACTTAGAGCAATGGAAATCGGCAATCAATGCAGAAAAAGAAAAGGAAAGGCAGTGAGATATCTATTTCTACAGGTAAATGAATATTACGTTATAGGGCACTAGGAAAAACCTCACATCCAAATGCAATCCCATTAGAAGAAAAACCCAACAAGTCTGTAAACATGGAACAAACTTTTGTACTTTGACTTCTCACTTAACTTGTGTCTACATTGAAAAGTAGCTTACCCAACTAGGTAGTAGAGGAAACTCTCTTCCAGTCTCAGAGTGAACGCAAGCAGACATTATGCAATACATGTAATAATATATCATATACATGAATTTCTTGTGGCTGTTTTGTGCTTTGTAAAGTACACTGTCCCGCACATGTTGTGTGGTTATATCTATTCAAACTTTTTTGCAATATAAGATGTACATCTTGAAGTTGCATTATAATTTGAACCCTTACGTTTGATGTTTGTTTCCCCAAACTAAACACTTAGAGCATTATTGAGAGTTTGTTGATGTGAGCTGATGCTGTAGCTGAAACTTGATATGTGCCAGTCCAGCTACGTTTTGCGACACATATTGTCATTAAACACATTGGACATACCCGTGCTTTAAATATGTTTAGTTACTTTGAAGGCAACTGGGCAAGATTTTAGTTTTTTTTTCTAAAAACAAACCTTTATTCAGTGGGGACCTTTCTGCTTCTGAATAGAAAGCAATGCATGTTAAGACCATTTTATGACATGACTCTTAGCTTAGACTAAAAGTCATGTTATGTGAGACTGTTTTATTTGACCTTTTAAAATCAGTCCAGGGAGTTTCTTATTGTGTCAGTCTTGGAGAAATACAATTACCTAACATAAAGTCTATTGTGTTTAATTCCCAGGAAATTGCTTCTAGAAGAGTAATTTTTTCAAACAAAATTAGCATTCATTGAAATCGGATTAGTAAAATTTAACCAACCTTATTGAAAAGGCAGAATCCACAGAATTAAGTGTAACTTGATGACTGGTGTTCAACATCCATGTGAATATTGACTTTTATTTTAGGTTTAGGGGCTTAAACTTTGTTAGAGTAACAGTGTAAATTAGAAATGACTTTATGTTGTGAACAGTAATCTTTATTTCCCAGTGCTGATTTTCACAGGTTATTCAATACATAGAAATATACAGTAAATTAAGCATTTTTTACACTGTTTTATGTTACTGCTCTCTATGGAAGTCTACGTCCATACTCCTTTCTATAAGACAGGGGTGTCCACGTTTATTCTGCAAAGGGCCACTTCGCTAGAAATATATGTGTTTGTGGGCCGCATTAATTTTTCATTCTTTCAGAGAATAATATACATAAGTATATACATATGTGTGTGTGTATATATAGATATTATATATAATTCACACTAATGTGCAGCGGTCACATTAACTACATACACACACGCATACACAGTCACACTTACCACACATTTATACACACACACTTACCACACAATCCCATACATACTCATCACACACACACACATACATACATACATACATACATACAGTTACACCACACACACCACCCATACACTTCACCCCCACACATACACTTACCCCCCCATACACAAACACACACCACACATACACTTACTCCCCCACAAACACACACATACACATTTATACGCACACACTCACACACACTCACATACATACATACATACTTACATACACTTACCCCAACCCCAAATACACATTTATACACACACCCTAACCACATACTCACACTCACATACATACAAACATACATACACTTACCCCGCACACACTTATCAAACAGGTTTTTTTTAAACTGTGCTCTGGGGTCCTTGTTCCCCGAGGCTGTGGGCTCCCCGTTATCTTCATGCTTAATTTTTCTAATGTTTTTCTTAAATATGGTACTAATATACAAATACATGTTCCAATTGATAAGAAACATGTTTCAAGAAATTACCTCACCAGATCATCCATTTGCTCGTATCATAACCATCTATACATTTAAAATATTCATAAATTATCTTACATGGATAGACTTTTCGACTTCCTCTGGTAGGGTACTACAGGTATGCACTACTACTTGTCCAAGAAATGTTTTCTTTACATTATTGTAACACTTGGATATGCTGATTCAAAAGATGGTTTAGCATTATTGTCCAGTCACATGGAATGTGATATTGAAGGGGCAGCGTAGATTAGCGTTGATTTGGGTATTTTATTAGACAGATCTCTTGCACATCTCCATCGCGATTTAGTGTTTGCTTTAATAATGCATGGTGTTGGTATGGCAATGTCATGGAATGAGAAATAGATCAAGAATGAAAAAGGTGTCCATGGTAGAGTTAAATACAGGGGCTTGAGGACACGTATATCACTTCCATCTCATCACTGGTTGGAACCCTGAGGAGTTACTCTGTTCATCAAGTCAAAGTGACCAATAGCTTGTTTTTCCATCAGTTTGTGTTCTTTTCATCTTTTAATCCATATGTAAAATATACTGTCAATACCATTTATTTCTAGACTCTGCCACATCATTTACTTAATTAGAGAAATGTCCTTTTGGTTTTCTTTCTCAGAAATCACATTTTAAAAACTATTTTCTAAATCCCAAAGTGCATGTTGTTATGATTACTGTCACTATGACCGTAAAGTGACAAATTTTATTTTGATGTGTCCGTTAAATTTTTTTTATCTTTTGAGTAGCCTTCTGGGGAGCTACTGTTGGAATTGTCTCAGTGGGAGGTGTTAAAGGAATGGGCCTCAAAAAGCAGTTAGTGTTTAATAGGTCCGGCACTGTAGTGAAGCAGTGTGCAGAAATAATTCTGATTAGACTTGGTCAATCAAGCAGTATAATCAAGACTGCCTTCTTCCTCCTGTTCTTTTCGATACGATGCAAGTGGCCTAGCTTTACTAGATGTTCAGCAAGTTGACAATAATATTGTGCAAGCTGGTTATTTAAAGAACCAAATCTGAAATGCCTTAAAAATGGATGAAATCTCAGCTATTAACCAGAAAAAATAGATGATTATTTAATGGTTCATTGGGTTTGCATTAGCTTTGAAATTAATTGGACATGTTTAATCCAAAGCCAAATGGCATCCTAGGCAAGATACATTTTTGTGAGCACCTACATCCTTATGTACTCGGCTTCAATCATATTGATACATACAGTATATTTTTGACTGCATGTTAAATGGTTATAAAATGTGATAAAGTGGGTATCTGGTTTGTTTGATATGTTTTGTAAAATTAAATAAGATATTTAGACCAATATTAAAGGTTTTTATATGTTAAAAGTTTTTATGTTACTTACGTATTGTTCTGGCACTTTCATGCCATTTTCACTGGTGTTTTATGCATTTAAAAACATTTTTGTCCCTACCCGGCACACTCCCGACCTCTTTCAGGAGTTTACTTTATACATGGGCGCACACGCAGTGGGTGCCAGTATTTTGCACTATCTGTATGTGTGCTATATTCATAAATCACCCCCAATATGTCATTATATTGTTATTTCCACTTAGTCCATTTTGAAACCGTTCACATTAGTACCTAATTCTTTGTGTATCATTTTTTTTTTTTCATTTAATATCATTTCCTCGGATGCATAAAACATATTTCTATGATCTTTTTTGATCCCAGCATGGAGCATCTAGAACAAAGTAAATGCAGTGGTGTAGGCCTGGAATTATCAAGTGCTCTTGAATAGTTAAAATTGTATCCTCCAGTAAAATTCTGCATGTCTCTGTACTACCAAGAGAGAGTCTGGCAGAGGATAGAATGTCAGCACACAGCTGTCAGATGCACAGTTTGTGTAAAGCTTGTTATTTTTCTTTTTCCCCTCCTTCTAGCTGTAAAGAAATTTTAATGACTTGCACAGTCAAAAGAACCAGGTCACAGCGTAATATCATTTGCTAAGGGGGGAATTCAGTGAACAAAAATCTAGTTGTCTTATGATTTGCTGTTAAGAGTTCCTAATTTTTAATGTCTTTTATTTTATCCACGTGATTGTCTTCAACACTCTTAATTTGAGCATATGTGCTGCTGCATTTCAAAAGATAACAAACCATAAACAATGTGAGACGCTTATTGTATTGGCATGAAGCATCTAATAATGATCAGTTTGGAAAGCTTGGGAGGTCTGAGTGTATTCTGATTGGATGCAGAATCCCTTTCCTTTTTACATGTTCCACTCACTCGGGTAGCAGCAGGATTCAGCTGCAGACTTGTCAGCAGGGATTACAAGAAAACTCTGTCTCATCAGGTTTCCAGCTTTTAAACTTACTGGAAAGAAAAGATCACTTTTACATGGTAATTATCCCATTGGCATGTTTAATTGCATTAACCTGACTGATATTGTAATTTGAAATATGGCATAATGTGCAAGCTCTTATTTGTTTGTGTGCTGCTGGTTTCAGATTAGAATGTATTTCTTTCTGATTAAAGAATCAGAAAGATTCTTGATTTTAAGTAAACATATACACTCATGTTCTTGTTATCACAAGATATCAGGTGGCTAGTAAACATGGTTATCATTTTGTATTGATTTATAAAGAGATTATTTTGGGTTACGTTGCTGATTTGTAGGGTTTGTACGTGTTGAAGTTGTTTCTACATTGAATGCTTGCCTTCTCACTGGCCTTCTGTTGACACATGCTTGCATGAAGCACCAAACTCTTTCCAAAGCATTCAATGTTACACTACATTGTAGCTTTTCTTCAAAAGTCCCTGCATTTTTTTTAACGTCTTTGACTGAAAAACAAAAGGATTGGCTTTCAAACCTCTGCTAGAAATCAGCAAATACGAACCAGTTGTATAGTGTACAATCCATCATATGGTTTAGACATCAGAAACAGTGCACTCAGTCAGTCTGACACTTTACTGCCCTCCGCTTAAGTGCTTCAAATAAGTGCCATTATCTCATTGGAGTTTTGAGTTTCCTTTTAAGTGGGATATTATACAAGTGTGCTTTCTTTGGCAGCATTATATTATCTCTTAGTTGTATCATATTGTTATGCTGAATTGTATCTCCTATATGTACCATTAATTACAGAAACATTTTGTTCATTTATAGACAATATTGTTGATATTAAAGTGACACAGATCAGATGCTTTGTGCTGTATAATATATATATATATATATATATATATATATATATATATATACATAACTTAGTTATTTATTAACACCAAATATTAGTTGGATATGGGTTTAGATGCAGCAAAACCATAACATTGGTTAATTTTCTAATACATGGTCAAATATGTCCAGTCTGTAATACATGCCTCTTAAGTGATTGCACTCCAATTCTCAATCAGCCAACTCTAATTATTTACTCAAATACATTGTCATTTTTAATAGTTTGTTGATATAATAATTGCACACACTGGGGGATATTATGTATTAAGACTGCAGCTGTATAATAGAGACCATTGGATCTCATACAGCCTTTTAGGCTTTAATGTGTTATTACACTATGTATTCTTATATACATACAGTTATTGAATTACGGTTTGGTTGAAGCTCCAGTTATCAATGTCTTTAAATTATTAAGCCACACTTTTTTAGAAGATTAATGCTTAGTAATTGCCTTAAGGTGAGGGTGGTTTCTGGCTGCTGCCACATCAACATTATCTAGCTTTTCCAGCTGAGGTGCACATTCGTGTCTCCATTTCAAATCTATCTTCATTCATACTACAGACATGCCATTAGAGATTTCTGGTCTTCCACATGACATAGATTGAAGCTGTGGTTGTGTGTCATTCTTAAGGGATGTCTAAATCCCTTTAGTGTGATATTGTGATCACATAAAGAAGAAAGTAGTTATAAAGTGATTTACTAAAGCCAGTCCCTCAAGAACTATGCATGATTCAAGCTGATATATGTACTCTTTAGGAGTCATTTGTGGTATTGTTAGCTTGTTATTTGAAATAAAAGGAACTACTCTAGATCTCTAGTTTTCACCAAAATCGCCCAAAGAGGAAAGAGTCATTCTTGTTATCTTTCATGACCACAATAATACATTGGGGGAAACTATAGTATTAGAGTTTCCAATCAATGGCAGGAATAGAGATCAAATCTTGACATCCATTAGTGTGATATAAACTTACCCTGTTTTGATAAGTATTTACAATTGGCTTCTTTTTTAAGATTCATTTTATTGTGTATTAACTTGTCATTGTTCAGGTGTCTATTATCCAGTTGACATTAATAACTGGACCAACAGAAATGCAATGTGAAGAAAATATGAGAGTTTGTACCGTGTTAGCTGTAGACCACAGGAGAAAGTACAGTCAAGTTGAGACACTAGTGGGAGAACATTTTTACCAAAATAGACACAGCATCAAAGACATCAGACTGACTGTATTTATGGGACTGTTCGATACTTAGAGGGAGAGGAAAATATGGGAAGTTAAATTAATAATTCAACTGAACTCCTTAAATGACGGCATCATTCGATATAGAGAATTTCTGTCCCATTATCACATTATAGATCAGCCTACAGTCCAGACATCCAGACCCCACTAGAAGTGTGAATGCCTTCTGACACCTCCAGAGGACTGCAATCTCATTATATAACCAGTAACTGATCGAATAACTCTGACCTGGACTCAGTTGATGTTATCTACTTTCCATTCTTAACCATGTGTATTTATATTTAAGAGATGCTTTTCACATTTACTTTGTATAACATGCCTGATGAAGACCTGAGAGGTCTTCAAAGTTTGCACTCTAAACCTACACAATTAGCCAATAAAGGAATCAACTTAACTCTACTTGTCTTCTGTGAAGCAAATATGGCTCTTGACGCATGGTGAAGGGGAAGAAGAAGTTGTTTTAAAGATCATACTTCATCCATGTTTGTCATTTCAATCATCCAAAATAGCAAAACTTTTATGCTGTGTTATGGGCTCTATTCCACAGTAATTATACATATCTTTATAGCATCTTTGCTTATCATTTGTGTAATTTTGTGATTGTCATGATGTATATAATAACAGGCAATTAGAGATAATAATGTTTTTAATCCTCACCCGGCAAGTACATTTAAAAAAATCGAACATTATCAAAAACAAAAACACCAATTCACATTGCTCCACAGTACATATAGGAAAAAGGATTATGTATAGTGTAGTGTTTGATATTTAATGTCCATATGCCTTTTATTGGTGGTAAGAACCCTTAATATCCTATTTCATTTAAAATTCCAGCATTCACCATCTGTTGATATTTGAAACTATTCACTAAAAGGTGAGTTGAGGTGAGATGAAAATTGTTTCTAACCAATTTAGCTATACATTGTGCAAGGACAAGTCTGGTGAGTCTCCCATGCTAAGTAATGTTACTAGGTTTGTCCCTGCACAATGTATATCTAAATTGGTGAGCTGAAATTTACTTTATATTAATTCACCTGCAACTCCCAGGGAATAGCACTCATTGTCAATTTTGAAATGTTTCTGTATTCATTATTAGTAATTTTCCCAAACCTTTGGAAAGGTTTAAAAGAAATTTAACAGAAAAAAATACATAGCTTTTATCATCTAATGATTCATTTGCATACACACTGCAGAGCAGATGATAAGAGCCATTATGTTATGCACATTCAAGCAGTACCTTAACGGTTATGTAAAGTCCATTAAATCTATAGCAAGTGAAACAGCATGTTAGAAAACTGAGGAAGTTATCAGAAAAAGGTACCAGTATGTGATGTCCTTGTCCTGTCCTGGTCTCTTGCCAAACAAAGCCTCTTTCCCTTTTATTCCCCAGTGTGATAAATAGAGAACATTCCATGATCACCAAAACAAACTACTAGCACTTAATGCTTTGCTATAGAGTGTCTTCTGTCTGCATTTCTTCCAGCAGTTACTAAACAAAAATGAGTGAATGAAAATCACTTGTTCACATTCGTTTGATTCATTGCTTCACGCGGGAATTTCAATAGACATTTCAACAGATATTTCTGACAGTATAACTGCTGTTGCAATGGCTCAGAAATAAGAAGCTGAATTTTGGAAATGCCATTGGTGCAAATGGAATTCCAAAAATGAAAATAATGGACCATTTTGGTCCAAATTGAATGTATCAATGGCTGAAATTTGTTTCAGACTAAATGTCTAGCTATGTAACTATCATCACTATGCCCCCTCAGCTGTGTGCACCTGAGGTAAGTGCCTCAGCCACCTTATCCTTGTCACTGCTCTGTAATAGTATGATAAGAAACCACACAATGGTATCTACACCAACACACAAAATAATTGTATGACTTTCTCTTTATATTAGTCTTTTATGAAGGTCAAAAATGTAGTCCTACTTTAATAGTGATCTTTCATAAATGGCATATACTTGTAGATCATTTGTATTCCCTTGCCTCAATCGTATCCCTCGATCTGCTGTTTATTTCAGTCATACCTTCATTCAGAGTATTCTCTTCTGAATACTAAAACTATTTTTATAATCACTGGGTAAATATGGGTCATAACGGATGATTAGCAGCACATTGTTGCTAATTGCAAGAGGTTAAAAAATATGAATCATTTATAAATAGTGATGAACTGTGCCTGAAACTAGCACACAATTCTGTTTTTATCAAGACGGTTTTGAATCTAGTAGCTGTCAAAATAGAAATGTGTATTTTGTTTCAAACTTTTTTTATAGCCCAAAATCTATTATGCAGCAAAATCTATACAGCACATTGAAGCAGCCTCGCCCTCTCTGAATGACATTGTAGCCTATAATTTGCATGCCCGACAGAATTATGGTAAGCACCATGTATATACATGTGCACACAGTTTGCTTATGCATATAAAGTTTATAAGGTTATATCAAATTGATTACTTTTGTTACATTGTATTTCATACAGTTACCCCCTTTGGACATACTATTAACCCTGTCATTTTCAATTGATTGTTTTTTTTATCATTACTTATTTTTCTGGCAGTTAAGTATGTTATAAAGACATTCACCTTCAGATGCCTATTGACTTTTCCATGCCTGCTTCCTTTCATGTTCTCCCAAATCACCTTACTCTTCAATGGCCGGTGCTTCATTTCTCATAGAAGCCACAAATTCCCTTTTTGAAATACAAATTGAAAATACCCTTAATTAATGGCACTTCTCTTGTTTTTGACTGTTTCCTGTGTGTATTGGGAATTCACGTAATTGTCATTGGCTAAAACCAACATCTCAAAATGCCATTCTTTAATCCAAAGAACCATACTAAGTGATAAATATATACCTGTATCAAACGTTTGAAACTAGAAACAGTTTCACAAAGTGATTTGTTCACTAAAAGGTTAGCTGAACATGTCTTCTCACTGACTCAACCATGAATTGTACAGGATCAAATTTGGTGGGCATCTCTTGCTACAAAAACTCAGTTGGCCAGGAGCAATGTAAAGTATTATTTTTAAAATCTCATTTTTTACTTTCTCTGTACAGGAGGAACTCACCAAATTTGTCCCTGCACAAAGCATATTAACTCCTTAGTGACAAGACTTTTTAGTCTTGCCTTTCCCTTGGTGACAATGGCTGTTTTTTTACATTTCTGAGGTATTTGTGTTTAACTGTACCAACACAAATTAAATATTTTTTTTATGTTTTTTTTTTTTTATGTAAAAAAATATGGGGGAAAAATGAAATTTTTTTTTAATTTTATTTGAAAAATCTTATAGCAAAAGCGAACAAAAAACCCTGCTAAATAGATTCTACTATTTGCACTGAGTTTAGAAATACCCCATGTTTTTATGCTTTTTTATTCAGGTTTCAGGACAATAAATATGTACAGTGCTATTTCAAAACCATTTTGGCCATGCTTCCTGAGGCCAAAGATCTGGGGCTACATTTTAGTTTTTTTTAGTGTTGCTGACTGCCTTGACTTTAGAGGAATGTCAGCAACACACACCAAGCAATAGGAAGTGATTAAATTTACTTCCTATTCTCTTTTACACTGCCGACGGTTTTAAAGGCACTGCGACTTTAAAACCACAATTTTTAAATTGCTCTCCAGAGCGATCTGGCGGTGTTTGCAGTATTGCACAATGCCTCTCTAGCACCGGCATTGTAGCAATACAGCAGAGCACTGAAAGTGACCAAAAAAAGGAACTTTCACTGCTCTTTTCACTGCCATCCATTTTAAAGGCAATGTGCCTTTAAAATCTGCATTTAAATTGCTCTGTCGGCTTCCTCAGTGGAGCCAGCGAAACGTGTTGAGACCAAGACTACAGCTTTTTCTGAGTACCTGAATACCCTAACCTGGTGGCTGAAGGAAGGAGTTGACCTATCTTATCAGGACATTTTATATGCAAGTTGGACTTTATATGCTATTTTCTGTTGTACATGCTTTTACTTTTTTAATATTGCCACTTTTATCTATTTCTGCGCAATGGATTCTTTATATTTTTTTATAGATTGTGAAATAAATTCAGAAGATTTTATATGTTGATGCACCTGATACCCTAATTTGTTTGTGAGTGTGATAACCAAACATTACCAGATAACACTCTAGATTTGTACTGTATTACACTATATTTATTTTATTTTCCCCTGTACATGTGCCTCTGCTCTGGTGTTTTTGTTTTTTGAAGTGCCCGAGGAGCACTTATCTGAGATCTGCAGTACTAGAGGAGGAGTATTGTTTTATATTATTATTCACTGTTTTCACATGTGTTAATGTTACCTGTATCACTACTATCGTTAAATAACCAATACATGTTTTTATTTTCAATTGTCCTTCAGACGTCCAATGGCCTTAGTATGAGAACAAAACTTGCATGTGCCACTTTCATAAAGTGAGATGAAAAATTAATTTAACTTTTTAGAAATCATACCAACCTAGTACTTCATGTATTTGATGACCATCAACAGGAGGGGCAACATAGAGATGCCATCAAACATGGCATTGATGATTTAAAAAAAAGTAACTGTGTCCAAACAAAACCATGAGTGTTTAAATGGTCTTGTCAAAGATTACTACATTTAATTCATAATACTAAAAGCAATTGTGTGGTTATTGAGTTGCTTCATTACCTAATGTTGAAAACAATTGACAAATGAAAAAGTGCACAATCTGGTTTGTCCATGAACTCTATCTAAAGATATATTCACTGCTGGCTAGCGTAAAACTCGGACTCACTTTAACCAGAGCATTTGTTGCATTTTATATTTGCCATGAATACTTCTAGATTCCTTACTGCAGCCAAGCGAAGTGTCAGTTGATTACACTCGGGGCTGATCTCACTACAGTTTATTTGGTATTGTGAAACAGTTTAAGTCAGAAAAGAAAAGCTGCTTTCAATGTATTTGGCATCTGAGTCTCTATTTTCTGATTTAGGCACAATAACAATTTAATGGCTTAATTGAGCAGACTATCACCTCATCTAAATGACATAGTCTCAGACTGTGCAGTACATAGGCTTGTGTTGTGCATGAGCAGAAAAAGTGCATTTGTGTAGCAGTAATTCAAATTAACAATAGACCTTTGACCATCTACCTGTTCAATGTGCTTGATTGACTCCTACCTTACTGTTTGTTTATTATTATGTACTGCCTGCCCATCTTAATTCAGATGTTTATCTTAATTCATATTCCAGTTTGTCTTAGGTTAGGATTATTTTAATGTAGGATTATAAATGGAATTGGGCAAAAATTAACTTTGTTTATTTTATACAATTTTTACTGTGAAAAAGTGCTTGTTATCTCAGCCTGTATAATTGAATTAGTTTACCAAAAATGTAAATATTGAATAAATATACAGCCTCATGTTACATAACTAAGCTCTATTTGATGCGGAATTACCTTTGAACTATAATGTATCCTAAATGGAAAATAATCTTTAGATAGAGATTTCCTTCAAAAGCATTTCATTAAAATAAATTGGGTTTAAATCAAACAAATCTGATTTAAATATAAAAAAAACCTCCTATTTATCTTTATATATATATATATATGTGTATATATATATATAAATATATATATATATATAAATATTAATTTTTAAAATCATTGATTTGATTCAACACTGAATAATACTCATTGTGTGAGTTCAAATACATTAGCACACCTGGAATCCTCCCTCAGGACTGAACACCAGCTAAATTATAACATCTTTATTTTATTCAAGGAGTCTGTTTGTTTCAGAAATATAATTTATGGTTGGTTATTTTTATCTCATTAAATTCTGCAGTGCTGTATAATAGAACAGGATTGCAAACCAGTGTGCATACATTAAAAAAATACATGAAATATAGACCTGTGTGTAATACAGTAAAACATTACATAAAATGTAAGATCTATTTGAGTTCATACTCATCCAAGTTGAGGGTCTTGTGAGTTTAGTAACCTTGATGAAAATGTATAAACTACCTTAGTGTTCAAACTGGTTGTTTTAGGGAATTTTAAAAAAAGGTAAATTATGACAAATATTTTTCTTGTTTGTAATTATGTTTAGGATAGCAAGAAGTTTGAACCATTAAAGGTCACAAGGAGAATATTGTCTGTCTGCAGGTACGTTGTGTCCATTTTCTTCTCACGCTGTGGTTGAACAGATGTTTCCAGACGGAAGGTTAACTTCTCGCATTTTACTAGAAATAAGATACATCACATTAGACACATCATAGGGAGTATTTTCGAGCATGAAAATCTAAACAGTTTGTGAGCAAGGCTGTGGTTTTCATACTGTCGCTTTTACTTCTCATCAAGTCAATGAGATCAACTGTAGAAGAACAGCGAGTCAGTGCCCTGCAGCTTTTTACATTTATGTGGTGTAGCAAACTGTGCGGCCTGACTTCTCAGGGAAGAGTTTATTGTTTGCATTATAGTTTGTACTATACTTTAATCACACATATCATAAGTAATGGTGAGGGTAAAGGTGGTGGAAAAACTCCTACACTTAAAATTAAGGGGTTAGCAGTAGAATTTTGAAACACTAATTTACACACACCAGGCACGCCTCAAGACTATATTTTCCCGCAAAAATCTTAAACTTGCAGTCTTGCACTGCAAGTTTAAGATTTTTGCGGGAAAATGTAGTCTTCCGGCGTGCCTGGTGTGTGTAAATTAGTGTTTCAAAATTCTACTGCTAACCCCTTAATTTTAAGTGTAGGAGTTTTTCCAGGAGTTTTACTGCTAACCCCTTAATTTTAAGTGTAGGAGTTTTTTTTTGCGACCTCTGCAAGGGATTCTGGGTAGGCATATGCCAATAAGGTTAACAATGATCACCTTTATGCAATTAAGTTTCAGGTCCTTACAAAAGCAAGCAAGACTTTCAAAATGTTTATTTATGTTAAGTGTTTATGTTTAATATTTGGAACATGTACACAAGTGTTTTGCAGATAGATAAAAACTTGAACTATCTAATGTGCCTGCAATTAAATCTCAGGTTTGTTTGATTTATTTTTTTCTACAGAATAGCCTCTTGCACAATCAAGGCTATTTGTAATTAGTTTACAGTGTTAGCCTTTGGGACGTACACTGGCAAGCTATTCAATGTATTTGCTATCCTTTTAGTACTATTTTGTGAGAGTTCCTTTAATTTTAAATCACATCCTCTTGTTCTAGGACTTTGCAGTTCTTTCTTCATTTATATTAAATCATTTAATGTATCAGAAAGATTCTGTTATAAGACTGCCTGTGTGCTGGCAGACTCAGTGGGGATGATTTATAAATAGACATATTGAGTGAGGTCCCCACAGTCTTCTTTATACCACTGAACTACATAGTGTATTATAAAATATCTGGTTATCTAAATGTGAATGTTTTGCAAAATGACACCTACCAACATTTCAAATAATTTTATCTCTTTAAATCACATTATAAATAGTAATTTTGCTACTTTACAGATATAAATAAAAGTACCCTTATGTTCACAATTAATCCAAATCTGTTCATTAAGTTGGTGCTATTTGTTGTGTTCATGTTGCTGGGATTTTTACTGGAAAGGTGTGTGTGTGTATATATATGTATATATATAATATACACTCACAGTTTTAATCAAGCATTAGAAATGTAAAAGAAAATACACTAGCAGTTATGTTTAAAAGTAAAAAAGGTAACAAAAACATAATAATTTTAGTCAATGAGCACTCTGCTAATAATCTCATCTTTACCCCAGCTAAAATGTAAAAGCTTTGTATGTTTTTCTCTGTTCTTTGAATTTGAGCTGCATGGAAAATAAACACAGCCCAGAAATCTAGCATAGACTATTGAGTTACTATCTCTCCACCGTATAATGGCTTTTAGAAGGGAGACTAGTGTTCAAAGTCTGAGCACAGTGAAAGGCACTGTAAGCAGCTCTAAGAACAGAAGATATTTATCAGTGCCCAGAAGTGTAGGATGGAAGCTTAGCTTTGTTTTCCTTTAAATAGAGCCATCTTTAAGACCAATACGTATTTTCAACATGCAGATTATGACACAGTGTGCTGTCTAACAAGCGTGACTTACATATAATGTGAACGTGAACCTTTAGCTTTCTGAAGGTGTAGTGCAGTTCTTTGTTACATGGCAGGTGTGGGTATGAGTATAATATCATATGTGGGACATATACTGCTCTGGGTATAGTGATACTGGATAGAGACCATGGTGATGCTTAAAATGAGCACTGCCAGTCCAGATGCTCGTGGAGTAAGAGGTAACTATCCAAACAGTTTCAAGGAAAGAGTTAAGAAGATAATGTTTGTTATCCTTTATATATCCAATGTTTATTGCAGTGATTACAGCCAGCTGACATTAATATATTTATCATGCAACTGTTTGGTATAAAATATAAAATGTTTAATTAGATTGTCTGTTTGAAATCATTCTGCTTCAAAAATGTTTTGCAAGCAGTATTCTTTATATTTCTCAGCTGACATCAAATTAACATACTGTATAATTACTAAAGGAAGCTTTGACATTAATCTCTAAAAACCTGTGCCTTGAAAAAGATTACAAATTAAAAGAAACTACATTTTACAAGGTTTAATGTGATTGATTTTCTGAATATAGTTTACATTCTTTAGTGTCCTGCTTTAATGGAAAATACATTTGCATATATTTCCATGGTGAAAAAGCAAAAAAAAACAAAGTAATTCTAATACACAGTGTATGCCTGACCTTCCCTAGATATACTCATCTATTTAAGCTGAACTACTAGGTCCACTGAGACTGTAAATGTCTAGGATAGGTTGATACGTGGGACTAGTTCTCCAATTCGTGTCTTAAACATGACCCTGCTCTCCAATAATCAACTTACTCAACTATTAATATAGTGTTAAGAGTTGCATTGATGGGCAAATGCTGTTTGCAGTTGGTCATGCATACTGTCCTTTTCAAGACCAACTGTCAGCAAAACGCTAAAATATAAATAATGTTTAATTGAAAGATTGCATGAACGCTAGCCATTTTAAAAAGGCTTCAGCACAAGTATACAAAGAAAGTACCTTTATTGAGCCCTCTTTGTTTGTATCTTAGGTCAGATGATGGAAAATCCGACCCAAGGTTCTTAACAACAAATCAGCCCCTGATAGTGCCATGCAAGAGAAAAGGCTCAAACGAGTTCTTTATTTTTAAATATCCAATTTAAAATCCCTACACTTGATGGAGTCCTTCAATTAACTTTAAGTTCTCCTTTCACAGTTTGAGTTATGCACAGCATACCTTTAAAGGGTGCATAGCAAGGAACATTGAAAAAACTCACTGCATTCATTCAAATGTTAATATGATGTTTTTTGAGATTGCTAAAATGGGTGAGGTTAATGACGTTTCATAACATAACACAGCACTGTGTATCAGAAAAACTGAGCTGCCACCTACTTGATTAAATACAAAGCCACTTGTACAGCAGTAATGCCATACTGTCCATACAAATCTGTGACTCACAATACTCTGCATTAAGACCCCAAAATGCACTATAATGAAAATATATAAGAATACTATTTGATCTATATATTACGTTATCGCCACCATATAGATTGCTTTACCTATGAGAAAAGTCCTCATCATTCACTTTTCTGAGTGGAAGTCAATTATAGTTAAGGATATCTAGCTTTGACACAAAGAAGATGATATATGTGTAAAATGCAAACCTAATAGTGGTGCAGAACTTCAGGAACTCAACACATGGGAATCATTCTTTATGCGACCGAGTGCTGAAGCACTTCTGAGACTCCCAAGCATATGTGTAAAGAAATCATCTTGCTCTTCTTATTGATACAGGGAATTGTTTATAAATGCCTAAGAAATGGAGAAACAAATTCAAATCAGTTTCGCAATTTGCTTAATATTTTCCTACTTTTATAGTCTTCATAATTTTTGTTTGTTAAAAGAGGTGTTGTGAAGTTATTATATTGAATCCTCATCAACCGAAGTGTTGAAGATTCCCTTGCATTCGCACAAGTGGAAAAGTATGATTAACTTACCAGACATTATGTCATCAACCTACACTGTTGGTTACCCTGAGGACTGAATTTGAGAAATGATGAGTTAAACCTAATAAAATATTTTATGCTTATTATCCAGTATTTTACATCAACTTAAATTGAGTTTCTTGGGCTGTTCATAGCTAAGTTATAAGTGCTCATCATATTATATGTTATTAAATATGCTTTTAAATTGATTTAATAATTGGATAACTCAATTATTATTGTAAATAGAGTATTTTGTCCTAAACAGTTGACTGTGGTGATTTGACAACTATGAAAATCAGACCAAAATAGCTGAATTGGAAAAATAAGCAAAATGGGATTGTTTTTCCAACTCAGTTATTTTGCTATGTTTGGTAAGTTGATAAGGCTCGGTGTAATTTTAATTCAGTTTCATTGTAAAGTGTGCATGAATGAGGATGACTACTCTATACCTCGGTTTCCTACAGAGAAATTTTGTCATATACTAGATGAAGATAATTAAAAAACCATTGTATAACTAAGGTCACATTTTGATTGGACGCGTGGTTTTCAACGCTGCTTAATGTTCTCATGTTAACAACAATAGCAAATTATTTATGGATGACAGAGCAGGTAAGATGCAGATTCTCCTACACACACACACTACGTTTAATCCTTACAGGAATTGCTAATGAGTGATGCTGCAAGCACAGGATAACTATTGTGTTGCAGATGTTTATAAGCAACCGTTACAAAGACTTTGGTCTGGAATGGCTAATTCTAGAAATAAGTTCCCAGACTCTGGTGCTATTGATTTTTCTTTCCTGCCCACTCACTGCCCTTATGGAAAGTGCAGATAACAAAGGTGGCGGAGTAAGTCTTTCCATTGTAAGCAGCACTGGCAATTCATTTGTTATCTTAAAAATGCATTTCCAGTGTTGGTCATTTTTAAGTTGTTTTTCTCAACAACTGTAAAACTGCGCATTCAGATTTTTTTTTTCTAGTATTCTTTTAATAACATTAATATAGAACCCTTTTTAAATGGATCTGCAATATACCAACTAAGCAAAAAAATATTTTCAGATGCCTAAGTTCAGTTTTCTGGCTATTTGCAACTAAATATAAGATGAACATACAACAAATAAATGTCCCCAATGTTTGATACTTTTTCATGACTACACTTCTGTAAAGTATAGTTAAACTATCTTTAAAAGAAAAAAATGAACATATTTCATAAAGATTTTGCCATTTGCCATTCAACAATATTATAGATACTGTCAGTAGTTAAGGATTTTTCTTATATCCTAAGCTGTCTCAGTAGGGATTTTTAGAGATAAATACAAAAATGACTGCCTCACAGAGAAAATAGTGTAAAACGGAATATATATATATATTTCAGCAGTCTCCTGATCTTTGCTAAGTCAGCCCCAGGACACACAAGGGCAGGGCTTAAATGGGCATGGTTTCATGACAGCAAATAGCTTCAAACGATCTTGTGTGATCCCACTGGACTGCACTCCAGCCTACCTGGTATAGATTCTAGGTGTTTGGAGCTCATTTCCTTATGTTTAGGCTGTGTATGTCTGACAAACATACATAGTTTAAATGCAATCCTGCCTATACATAGTGCAAAGAATGCCAGTACCGACCCAAATTTAATGGGACAGGACACCAAAAAATGGGACTGTCCTGGCAAATTCAAGAGAATTGGCAGCTATGCAAGGTTTAAATGAAATACATAATGAAAAATATTTGTATGTATGTGTGAGAGCTCTAAATAGGTATCTAAACCATGTATTCCAGGGTTATTGCAAACATATACTACCATTCAAATGTTTGGGATAACTTAGGAATGTCCTTCAAAAGAAAATGTTGCCCATTAACATTTTGTATACCTCACAGACCTTCTTACCCTGAACCTTTCTATCTTAATTTTCAAAACAATATTAGTAGTCAAGGATTAAAGGATAAATAACCTCTGTACTACATATGTGCCAACGACCATATTGGAGATAACAGTTAAATATGCAGTATCTATATAAGGATTGGCAAAATATTTATAGACTGTTGGAACCAGATTAAAAAATGTCCTAGGTTCTTCAGAAGAGCTCCACTCAAATAGGTCTAATACAAATGCTCCAAAAATGCCTAAAATATTCCCATTAAATACTAGTGGCTTGAAGGTTTCTCACTTCCTCGGTGGAAATTGACATGCACTGTAGCAAAGATTTCTTCCTTTGCTCAAAATCTGTTTTCAGTGACTCTCATTCCCGAAAATAGATAAAATAGAAGGCAGAGGTGTCTGACTTGGCATCAAGCAACAGAATAAGAGGTTTTATCATGGAGGGAGGAAATTTGATGATATCCTGCTCCAGCGGGCAGTGAAAGCACTTATCTTTATGCATTTTATTTAAATGCATTACCTTTGTGAGTGTGTATTTGGTTTAAGTAAATATATATAATATAAGTCTTATAATATAATATAATAATAAGACTAGTTTTAACTTTTTGCTGCGGAGGTTGTTCTCATGTTGTCTTTTCTTGAGAATGTGAAAGGGAGAAATCTTTTCTGTAGTGGAATGTTTTTTAATATAATACTAATACTCCTCTTCAACGCCTCTGTAACATAGCTTTTCTGAGTTTTCCTCTATTGACTCTGCTAGTTATTTTATTACATATTTGCCATGTGTTTTATGGGCCATGTGCCTAATGTTGATTTATACACAGAAGTCCGGAAACAAGGCAAACTAATGAAAGCAAATTTGCTAGTTTGACGCACTTCAAAAGAGATAAATGAATAATTCAAAGTGTGCTTTTTATTTACCCTTGTGTGAGATCTGCTTGTAAGCAAATAATTGATATACTAATATTTCTGTAACTAGGCAATGATGAATGCAATGCTTTTTTCTTTTTGCCAATTGGTGGGTCTCATAACACTGTGAGGAAGCCTCATGTGCACCAGCGTTATTGACACATATTTCAAGTTTTAGATTTGAGCGTATTACATTTTCGTATTAATCTGTTGAGCTGAAGTAGCACTCGTTCAAACTGCCAGAATACTTCTAGACTACATAGAAACGATTTGAGCACACATAATGACTGGTTGTCTATGAAGAGTGTGTGGGCTGGTAGTAAGAACAATAGCTTTGAAGTAGCAGAACCTATTATCAGCTTATTGACCTCAAACTAAATTCTCTCAGGCTTAAAGGACCAAACATTTTTTTCTGCATGACATTTAATTTTACTGTGCAAATTATGGTGTAGTTTGTGTAGTAGTTGGTCAAGTTTTGGAATAAATCAGTATATGCCTAAGTTTAATCTGTTTATATATATATATATATACTGAAATGCTGTGATGGCTCTGTTTTGTGTTAAACTTGATCCAGTACATTCATATTATTAAGGACACCTATTTGGGAGCCTATATGTGACTCTGGTAATAGGTTATTGTGATCCCAAGACTACTTGTTGTAAACACGAACATATTGCCAGTGCTACGAATCTTTCTCTTCTTACCATCACCAAGCTATGAAAAATAAATCTACATATTGATGTTAGAAATAGGAATGGGCTTTGGACATGGAACTATGATTTGAATTTCTCTGCAAGCAACTGCAAAATACTTAATGTCCCTTTGACATTTCTCTTATCTTGCCTTTCCTTGTTTGGGAATCAAGGATATAAGATGTAATGTTTAATCAACACTGATAATAGTTACCTTGTTGGTCCTTGCTTATTTGTGATACATTTGGGAGTGCTATGTCTTTTTGGATTTGCCACGGTCCAGTGACACTGCAAAGATTTAGTGCTTCACTGGGTTGTTGATAAGTATCAGCATTTTATAAAGCCTTTAAACCTGCTGAAAGAAGAGAAAATTATAGTTTATACTATGATGGTGGCAAAACAGAATAGAAATTCAGAGGCTGTCACTGCTAGCTGGAGCAGTAATTTCTGTTTAAATGGCCATAATTGAGAGTGAATCTCAGCACAGCTTTGTTTTGTGTTAAAGCCTACATTATATAAATGGACACTAACAAATAATAAACGCTGACATATCTGCATGCTGTGAAAACTTGGAACAGGAATATAGATAAGTTTGTCTATATGGATTTATATATGCACACACAAAGATACATATAAACATCTATACGTGTCCAACCCAATACAGCCTTTCCACTTTCCTTGAATTAAGTTGTACCTGTCAAGTCAAAATTACATGGTATCACTTTACAGAAGATGAAAAGATTACCATACTTTGTGCTAGCTATGCAAATTATTTTGTTTATATAGGAATACAAACCACAAAATTGGCTTTGGAATGTGCTGTGGTACAAGTTAAGTATCCCATACCCAGAAATCAGTTATCCAAAATTATCCGTTATCCAAAAATATTTTTGGATTTCCCACAAGTTGCAAATTGTGCACACACCTGTCAGAATGCAAGTACACAACAGTTTATTCACTGTCCAGCCCCCTAAAGCTGCGAAATATAGCCTTTCTATGATTACTCAGATTCCCCCACGCCCACAAAGAGTAATACAATGGCACATGTGCAGGCCTGACATGCTAGCGTCACCTCATAACTACATCACAATAAAAGTGATTTATTTGTTCTATACAGTATTTGCATTGATACTACTACTACTATATTTTATGAGTGCTGGGAGGGTTTAATATAATGCATTGGTGAAAATAATATGTTAACCAAAATAATACTTCTGGACCAAAGCATTTTGGGCTACTCAGCCTGCATGCCCCATAATGACAGAAGGAGAGTACATCTTGCAAGAGGCCACTGTTTCATCCAGGTAAGTATATCTTTTGATCTACATGTTTGATGGTGATTTAGCTAGCACACATATAGATCAAGGTTATATACCTACCTTTTTGTGTAGGACAGGTTCATTTTAATAATAATGCCCATATAATGCAGTGTAGTATATACATGGGCTACAAGCCTGATATTTTACATAACTGGACCAAAGTGATAATTTAATGATAAAAAAATGTTTAATTACTTGATGATCATGTCAAATGTTGGCCTCCCTGTTATTTTTGTTCAGAATTTTATTTTTGCTTTCTCTCTATAACCATATATTACAATATCAGACTTGCAGCCCATGTAACACCATATACTACATTATGTGGGCATTCATTTTTAAAGTGAACCAGCCATGCATTAAATACATTAAAATAAAGTTGATACTTTAAAATGAATATGCATTTATTTGTTCTAGTTTCAGTGTCTCTCCCCAACCCCCCCCCCCCCCCCCCATTCAGTTTTTTGTAATACTTAAAAGCTTCCTTCTTCTCTGGGAGATTGCTCCAGCCCACAATGACATCTCTGTAAAAAGAAAAGGGGTGGGGTGTGTCCCCTGTACTTAAGAATCAGTTCTTAGTGCAAGAGGGCCCCCAAAAAAGGTACTTTTGAAAGAGTTTCCTACACATGCTTGTGTATGCCGAAACAACAACAAATAATTTACAATACATAGGTTACATACTGTCAAATGGCTCAACATTAGTTGAATGCTGGAATGCCCATTTACATATTGTTTACCAAATCTTCAGATGTGTTCTCCCATTATATCTGATCATTCTACGTAAATCCATATGCCTTTTTTCTCATTTGCTTTGAACTTTTTCTTTAATCACACAAGGAGGTAGGTTAGTTAAAGTTGACAGTTACTTTGCACATGTTCCTTTATTTGCTTCCATATGACACAAACCCCAAATTAATATAAATTTTGATATGCACAACTTGCCAATAGGGGCCATTATGCAACAAGACAGAAAGTCAAAAGCATTTCTATGAAAGCAGAGGAGTGTTCAACTAAACATTATAAGGCTAGAAAGAATTCCAGACAATGGGAGTTATGGACAAGGGAAGTAAAAAACAGAGGAAAAAAAACTGTGTAATTGCCATTTATTGTGTAGAACTACACACATTATTATTATATATGGGGTGGAGGTTCTCTGACATTAATCAGGAGCTGAAAAGTGCTAGAGCACTAAATTATGCAGCAACCCAGAAGTTCAGGACTGGAGAAGGATGCATAGACTCGCAACATCTACCAGTAGTCTCATTTATACACATTCATACACAGAATACATAACCTCTATTGTGCCTTAACTAGCAAAAATATAATTAATTTGAATAACAAATCCGGGACACTCCTGTAGCAGACTCGATAAAATGGGTTTAAAGGACAACTATACTTTTTTGGACTGTGTTTTACAACACTGTTTTACAACAACTTTGTTAAACTTTTATTTTTTATTTTTTGGGGGGACTTACTTTTCATTTTATTTCATCCAGAGAGTCCCCAGCCCTTTCTAATTGTCGTTCTGACCCCTTGTCTCTACAGGGACTGAATGTGGCATCTGAATTGTAATGTTGACACAACCTGTGTCGGCAATGCATATTTGGAAAATGGGCAACAGTGAACTGTGGGCACGTATGCGTGATTGCAGCTTTTAAAATCTGTAAACATACAACAGCGCTTCCTCTAATGCAGAATCAACAGGAAATGTAGTTCCCATTAATTCTGCTATGTTTTTACAGATTTAAAAAAAAAAAGTTCAATTAAATAAATTAGTGACTCAGTGTTGTAAAAATAATAAA
The DNA here is from genome assembly GCA_036172795.1 of Pelodytes ibericus. NCBI lineage: Eukaryota > Metazoa > Chordata > Amphibia > Anura > Pelodytidae > Pelodytes > Pelodytes ibericus. The sequence goes on along the minus strand of CM069858.1, from coordinate 100,426,253 downwards.
ATTAGTTGTTCTTTAAAAGAGATGGCAGTTTCCATATTGATAGGGACCCCCAGAAATATAATACCTAGTAGAGAACTGTAATCTCAATTTTGATTTTGTCAGTAAATAGACAGTGGATAGCCCTGATATAAATGATTGGCAGTAGATTTTTTTGTGATGTCATAACTTAATAGGAAACCTTTTCTCCTGAGGAAGCTGTGACTAGAGGGCCATTTTTACCCAGTTCCACTAGTTGATTAGACCCAATACTGGGACCTTTCAAATATTGTTGTTTGGGCACAACACCTCTGTGAATCCTGCAAGTGTTATTCTACATGCAGTGACCTTTGACCAAGCCACCGCTGCCCTATGTCATTTATCTGTAATTCCCTGGCCCACATCATTAACCCACCGTTGTGATACTCACTTGGTAAAAGCCCACTACACTTTTGTGTTTTTGTATTTATTCTTTTTCCACATAACATTCGCCGCTTCTTCATTCTTTATACACGCCATTGACATTAAGCACCATGATGAGTGCTAAGGACTGAAGCGTTTGATTGTTATTTTAAAATGAAACAGCCTAAATTGGGACTGAGACTTATGCTAGAACCACTGTTCTGGAAAATATTAACACACTAACCTTAAGATGACTTTAAAAGGACAATGTCATGAATCATGTTCAGAAACTTTAAACTCAGTTTAGATTAATATAGGTGTGAGATTTGACAAATACATAACTTCTTGTGTCTAGATCTCTTTACATGTTTTACATTAATACTAAAAACCATTCTGATCTTATTTCATTGCGTATCTCAGCTGAAATAAGATCGGAATGGTTGTTAGTTCCACTGAGTTTAATTGGCAATATCTCCAAAGAGATATATTATGGGATGTCTGTTCCCTCCTCGCTCACTGACCAGTGAAAAGTCTAATCAGATTCAAAGCCACAAATGAGATTGAGCTCACAAATGTCAAATGATAAGTAACAATGGAAGCAGGAAGGTAACAATAAGATAACTAAACTTCCTTATGCTACGTCACAAGATAGTGAAATATCACCTTATACCAACAAATTAACTCTTATCCTAAATCTATCTTGATATCACTTTTTTTTTTTTAAATAGTGCCTTGGAGAAGGGATATTATTGCATCTAAATCCACCAAGTTTAACTGTTTTATATTACAATTTGGAGATGGATAAGCCTCCAGCTTATTTATTATCTTTTACTTTTCTCAACCCAAAACAATTTCAAGGATACAACTCATGTTACCAAGGGATTTATTCATGAAAGAGGGACTTGCAGGGAATTGACAAGGGAATTTGAAACTCAAGGCCAAAGTTTGGATATTTCAGATTCATAAGTTACAGTGTTGCACTCGGTCAACCACAGACTTTAGGTTGAATAGTTCTTAGCATCCATATGGTATATGCATTTCTGATGGCTCTTATCCAAATAGACACACTTAATGGCCGAAAATATTGGGACACTGGACCATTACACCGACAGGGACTTTTATGACATTGTATTCTAAATACATAGACATTCATATGTAGTTGGCCGTTCCTTTGCAGCCATTACAGCTTCCACTCTTCTGGGAAGGCTTTCCACAAGAATGTGTGGGAATTTTGCCCGTTCATTCGGTAGAGCATTTGTGAGATCAGGCAGTGATGTTAGATAAGAAGGCCTTGCTTGCAATCTCCATCCCAGTTCATCCCAAAGGTGTTCAATTTTCTTCCACACAAACCTCATCCAACCATGTCTTATGAACTTTGCATACTTGGGTACAGTCATGCTGGAATGGAAAAGGACCTTCCCCAAGCTGTTCCCATAAAGTTGGAAGCATAGCATTGTCCAAAATGTATTGATATGCTGAAACATTAAGATTTCCCTTCACTTGAAGTAAACCCCCTAAAAAACAGCCCCATACCATAATCCCTCCTCCGCCAAACTTTACAGTTAGCACAATGCAGTCAGGCAGGTAATGTTCTCCGAACATGTCACCACTGATCCAGAGTTCAGTGAAGCTTTCGCTGCACAGTTGTTGTGCTGATATTAATGCCAGTAGAAGTCTGGAACTTTGCAGCTATGGAATCAGCTGAGCACTGATAACCTTTACTCACCATGCGCCTTAGCACTCGGTGACCCCACTATGTTACTTCAGATGGTCTTCTGCTTAGTAGCTGAGTTGCTGATGTTCCTAAACGCTTCCAGTTTCTAATAAAATCATTTACTGTTTACCATGGAATATCTAGCAGGGATGCAATTGCATTAACTGAATTACTGCAATGGTGACATCCGATCACAGTACCACACTTGAATACTGTGTCTTGACTTAGCTCTTCAGAACGACCCACGTTTTCACAAATGTTTGTAAATGCATACTGTGGCTAGGTGCTTGGTTTTATACAGCTGTGCCAATGGGTGTAAATGAGAAATCTGCATTTAATAATTAAGTGGTGTGTCCCTATACTTTTGTCCATATCGTGTATAATCAAACTGTAAGTCTAACAACTTATAAAGTGCACTTACAAAAAAACATAATAGCTGTGTGAGCTCTATTGAATGAATAAAGGTTGATTGCAGACGACAAGACTATTTTAACATATGCAGAATTAAAACAAAATCAGCAAATAAAACTATTACATAATTTATATAGATTTTTTCCAGACCATTTTATTACGCATTTTGTTTAAAACTATTTCTTTTACCGCCTGCTTAGACATATTCTGTACGCATTTTATCAGACACATTTGCATATTGTAATGTACTAGTCATGATACCTTAAATAATTTTGAACAATGTTTTTTTCCTCTATTCTCAGGAATCAAATTGTCTCTTTTTATAATATGGATCAGCTATCTATTTACTAGACAGTGTCATTGTTGTTGCTTAAAGGCTAAAAGTGCATTAGCCTCAAAGTCCAGACACGGGACACAATTTAAAAACTAGGTCATGCAATGTAGTGCTCCATAACAGCCCCAGTGAAAAGAGAGCATGACTTCATTGTGAAATGAGAATGGTAGGGCAGCTGACTTCTGCATTTAGTTCACAAAAACATATGAGGTATTTGAAAAGGCAATGTGCCTTCATCTAAGTGATGGATGTTGCTTCAATGAGGTGCATCATATACTTGTTGTATATGTTTCCAGCATACATAACTTAGAGATGGGTAATTAGTTATACTATTAAGTCATTCAGGTGGTAAAAATGTAAACTGTACTTGTAATAATAGTAACAGATTAAGTGCAGTGTTAACAGAGAATCTTTTCTGCGATGTAAGTCATTTTCATTCTAATTCATGCCATGAAGAACCACAACGTTACAACTCCCTGATGATTCAATTCTGTTCTAGTAGGCAGTCCTTGGGAAAACCTTTGTTTTAATCATTCAATATTCTGCTGGCTGAAGGCCAGGTTAGATCTCTCACTTCCAGTGTGAATTATCATAACTAAAACTAATGAGTAACCGACCTGCAAACATATGTATTTTCTCTCCAGTATCTTCAATGGCCAGGCGGATGGCAGCATCTAGTATAACAAACCCACAGTTATTCAGCAGCCAGAAGACAGGCATGTCTATTTAGCATCCAAAGGATACAGATCAAGTTAATTAAAATGTTATTAGCATGCTGTCATATTTATATGGGAATACAAAGTTTCAGTATTTGATAAAAGGTGATCATGATTTTTCAACTAATAACTTAATTTGTCATTTTGTTTCTCTAATATGTCACATTATATCTAGCAATGCATTTATTTAATTTTTCCATAAATAAACTTATTCTGTGATAGCCTTAAGGATTATTCTGAAAAAAAAAAAACATACTATTTTAATATTGCCTCAATAGTATGACCAAAAAGCCTCTTGCATATCATAATTGTGCTCATTAAAGCATATGAATGATGTTTTGGGGATGTATTATTCACCTGCAGGCAATGTACACTAATCAAGTTAGAGTATACATTTATGTTTAATAGTTCAGTAGAAAGAAAGTCTAATAATTGTGTTGGGCTAAGCATGTTTTAGAACAATATTATACTCAATTGGACATGTGTGGTTAAAGTTCTGCTATTTACTGCTTTTGGATCAGGCTCAAGAGGCAATACTTTGACAAGCTAGATCACTTTGTTGTGTGTTGTTCAGAGGCGGCTCTCTAATTAGGCGAGTTAGGCAGCCGCCTAAGGCCTCGCACTCACGGGGGCCTCGCGGCTGCCTAACTCACCTTATTGCCTTTGATGTAACAGGGAGCTTAACGCTGCCGTTAAGCTCCCTGTTACACTAACCTGGGACGTTTCCTCCGTGCATCTTCTCTCCTGCACGGAGGATGGAAGTTCCGGTCGCGTTTTTTTTTTTTTTTTTTAACTTTATTGAACCCGCGCAATAAAGTTTAAAAAAAAAAAAAAAAAAACGCGACCGGAACTTCCATCCTCCTTGCAGGAGGGAAGATGCACGGAGGAAACAACGGAGAGCAGCATGGAGGTAAGTACTAGGGAGGGGAGGAGGGTGGCACAAACGAGCAAAGCCTGACATAATGAGTGGCTAAATATTGGCACAGTGTGGGGCAAAATCCTGGCATAATGAGGTGAGGGGCAAAATCCTGGCATAGTAAGAGGCTAAATCCTGGCATTGTGAGGGGCAATATCCTGGCATACAGTGGCAAAATCCTGGCATATTGAGAGGCAAAATTCTGCCATTGTGAGGGGCAAAATTCTGGCATAATGAGGGGCAAAATCCTGGCATAGTGAGGGGCAATATCCTGGCATATTGAGAGGCAAAATTCTGGCATTGTGAGGGGCAAAATTCTGGCATAGTGAGAGGCAAAATTCTGGCATTGTGAGGGGCAAAATTCTGGCATAATGAGGGGCAAAATCCTGGCACAGAGTGGCAAAATCCTGGCATTGTGAGGGGCAATATCCTGGCATACAGTGGCAAAATCCTGGCATATTGAGAGGCAAAATTCTAGTATTTGTGAGGGGCAAAATTGTGGCATAATGAGGGGCAAAATCCTGGCATATTAAGGGGCAAAATCCTGGCAGATTGAGGGGCAAAATCCTTGCAGATTGAGTGGCACAATCCTGGCATATTGAGGGGCAAAATCCTGGCATATTGAATGGCTAAATCACAGTGCATCCGGTGCTGTGAGGAAGAACAAAGTGCCAATCTTCTAGCACAACGTGGTCTGTGATACCACTTTCAACATTGAGCACCTTTCCTTCTGGCTGAGTGTTTCTGTTAGTGTGTGATTGTGTGCTTTCTGAGTGTGTCTGTGAGTCAGTGTGTGCTGGCTGAGTGTGATTGTGTGCTGACTGAGTGTGTCTGTGAGTCAGTGTGTGCTCACTGAGTGTGTCTATGAATGACTGTGTGATTTGTGTTAGTGTTCACATTTAGTACACAGCAATAACAATGAGAGTTAGTCAGCCGCACACAATTTTATCTATACCAAATGTTTATAGATGTTTGTAGAATAATTATGAGTCAAATAAAATTCTAGGAGCTGTTCATTTCTAGAAGCTGGGATTTGAGTCTGATCTTGAAATATGCTATTTCTACAGTTCATTTTTATTATCACTTGCATATATTTTATTTAATAATGTGTGTCCGTGAGGGCCTCATGTTCGACTTTCGCCTAAGGCCTCACAAAGTCTAGAGCCGCCTCTGGTGTTGTTAATCTGAATATTATAAATTATTTTATTTGTATTTAGTGCCACCATAACCTGCAGCACTAGACAATCAGCAAGATAACAAAATGAAAACATGATCAGGGCTGAACAAGGTTCTGCTTAAATTAACTATTTCTAAAAATAAATAAACAGGAGATAATAAATAACCTAATCGAATATACTAGCAGTAAAAGTTTTTATTACCTGACTGGAAATCAGTGAGTTAAAAACGTCATCTCATAACTGTGTAACTGGGTATCTGAGATAGAGATATTTTGTAGTGAGGCAGTTGCTTGAAGCTAAAGCAGGGAAGATAATCTTTTTTAAAACCCTTTATCCATCAATCTTTCTATTTTCTCTGGACAATAGTCTACTGAAGAGTATTACACCAGACTGGAAAGAGCACATGAAAAGAGGGACTAAACCCTCTATAACATATTTTAATCACATAGAAAGCAACTTCTGTGTGATTAAATAGTTTCTGAATGACACATATATTATGTCTTGTGTACATTTATCAATTTTTAAAAATCAAATAATAGTCTAGTTCCACCATATTTGTTGGCCTAACAACAACCAAATGTATAATGGATTCCATCTCTTCAAATGCTTAGTGTCCCAGAACTTTGTTGTTTTAGATTTTGATCATGTTTACAGATACCCTTGATCAAATATAAAAGCATCTTCTTAGAGTGATATAGTACATAGCACTTTGTTTACATTACTAAATACAAAAGTATAGCCTTCTTCCGAGCTTACATATAATAACATATGTATTGTATATTTAGATTTATGCAGTCAGGGGAGTCAGAGGAAGCTATTCACTAAAAGGTGAGTTACAGGTGAGATGAAGCTATACACTGAGACATAACTATACATTGTCCTGGGGCAAGCCTGGTGAGTTTCTCCTGCTGAGCTGGCCATGGATGATGGATAGTTCAATCTTTTTATATATTGAAAAACTGTCCATCTCACCTCACCTCAACTCACCTGCACCTCAGTTCTAGTGAATAGCTCCCAGTGTGTATCACAATTTGAAATGATACCCTTTTATTTTGCGCAGGGGTGTACCATTCAGCCTTAGGCTGGCCAGGGATGAATCCATCCATTGCTGGAAAAGTTAATCCAAAGACTTCAATTTACATACAGTATTTAACGATTTCTCTTCCACTCCACAGCAGAGTTCCAAAATGCAATCAATTGGACTGTCTGCTGATTGATTGGAACCAATGCAATTAGTGTGGCAAAGCGCACAGTCACATAAGCACATTTGTTCAGAAGCTTAGTGTAGGTGAAATTACATTTTGTAGTCAGTGCTGTCGGTTTTTTCCCACTGAAACATAATGAAATGCATTAGCTGCGTTGATACAAAATAGACTTCACATCATTTGATTGTATTGCACCAGCAATAAGACTTGGTAAGTGGACTCCTTATACAATGTTTGTCTGTACACCAACTGGTGTAGTTGTAGTTTTAAATGTAACTGTGTACATGTGGGGATTCCAAAAAAGTATTGGTTTAGCCATTAGTGTTATATTATTTTGTATGTAATTTTGTGATATGAGACTTGGTTTAACGTCAGTCAGCTGTGTATCAAATCTTTGTTTAATTAGTAGTTACTTGTAAACAGTTATGTAACATTTTTTTTTATTATTTTGTATATATATTTAATGCTATTTTGTAATTATTTATTACAAGAATACAAAATATTGCATCTCATAAGAACATCAAAGAAAACTACATTAAAACAGCATATACATAAGATCATCCATTTGTATGTGGATAAGTGCAGAGCTATATACTTATCAAATTTGCAACATCTTGATTTTACTTCAGGGAACACATAATAAAGATACTCATTTTAGCCAGACTTTTCCAGATACTGCACAAGTATAGTTTTATGGTGTCAGGGAACTAATGCCCCTCTTAACTACTAACATGCAAGTCAAATTATGCTTGGGCATTGTAACACTGCTTAATATAATATAATATAATATAATATATATATATATATATATATTACATTAATAAATTGTAACCAGTGCTGTCTGCTCATCTCACTATACTTCAATAGTTCAGAAATATCTATTGAGTGAGTGCATTCTGAGACAAAGTTAAACACAGTTATAAAATAATAAATTATTAATTTGAATATATCAGTTTTTTTAAATGGACTATATATTTTACTCACAATATTTATTTATATACTCACAATTTATTTTTCATTAGATTTCTAACATAACATTGTATTTAAACTTTAATACAAGTTTTGTTGCATTTTTATTTCTGTAGTTTAAACAGCAAAACACAAGTGGTGCCATGCTATCTTCCTGTTTTGCAAAAGGTGGTGCTAAGCCGCTTCCAGTTTTGCAAAATGGTGGAGGGGATTTATTTTTTGTTAAATGGAGATCTCTGAGTCTATAGATAATACACTTGTTCCTCACAAGCTTAAAAAAAAAAAAAAAATCTATCTCAATAGCAAACAATCCTCATGGTTAGCTTTCAAAAGGAATTGGGTATCCCTGCCAGCTGCTGCACATCGCAGAGTATCCATTGAAATTGACTATTAAACAGAGCAAATCAACTAAGACTTTCTCCATTATGCAGTTTGAAGTTAAATGAATAAGGAAGTGTTCCAAATTGCAGTGTACTGCTGATTCAATCTGTGACACCTGCTATTTGTACTATTTTGTACCTGTAACTTGGTATGTAACATTTTTCTTATCTATTTTTCTTATCTTGGAGTGTAGTACTCATAGAGATGATTACATTCTTTATTATTTCATTGTGACAAAATTTCTCAGGCTAGTAATACTACTATTATCTGGGAAGGACACTGACTCACAAGACTTCCAAACAATCTAAAGCTTGTGTGCAAAGTAATTCAGAGGACTTGCGTGGAAATGTCCAGTGCATATCAACATATGGCATTAGGAATATCACACCTCCATTGCTGCCTAGGATCATGGAGTGCTTAGTCCATAATAACAGGGGTACCAAAATCACCCATTATTTTTGTTAACTGAGTGATGTTTGTCCAATGTAAATCATTTAATGCCAATAAATAAATAAATGGGAGCAAGGCTCGATTAGAAGTATACCTAGTTACCAGTCATATCTCTCCCACAATAAAATGAGATATAAGCACTTCTTTAACATGTTCATCTCAAGCAGTGTATCTAATTTGTTTTGAAATATCCAACCTGGCAGAATGCAAAGACTGTTACTATGGCAATGATAGCTAGGCTTAGCATCTACTTGGCATGCAGTCAGAACGCATAAATATATGTTCTCTCACTAACTAGTTGTCAGTAGGAATTCTTCTCTGTTCAAACAATAGTTTTTTCATTAATCGTCCATCCTAAACCATTTACATACCAAATCACTGTTGTTGAGATATATAGATGAATTTTGGAAACAACCCATTGTCACATTTCTCCTCTTTTATACAGTAACTCACAAAAGTGAGTACAACCTTCACATTTTTGTAAGTATTTTATTATATCTCTTCATGTGACAACACTGAAGAAATGACACTCTGCTACAATGTAAAGTAATAAGTGTACAGCCTGTATAACAGTGTAAATTTGCTGTCCCCTCAAAATAACTCAACACACAGCCATTAATGTCTAAACCGTTGGCAACAAAAGTGGGTACACCCCTAAGTGGAAATGTCCAAATTGGGCCCAATTAGCCATTTTCCCTCCCCGGTGTCATGTGACTCTTTAGTGTTATAAGGTCTCAGTTGTGAATGGGGAGCAAGTGTGTTAAATTTGGTGTTATCCCTCTCACGATCTCTAATACTGGTCACTGGAAGTTCAACATAGCAACTCATGGCAAAGAACTCTCTGAGGATCTGAAAAAAATAATTGTTTCTCTACATAAAGATGGCCTAGACTATACAAAGATTGCCAAGACCCTGAAACTGAGCTGCGGCTCAGTGGGCAAGACCAAACAGTGGTTTCACAGGACAGGTTCCACTCAGAACAGGCCTCGCCATGGTCGACCAAAAAAGTTGAGTGCACGTGCTCAGTATCATATCCAGAGGTTGTCTTTGGGAAAAAGATGTATGAGCGCTGCCAGCATTGCTGCAGAGGTTGAAGGGGTGGTGGGTCAGCCTGTCAGTGCACAGACCATACGCCACACACTGCATCAAATTGGTCTGCATAACTGTCGTCCCAGAAGGAAGCCCTTTTAAAGCTGATGCACAAGAAAGTCCGCAAATAGTTTGATGAAGCAGACTAAGGACATGGATTACATGGACTCCAGTGGCAACCTGTGAAGCTCTGGTGAACTCAATGCCCATGTGGGTTAAGGCAGTGCTGTAAAAATAATGGTGGCCACACAAAATATTGACACTTTGGGCCCAATTTGGACATTTCCACTTAGGGGTGTACTCACTTTTGTTGCCGACGGCTGTCTGTTGAGTTATTTTGAGGGGACAGCACATTTACACTGTTATACTGGCTGTACACTTACTACTTTACATGTATGTGAGAGGTGTACTCACACTGGAACGTTCACTGGTGTCCATGGTGAATGCTTTTAGAACTTTGCTGCACACATTGCACTTTATACATAATCCAAATCATCTACAAAAAGTTAGTTGTCATATCCATCTGCTCCTGACTTATTACGGTCATGATGACAAATGTAGGCAAAGTGTTATTCAAAGACACCACTGTCCTGTGAAGGTCCTTAGAAAATCATTGAATTGTCCATCTCATTCAAGTTAATGTCCACCTTGAACCATGTTAGTGCCTACCCTTTGTCATATGACTAATATCTGGCGAAAGTGAGCAGTCTGGGAGCATTGCATACTAAAATACATCACACCATATATTATGGAATAATCAGGTAGTGTCTTGACTCTTCCTGTGAAAAAGCTCTGCAACAATTTATATTTAAAGAACATCATACAATATTGTTTAGTATGCTGGATACCCTTTATACTTGGTAAAGTACATTAAATATTGTACTCATCATAAAAGTTTGCTTAATATCACCACCTTGGTCAGTAATGCAAACTCATGTGTATAATGTATGTTTATGTACACATCAGATTTAACGTTCCCTTATCTTGCCCTACCTACGTAAGTGAGGCAATTATTTATAGTAGTACAACATGCCAAGAGTAGGATAGTGTCAAATCTCAAAGAGTATTTGTATGGTGTTTTATCTGTATTCTATTGCCAATAATGTTTAAATGACAGCTTCTCCTGAAACTTACATATTACAGTAAAAACCAAAGCTGATTCTTTAATGTAAATAATTGAGTTGCTTTTGCTTTTCTTGTTAATTGAATAATAATCTCTTTGTTTCAGCTTCTAGTTCCATAAACCTTGATTTCATATTGTGAAGGAATCTGCTCTGCTAAGAAGAAAGGCTTCTGTCTCTCAGCAGGAATAGACTCAGGCAGCTTAAAATAATGCAGGGGAACAAAAGCTTATTCCCAAGCAGAGCTTCTATAGTTCTGTGTCTATTCCAAGTAATTACAGCTCTGGAAGTGCCACTTGACCGTGAGTATCAATCTGAATTTTTTTTGTTTTTTTTTTTAATTTTACTTTGAATTTCAGTATAGAAGATATGTACTGTCAGTGCCCTGGTGGTTTCTTCTCTGTGGGAAGCCATATGTTTTGCAGTTGTTTCCTGCTGTTTGCATGAATTGTGACTACTGATAATTTTGTAATAGTTGTATGTAGGCAAGCAGTGGCTGCTTCTATGTTTAATATGCTAGACATTACATGTAGTCATTTAATTGTACTCTTTTACATTGAAATTACTGATACACAAATATTGAAATTGTAATGTCATTTTCTTAAATCTTCAGTATGACATCTCATTCAAATGTTATATTGTATTTTATATGTTATATAATAAATAAGCGACATGCACAGTGAGTTTACATTGCCCCTTTAGGTTCCCGATATAACAGAAAAATAGAGTCACATCTCACTGATGGAAGATCATAATTTTGTGTACGTGGGCATTATGCCTTGGTGTTTCTTTGTATGAAGACATGTGCAACTTCTTTACAAAGGGACTGACTAATCATGCGAGCAAGGGGTTAAAGATTTTTTAAAAAATGTAATCATACCATCGAGCAAAAACAATGAGGGTTTGTCTTTCAGACACAGCCTGGAACATTAAAGAGGGACTAAAAACTAAAAATAGTTTGCATCAGGCAGAAAACTAATTTTAATCAAATCTGCCTTTTGAATTCTGCCTCTATTGGATACCATCCCAATTATATTGTCCATGAGTCTGTTCAAAAAGCAATGCCTCAGAGAGTACCACTCTGTGGCACCTCAAGGTGTTGGTTTGTGGGTGTGTCAAACTAGTCACACACAACCAGCAGCTCCAAAGGAACTGTGTTCATTTAGTCCCGCTTTAAAAACTGTTTCTTTCTTCCCTATTCTCTATGTGTCCCCTCTTTCTGATATGTGTATATGGTTGGCTCTTATGTCTCCTGCCTTTATTATTTACAATCTGATGTGTCTTTGTTTTATCTTGTTTTTTTTTTTTTTTAAACTTACCTTATCAAAAATGTCTCTTCCTTATGAAATTATTTCAGAAGTTTTTCATTTCTATGTAACTTCATGACATCCTGTAATTTTCCCTAGGTTACCTTGGGTACTTTGTCTTATTAGGCAATGCTAACACTTTTTTTTTTTTTAGAGAACTAGTCAGCTCAACTTGGGAAATCAAGGCTCATGATTAGCGATAGTTTTAAACGGATGTTAATACATTAAGCTGACAGGCCATTTTAATATCAAAACAGTTTTCATGCCATATATTAAAGAGAGGTATTAAACATTAAAAATGAAAACCTAGTTTCCTGGTCCAGTCTGCTGGAACAATTGATTTGCCTTTGAATCTTCAAGATTTCCTGTGCTCCCTCTTCTACTCCAGTGTGAAATCTGGTGTGAAGCCTCTGAGACTCTGTCTGACTAAAAGTCTGGGTTATCTCTCGACTGGTAGTTTATAGAATAACCATTCAAAAACAATATAAAACAATCAGAAACGGTCTTTATACATAATACAAAAATATGGTGAATTAATTGGTTTATTCTAAATGCAGAACCTTCTGGTGTGATAGCTGCAAATACTTCAAATTATTCAACTAAAGAAAAAAATCATTAATTACAAAGTGAGACAGCGCTATATATATATACACCAAGGCCACTGGACGTGTAGGTAGGTGGTAACATGGATGTTAAGCATGTAACTTAATAAAATACACAGATATCATATTATGAGAAAAAAGAGGTCAGAAATTGGGACCACAGATACACAGAGTAAAATAAAACACAATAAATGTACAAAATCCCTTACCTGGGATTTGTAACTGGGTATGTTCACCTGGCCAGGTATTTAGAACCTAGATTTAGATTTGTTTGCACTCAAACCAACTACACCCCACAGGACGCGTTTCGACTTCTTACTCAGCTGGTGGGCGGTATATATAGCGCTGTCTCACTTTGTAATTAATTGTTCCTTTCTTTGTAGTGGTATCTTCCATTGCATTCCAATACTAAGACTAGCTGCCTGCAAAATATTTTTTTTCAATCAGAGTAGCTTGCTACTCTCCATATTTTGAGATTGTTGTCCTCACACTATCAGTCCATCTTCTCCAGTCTACATACTTTTATACCAGTTTATGGGTTAGTATTGCATTTATATTGTGTTTTCGGAGTTTGATTTCTTCTCTTTAAATTATTTTAATATTATTACTATTTTTTATTTTATTAGCGCTGTGCCTTTATTTTCTTTCACAAAGAAAAAAATCATATTAGAAATGGGATTTAGTACATGTACAAAAAGGCCCATCTCATCATTACTTTAAATGCATGACCAAAATCACTGATGAGTTTTCATAAAAGAGCATTTAGCCATAAGGCATTTTCTTTTTTGTTGATTATATGGGAGGATTGATTTTCTTGCCATCTAAATGAAGGCAGACTAATGTCTACTTCTTTTATTTTTCAATATTGTACCCTTGTGTACAACACATTGTAAGGTCACATTCACTAATCACAATTTCCAGTTTCATAAATTATATGCATTAATATAACATCAATTTATATTTGTGGTTTCACTGTCACTAACAGAAAGTTTTCTTATTACGTTTCTGTTTATCTTGACAACTGCGGATTCTCTTGTGGAAAAAAGCAAAACTTCTAGAGGAATGTAAGTTTCTGTGCAGTATAAGGCAGCATGCAGCCAGTCAGATGGGAACTAAATGCTTTACATTGCTTTCCTCTGCAATCTGGATTATTTGTATTGTGTTTGCTGTGGCTATTTACTTTTGGTTATTCAAATTAATTTTCAGTTTTGTGGGGGGGGGGTTTGGCATAGTGTAACAAAGTTGTTTTTGCTTTTTGTTTTTACCCATGCGTTATGTTAGTTATTATTTAAGTTTTCACACGATTTCTTGGTTGAATTTTAAATTACTTTTACATGTGTGTGTTTTGTTTTGAGTTTTTGTTAGTGATGATTTGAAGAGTCTTCAGAGTCTTAGAAATTCAGCTTTTTATTAAATTATGACTACAGATTCAGCTTTAAAAATGATATTCATATACCTTGCATCAGACTCTAACAAATATGTCAATACAGATAGTATTGAACTCAACACATAGCTCAATGAAGTCATCTTCCACTGTAATGAATGGGATTGATGATGGACATACTGCATCAGGGCCTCTGGCTGAGAGGGGGACCATCAGTGCTATAGTGCAGGGCCAACCACAGACACACCCAGATGTATGGCAACATTTTAAAAACAATAACAACATGTAATTACCTACAAATACTGCTAGGTAATTAGTATCAGTATCCCTAATTTTATCCACACCCAATTTGTAGGTGATGATGGGAGCACCGTGCCTTTTTATGGAACATACAATGTCCTCTTCCGTCTCACCTTGCACAAAGAGATATTGCATAATATGGGACCCTGTACTGGGTAGTTAGAGCAGTAACTAGATCTGTGCTGGAACAAGCATCCCACTCCCATGGTGCCCACTCCTTGCGTCATAGGAATGGGTAAAGAATGATATAAAAGTTTCTATGATGTTCAACAAGTCATAAAGCAGGCAGAGCTAAATGGGGTGTTTAATGGTGTTATATACAATTCCCATGATTGTCCACCACCAGTCCAATATTAAATGACATCATTACAATAGGTTATCCATTTCTACTTTTGGCGTTATCTGGTGTGAACTACGTGTCATGCGACGCTCAGTTAGATGGATGGGTGCTTAACATCTTAGAAGATATAGTTAATAACACTAGGTATAGAACTTCCTACCTGCTTGTTCTGGAGATACATAGTTCCTTCCTCCCTCCCTCCCTTCATTTCCTTCACTGTTATTTGCCTATTACCTCTGTTGCCAAATAAATATTGAACTAGAGCATTCTTAATGCTTTATCTCACATCATACATTTAAAATCAGAAGTCCACAAACTAACTCACTGAAAGCTCAGCAAACCTATATTCTTAGGTTGTTTTTATCTTAATTCTTGGATATAATTTACAATGCAGTGCCACAGCCTCCAACAATCACTCATCAGTCACCAAAAAACTACATTGTGGATCCAAGGGAGAACATTGTGATTCAGTGTGAAGCAAAAGGAAAACCTCCCCCAAGGTGAGAATCTTTTCTAGCACCACTATTTCTACAAGATGAATGTCAACGATAGCCAAGTTTGACAGAGCAAAGTGTGTTATTTTATATTACTGCTACTATTATTATTATTTGTGATGCACCATGTTGTTTATTTTTTTTATAAAGCATTTTACCAGGAAGGATACATGGAGATAATTACAGTAGGGTACAATATTATATTAAAAAATACTAAATAATATTAAAATACAAATATACAAATCTAATGCAGAACATGAACAGGTAAGAAATATAATCAACAATAGTTATGTTCGTCAGTACTATACATAAATTCAAATATATGGAAACAAATTAAATGAAGGTGGTGCTCAACAGCTTACAGTCTAAACGTACGCTATTATTCTGTATCAGGGATGTATCTGTTTTATTCTTTATTGTTTACATCCAATTACAATCATTGTATTCTAAAATAGAATAAGCTTTATTTTGAAGACATAAAAATAACAAGTCAGATGGATTGTATACTTGGGTAACAGCAAGAATGGAAGACAGGAAGTAAATACCATGAGTTTGTGTTTTAACAATTTGATAACATTATCTGCATATTGCTATTTTTCGTGGACAGCTTTTCTTGGACACGTAATGGCACTCATTTCGACATAGATAGAGATCCTCTGGTAACTATGAAACCAAAATCAGGAACCCTTGAAATCAATATCATGAATGGTGGAAGGGCAGAAGCATATGAAGGAGAGTATCAGTGTACTGCTAGCAATGATCGTGGAGTTGCTATATCAAACAACATCGTTATCCGCCAGTCCAGTAAGTACACTTGAGACCTTTGCCTATTAGAACCATTTATAAAAAAAGTTTAATGATTTAAGAATTATAGTTTGCATCATATATTCTCATTTTGTTTTGTATGAGTTCATTTTCTTATGATTTTTACAAAGCATGATATGCATTATTTTCTTTCTTCATGTTTATTACTATTAACTACTTAACTTATGTGTAATACACAACTTTTAATAATTATCAAATAGTTTTTATTTCAGCACTAAATTTTCTGTTTAATTCTCTTGCTTTTCTTTTTTTTCCTTTTTTTTTTTAAAGACATCTATAAAATCATCAAAACCATCTTATTAGAAGGTAACAACAAACCGTTTAATGCTCTGGCATGAGATTAAAGACATCCCCCTCAAACAATCCTATTTGTGAAACCCTGCATCCTAGCACATAAATGTTCTGTCCGATCTCTCTAATGAGATTGTAGACCACTATATGTACCTAAACTAAGTAAACCTGGGTAATGTGTCAAACTACATAATATTGTGCCTCCCCGAAGAACCCTGCTGAAAGTTAGAAAAAGGTCATAATGCGCTGTTATGCCTGAAATTAAACTAATGTTAATGGGCTAAAGATTTAAATTAGCAGTGACAATTTCATGTGTCCTCACACAGAGAACACAAGTTATTTTAAAAGCTCATATTGGATTGCATGAAGCAGATTCCTGGACAAGCCTATAGTGCCAGAGGTGAGACATAACCTTCATTTTTGAAAATCAAGGTCAAAGATGAAACGCCTCTTTGATTTGATTGCAATACAGAAATATTCCATTGTCCATACCCATTTCAGTTTTATGCTGGACTTTTTTTTTTTTTTTACATTACCCAGGGTTTATCTTTCTTCATCGCAATAGGATGTTGTCAATTGCACATTTACCCTGTTCGTCCTGAGTTTAGATCCTTCATATTTTCCTTTTATTCAAGCCATATTTCTCCTGAATATGTTGTCATGAGGAAAACCTATTTTAGTTTTGTGAATAATGTGGTTCTGGGAATCTGTGGGCACATTAAATATCAGCACTGTCTATGGGATATTTGATATGAATTTTCCCCAATTATTTTAATGTCCATATAGAAGGCTAAATGTTCTTTGCAGCATTTAAAGAGAGCAATTTAAATCTTGTTTAAAAATAATTGTGTCCTAGTTTTTATTTTATCTCGGTAAGCTTAATCTGCCTAACAAGGCAATTTGAATGTTTGTATTTATTTTAATATTGGATGTCTAAGTTTGTCTCCTGTTTTAATTCAAGCACAGGAAAAATCTAAAGTAACTCCTTCAGCCCCATGTTTTAAAGGACCATTCAAGTCTAAAAATGAATTGAAGTATCTAATGCATATTAAATATGTTATTATTGTTTTATAAAGAATCATTTATTACTTTAATTTATCTTTTTTTATTTGTTTGCAATACATAAAACGTATCTTTTGTATAATTTCTCCTGCAGAATGATTTTCAGTTCTTAATCCATTGTGAAATGTGCATCCCAGCGCCTATTGTGATCTTTTTAGATTACGCCCACAGGATGCATGGGGTCTCCTAATGAGCATGTGTGTAACGCCATAGTCCTCCACAAAAAGACACCATGCACACATAACGTGTGCCTCCCCATCTTTTTCAATGTGGGAAGAGTTAGGCATCCACAATATTGAGGAAAACGAAGAAAATTAATAGACTTGAGTGGCACGTTAACTTTCACTCATGTTCTCCTCGTGTTTACAGAAGTGAATGAGGCACTTATATTAAATTTTTTTAAAGTCATTACATATCATAGTTGAATTACACTTCCAGTATTGCAACATAGGTGAATACATTTTGACATTTGGTCTGTGAGTCTCCTCTATGACCTAGACATTCTGGCATTTAACGGGTTCTGCAAAGCCAAGTGTAGACAATAGCAGTAGGCATTCGCTTTAGTCAGTCAAATAAGGTCATAGGGAGAACTCACAGTGGGGCAATCCCATTAGAGGGGTTTGTAAGTCTGAAAAACATTAAGAATGTATTTCCCACACATTACAGTGACATTTAAATGGAAATCTCAGTTTGAGCTGTTTGTTTTTCCATTATGGGATATGTATGTGGTACAGAAATAAGAAGCAATGTTATGGCTGAAATCCTTTAAACTAGAAATGATGACGATATAGCAATTAAACTAGAGTTTAAGTGCCTTTAAAGTCTGTCAGCAAAAGGTTATATTGATGTAGGAGTTGACATTGCTAAAGATTTTGGTTCTGAAAGTAAGCATGGATGGCCGTGAGTATGGACGTACACTACTGTTCAAAAGTTTTTGAAAGAACAGCAAATTGTGTCCAATAAAATAAAATGGATTAGCAATACAGTGCAGACATTGTTAATGTTGTACATGATTAAACTGCTAATTTTTAATGGAATATTTACTTGGGTGTAATGTGGCCCATTATGAGCAACTATCACTTCTGTGTTCCAATGGCATCTTGTGCTAATCCAAGTTGATCATTTTAAAGGGCTAATTGATCATTAGACATCCTTTTTGCAATTATGTTGGCACATCTGGAAACTATTGTGCTGATTTAAGAACCAATAAAACTGGCCTTCTCTAGATTAGTTGAATATCTGGATCATCAGGATTTGTGGGTTCAATTATAGGCTCAGAATGACCAGAAACAAAGAACTTTCTTCTGAAACTCATCAGTGTATTCTTCTTTTGAGAAATGAAAGTTTTTCCATGCAAGAAATTGCAAAAAAAATGAAGATTTCCTACAAAGTTGTAATACTCCCTTCAGAGAACACTGCTAACCAAGATAAAATGAAGAGGTACACAACTGAGCAAGAGGACAAGTACATTATAGTGTCTAGTTTAAGAAACAGATGCCTCACAAGTGTTTAACTGGCAGCTCCATTAAACACTGCCCACAAAACACCAATCTCAATGTCAACACGTGAAGAGGTGACTACAGGATAGTGGCATTCTAGGCAGAGTTGCAAAGAAAAATCCATATCTCAGATTGGCCATTAAAAAGAACAGATTAAGATGGGTGAAAGAACACAGATATTGAACAAAGCAAGATTGGAAAAAATGGGGTATGGACAGAAAAATCTAAATTTGATGTTTTCGGATCACAAAGAAGAACATCCATGAGATACAGACCAAATGAAAATATGCTGGGGGATTGCTTTACACCATCTGTCAAGCATGGTGGGGGCAATGTGACAGTCTGGTGGTTCTTTGGTGGTGGTAAAGTTGGAGATTTGTACAGGGTATAAGGGATCTTAAAGAAAGAAAGAAGGCTATGACTCCATTTTGTAATGCCAAATCCGGTGGCTGATGCTTGTTTGTAGGCAATTGTCTCCTACAGCAAGGCAATGACCTAAATGACAGCTCCAAACTATGCAATAATTTTTAGGGAAGAAGCAGTCAGCTGGTATTCTGTCTATAATGAAGTGGCAAGCATAGTCTCTGGATCTCAACCCTAGTGGGGGAAGATTACCTCAACAAATTGACAACTAAGGGAGTCATGTACTAAACAAGTGCAGTGGGAAAAAAGTAGGTAAAACATGAGTAAGGAGCAATTTGCGACTACTTCTAACATTTTGCGCTTTCTTTCCACTTATGCAATGTATGTATGTATCAATTTGCATCTGTTAGGTAAACTGGGTGTGTTTATAAGGTCATCTTAAGTCTACTAATTATTTCAGGTGGCAGACTTTTCACTAGATGGATAGTTCTTTTTCCACCAACTTAACCTTTCATTTTTCATAGGATCTCCTCTCTGGACAAAGGAAAAAATCGAACCAATAGTAATACAGCATGGCTTGCCATTGGTTCTTCCCTGCAGACCTCCAAAAGGTTTACCAGCTCCAATTATATTTTGGATGGACAATTGTAAGTCACTAGTTTCATGTCTGACATTCATTTTCACTCAGTTCTATTTTTGCTTTTTATATTGCTAACCTGAACGCTTGTTTAATTATATATTGGAAAGTTATTTTATTAATGATTATTTTATCAGTTCATGTTGCATAATATATATGATGGTAGTTATGAATATTATCAAAATTTTGGAGATGTTAAAGACAAAGATTATTTGAGACAGAAACAACATTTTTGCTGTGCTCTTGGACAACAAAGCACATAGTATAATGTGATATACATTTTGGATGGAATCAGGGCTAAACCCATTCAAATGCCCTTAAATAATACAACAAAAGTTACATTATGTTTACATGTAGAGAGCTGACCAAACCATAAGCTAATATATCTATTACTAAAAGATGTGTCATTGAAATATGTTTATCATCTGTTATTTTGGCATTGAGCGTTGAAAGCTTATATTGTTTATGATTACATAAGTCAAAGTAAATGTAAACATTTATATTTTGTTCAGTTAAACACCTAGACAATACTGTTTTAACATATCAAATATGTTTTAGGCCACCAGGACTCTGGTGATATGAACAAGTAGAGCATGTAGACCAGTGTTTCCCAACCCAGTCCTCAAGGCACACCTACCAGTCCAGGATTTAGGGATTACCTGGGTGTGTCTAAGATGTTTTTACAAAGAAGAAAAAAAACACCTTAGACACAACTGGGTAATCCCTAAATCCTGGACTGGTAGGTGTGCCTTGAGGACTGGGTTGGGAAACACTGATGTAGACTATATGCTAATTTTAAAAAGAATCTCAGACATATTTCTTTACATTCAAACTTACAGAATAGCCCCAGAAAAGTCACATCAGCATTAAGCAAGAAGGTTGTAACTTACATAGTGTCACAGAGCATAATATGCCTTCATTCTTTGAGGAGCATACATAGCATTTCTTGTGAGATCCCTCCCAGCAATAAACAGTTGTTCCAGCCTCTCTACATGCCTTTTAAAGCTGCTGCAATAATAGAGGAATGGTCTGAAGAAACCTACAGTGTAATGAGAAGAACGTGTCCTATGCCTCAGCATCCCATGCAAGGGAAAGAGGCCTAGTTAAATATGGATATTTCCATTGTGTACAATCAACACTCTTTCATGGCAGTTCCACTGTTAAGTGTTTGAGGTATTTCAAGAGAAGACTTCACTGATTCTGGTGCAAATATTAAGCCTCTCTTAGCATTTGAGGTACACAGAAAACATGTTCACTTGTAATCCTTAAGATTAAACAGGACTGTTCTGAACATAGGCATGAACCATTTAATACTGTGAAAGCTTTTACTGAAGTTAGAAGATACCAGTGCAAGTATTGTACATGCTACTAATCAATCCAGTCACACAGTGGCCACCATACATTTTATATGCGTAGAGATTTCTACACACACACACACACTCCTCCATACACATACACACACATACACACACATACTGTATACACAACATACAAAACAACTAATCCGCTTGGTGAACAGAGCTCCTAATTACAAAAAATATAATTCCTTTGTCTCGAGATTATTTTCAAACCAGAAATACAATGTACACGTTCATTATTATTTTTTGCGCCTTCATACGAAGCATTCATTCCTTCTAGAAAGGTTTTCATGAATATAAATTTGTCATAATGATCTTCACTGGTAGGTTAGGGCATAAGGGAGGCAGGGCACAGGACTGTCAAAACAGGTCCATCCTGCTGCTAATGGCCCAAAGATCTACTCTGTCAAAGACTATATGCTTTTTCTATATTCCCGTAAGCCAGCTGCAATGTAGTTGGGTTCTTTTGTATTCACTAGTGTTTTAATCACCTTGCTAGTTCTGGTTAAAAGCATATACATGCACATTATCTAGAGGCCTAATGTTGCTAATGCATTGTGTTTTTTCTTTTCCACACAGCCTTCTTGCGACTTCCTCAGAATGAAAGGGTGTCTCAAGGTCTAAATGGGGATCTTTATTTCTCTAATGTACAGCCAGAGGATACACGTGATTTCTACATTTGTTATGCAAGATTTAATCTTACTCAAACCATACATCAGAAGCAACCTATTTCTTTGAAAGTCTTGTCAAGTAAGTTGCAAGTGGCTAATTTTTACTTTTTTTTTTTTTTTTTTACAATATTTTACTATGTCTTATCTGAAATAATTTCCCTTTTATTACATTATGATTGTGTGGCATCTATTTTATGTTACTTTTATACTAGAAAATTAAATGTGTTTTTTTTTTGACAGTGTGTTATTGTATAGTTTACATCCTGGTATTGCAGGTCTGCAATAGGAGTGTATATTTATAAAGCCTTGGCTTATAAGCTCCAATCTCTCAATAAACTACCCCTAAGTACCAGTTTTGAATATATCTTATCACGAGAATGCAATTTAACAGAAAATTCCTAAAATTACAAGAACATCTGTGATTTAGCATAAATGTCCCCTAGACTTGGGGAGCAAATATAAAGGTCTCTTAAGCCCTTTTCATTATCCCCTGCAGGAAGGTGTAAGGGCACAAAATATATTTTTTTAAATTATAGGGCTGCTGATTGCACATTAAAATATAGACGTTTAGTTTACTTTATGCTAGAGAGCTATGTTAATATGTTGTAATTTGGCATATTTCCCTATGTGCCTGTATTAATATCTAAATAGAAAAAGTAGCAAGGAAAAGAATAAATGAGTGCACAGTAAGAGTTATAGAATTAGTAAATGAGTCAAAATATCAAGACAATAAGAGAACAATAAAGAAGCCGGTTAACAAAAATAAAGATTTGGGGAGCTAGGAATATACAGATAAATATATAATGTAGAAAGAAGTGGGAAAATATGAAAGAAATAACAAAAGAGCATAACATATCAAGAGGTGTTGTCAGGGAGAAAAAAAGTAGAACACTATAGCTGTATGTGATTTTATTCATTTTTATGTTTTGACATTGCCTGCCTATTTACAGTAAATTGTGATGTCAATCATTGACAGATGATTACTGCCATTTTAACATCTTACACTGTGTGGCCGTTATGATGTATATATGAAACCAGCCTTCTGGCCATCTCTGCACTATGCTCTCCTACGTTAAGGAGCTTAAACATTGCCATTTTGGGAAACAATGTACCTAGCTTATTCTTTTTGTCAATGTACAATTTTAGTTACATTACAAATACACACTATATGTATTGGTTTAAAATATGTATTGGTCTTAAATGCATATTTTTACATCAAGAAAACCAATGTTTTTCCAAATAACACAGAATTATTAACAGTGACAAATGCCCTAGAAAATGCAATAATTTCAGCAAACTAAGAAAAGGTTCATTTATAATTCCTATAGAGGAAAGTCCCAAGTCTCCTGCCAAGATGTAAAAAATGGAAATGTAAAGCTTCATATTTGGCAATTTATATTCAGAATAAGTTTATCTGGTAAACATTAGTCTCTGAATTGGTCCTCTGGTAATTAGGATAGCTATATGTATAATTTGCAGCAAATTACATTTTTGCTGACACTTCTGGTTTAAGTTTATCATCTTAATATAAGATCTACAGCCCTTAATGCACCCCTGATCATATTCCCTTTTGTTCTTAACATGTAGTTTAAAACTGGATCTTGAATTTGAGAAACGCTCTTTAGCTGTGACATTTAAGGCAAGTAAAAAGTAAGCAATAGCCATGAATTACAGTGGCTCTATTTATTCCTTTAAAGGTCATCCTCACAGTTGTCTGAAGGTTAGCTAAGTTGTCAGATAAGGGCTGTTTCTGCCACCAACTAAAGTTGTTCAATCAAGAAAGTCTTTCTGAGTTATATTTCAAATGTGATTTACAATAAAATAGTATCTCTTTTCTCTACTTCAGTGGGATCATGGAGACTTTAGTGTAATCATCCCACTCCTGTTTAAAAAAAAAAAAACAATCTCCGGAAGGCAAATTGCAATGAATGACATTACCATTAATGTGTCCTACAAATGGATAATCTTAGCCTTGTCGGTACCATGAGAGAAGAGGAACATATTAGTTGAAGCCTGTCAGTAGTTGGAAATACACCAGTACAAATATTTAGTAGACTGTGAATTCTGACTTTAACAGGTAGACTTTAGAGTTGTCTTAACATCCACAACAAAAGATCTTCTTCACCATTTACAATGTCATATCTGTTCTTCCTCAAACTGGCCAGAGCTGAGCTGGGGTAGGTCCTACTGAACAAGGGTAGGTCCTACTGAACAAGGGTACCAGCATTGTTAAATTTGGACCTTTATGAGGCTTGTGATTGGCACTTCTATCGACCTTAACAACCTTGCTCATGCACTAGTATCCTTGTATGGACACTTTGCCTATCCCTGCCACTGGGGACACAATTACTAGTTATTATCTGCAAAAAGTTACTGGACAGTGCATGAAGCTTTCACTCGGTGGAGATCTACATAATCATGGTATTCACATAAGTCAGTGTTAAAAATAATTTGCCCATTTAGTTTTTCACCAATTAGAGATCTGTTGAGCTGGCACTAATTCTAATTTTGTCAATACCATAAGAAGAAAATGCTTGCATACTTTAATCTCTGGTCAGTGTGGCCCATTTTGAATAAAACCCTAATCTTTCAAACGACTTTCAATGTTAGAGTGGGATTAATTCTACGTTTTAGACTTGGATCTGACCTGTTAATAACTTGACATTTTTATCTTAATGTATGTGCTTAAAATGCAATAGAAATTGCATGTTCTACTTCTTGAAACAAGCAGGCAAGTTGTAGAATTAGAAAGTAATATTCCATTTTTGATATTATTGGGTTCTTAGTATTATCTTCAATGGTTTCCTGTGCCGCTGTGAAATATTGATGTAATTCTGTTTATTTCAGTGGATGGAATGAATGAAACTATAGCTGCTAATTTAAGTGACACTGAGTTTTATGGTGGTGAGTTTTGGTAAACAATATTCACATAGTATTCCATTTAATACTAGAACTAGTCAACTAACTTCACATCCATGGTCACTTAACATAGTCACACTTCTCCTCCTCCTCTTTTAGTAAATCTACTTATATATTTTTTTCTCTCCAACAACATTTTCAATTGTGGGATTTACCATGAAACTTTTTAATAAATATTTTAGTGCCATGATGTAATGGATCATGACGGGATCTGGTAATAGAAATGGGAGTCCATTGGCAGGAATGTGGATATAACGACGCGTCCCATAGTTTGACCTCTTGACCTTCATTGAACAGGGGGTGTTGGATACATAGAACTCAACCCTTTTTTCGCACTGTTACAAAGATGGTTTTCCATTTTAATACATTTCTAGCTAATTAATACTTTATTAATTTACTGCAGAACAGAGTGCATAGTACCAAAATCCTTGCAGGTGTAGTTTCTAATCTAACTCTGTGATGCTGTTTAAAATAGGAATAGCAGATCGATTCTGCTTATCATGTGATAAAAAACCGAGCAGATTTGTATAAAAAGAGAACTGTTAAAGCTTAGGTGTATCTTAGCAAACATATAATCTACACTGGGTGAAACATCACTTGATATGCAATGTAAACATTATCTGTACAAAACCTTTATATGCTGGATTGTGAAAAGTCACTGCTCAGAGTAAATTGTGGAAATCCCAAGATCTGCTCACATCATCCATTGCACATTTTTGCACAGAGAACAAAGATAGGCAATATGTCAGTTTTTTTTTCCGAAAAAGGATTTTGTCAAGAGCGAGAGCAATATGGCTCAGGGAGCCTGTACAATAAACTTTTGGGGCCCCCATTAAATATTTTTCCTTCCAACCAACATTTTTCTTATCCTCACCATTCCTTTTTAATCCTTCTACCCCTAGATGTACTGCAGAGAGGAAAAAAGGAAACTGATTAAAAAAAAATCAACCTGTCCCATCCAAATATTCAAATTAAAGGGCAACTAACCTTTATTTTTCACTTGTGCCTCTATTATAGAAGCACAAGTGAAACATGTGTTGTTCCTAGTGTGAAGATAAACTGGTATGTACATTAGATAGTACATGCAATTTTATTCTCGGATAGTCAGCTCCAATGCTTCCTTGACTTGCTCTCCTCTGCTGATCCCATGCACCAGCAGAGAAAGACCCCAGCACACTGCAGACCCAGATCAGAAGGGCAGGGTGAGTACCCCGCTATGATTGGCTGTGCACTCACTGACACTTTAAGTGCACACCAGCCTCCAGACCGGTTGTGTCTCAGCTGTGAGACACAGCTGAGTGTAAACCTGTATGTATCTATTAAGATACTCTTTTGGTTTACTCTGTAGAAGAAATGTTGGTATCTGTAAAAGAGATTCTATACAATAACTCCCAATACAGAGCAGATAGAATTTAGACAATAGAGATGAGTATAACTAACTCCCTCTTAATGATTTTTACTCCCCACACTGTTACAAACAAAAGATTACTAGTTATTTAAGAAGAAATAATTTTCTTAAGTTTAACTTTCAAAGTTGAATTCCATCAGGGTTATGTATAAGAATTCAAAGTTGCATAATCAAGAAAAAAAAAAATATTTTAAATTCCCTTTTAGTGGATTGCATTTAAACTTCCATAAATAAGACATACGAAACCACAGGGTATTTCTTATTAATTACCATTTGCTTCACATTTTTTATTCGTTGTACACATTAGAGAGACTCCTGAATTTAAAAAAAAAATTTTTTTAGAATGTAGGGCACATTATTCCTGTGTAACAAATGTAAAAAAAAATAATAATAACAATGGAAGGAAATAACTTTGCATGCTTTAATAATTATTTATCTCTATACCTTTCTAGAATCCATTATCCATATCCCTAACAGTATCTACATGTCTTCACAACCTTGTCAATTAACTTTAAATTGACGTACGGTCATTATACTTCTTGCTGAAAACATTATAATGATTTTCTTTCCTATCCCCAGATAGTCCAGCTGGAGAAAGGCGTCCAAGCCTTTTGCTTCCTAAAGGTGCCATAAGTAATAAGACTGTACTCAGAGGAGAAGTACTTTTACTGGAATGTATAGCAGAAGGATTGTAAGTTGCCAATTCTGCATCTTCATATTTTACTGTCAACTGATTATCCAATGTGGGGGATGTGTACGTTTGGCTGTAGTACATATTTTGTTGTAACTGTGATCAGAACTTGGATAAAACTGAAGTCCAACATCTGCACCTAATAGAAAAATTATTTAAAAAAAAATATATGGTTCATTAAGAATTGTATCTATATTTTCACAATATCCTTTGCACTTCCGAAATGCAGGGCAGGGGACATTATATATGAAAGGTTACGGAGGGCACACTGTTTATAATTTATGCAAAACAAATAGTAATCTCAGGAGCTTGACAGTGTTACACACATTAACGTTAGAATACTTTTTCTAAGTGACAGTCCCTGCTTTTGGACCCCAGTCCCTTTTTCCTACCATGGTGGCTTTGGCTACAGATAATTATTTTACCATTTTTTTCACTAGGATAATCTTATGCTGGTGACAGCACAATTGGTAAATGCTCTAATTGCATCACTTGTTTAAACCTCATGGTCGTAGATTCAAATCCAGTTTGCTCTTCATCCTTTTTCCCCAAACTCAAATTACACCTCTCGTTGATTATATTGAGTACATCGAATTAAATTAATTTGAAATTAAGGTTTTTTTTTCGTACAAATTTTCAGTTACTCTGTTGCCTAAACATTATTCACAGTTTGAAAGTAGAACATAAAAGTGTTTAAACTGTTTGTCAGAAGATTTGAAGCAAATGTATACGGTAAAGAGAAACATGTGTTTTAGCTTTTTGTCTACAATTTATGATGTCACCTTTTGGCACTTTGCACAGTGTTCATGATGTATGCATGTTTCCTAATTGTGTATGAGTATAACAGTGTGTATTGAAAAGTGTACAAATATTTATATTCCCGTTGGAAACTTAAATAATTTGTGACTAGGGTTGCCACCCAGCAGGTATAAAACTGTCAATACTATTTGTGACTAATTTAAATATGCCCAAATAAATGCCTCACACATACCAATTGTGACCTGTGATTAGAATGATATAAATAATTACTTTTAAAACATCCCTAATTAATAAACTATCAAAATGTTAGTTTTCTTCAAACATAATATAGAATATGTAAGAAAAAACTGAGAAACATCAAAATGTGCAATCCATAAATGTTCATTGTGAACAAATTAAGCCAGTAGGAGTCTCAGATGTAACATATTTAATTATTTATGTATTCCCTTAGCAGCAAAGTATAAAAATTAACATAATTTTTTTTAAACCAATCAAAATCCATGGACCATAACACCCTTCTCCATCTCCTATAAAAGTCTCACTCCAGGAAATGATCCTCCTCTTTCTTTGATGTCAACTTATAAAACCGAAATGTTCTCAACTGTAACTGGAATCCGCAAATCCATTCAAAACACCAAACGAAACTTAAAACCGGACGATTGCGAAAACCCTCTTGGTCCATCAGGCTGTAACAGAAAATAAACAAAAGCTCATAGTTTTCATGAAATAATTATATGACCATAAATCATGATACAGTAGCCAAACATAATTCATGACTCAGGGTAGGGTAATAATAATACCGGGTGGGTATAATACTCGCCTCCGTGTATTTATAAATCATGACTTTACGTCATGACTTAGCAAAATCTAATAATTTATAAATACACGGAGGCTCATATTATGCAAGTTTAATGCTCACTAATAACAGTAGAAGCAATATGAGAAATAGGATGGAAATAAAATTCTCTAAACGTAGATTCTCGAGACCAGTTTGCCGTTCTCATGATATCCTCCAATCTACATCCTAATGAGAATGCCCTAGAGGCCATCGCCCCTCTAGCTGAATGTGGGCCAAAAATGTTAGTATCTATACCTGCTTCAGCAAGAATCCACTTGACCCACCTAGCTAAAGAAACAGTAGAGACTGGAGTATGTGGTTTACGTAGTAATACAAATAAATCCTGACAAACAGAAGTACGCCATGATGCAGTTCTATGTTCATATTCCTTAAGACATAAAACAGGGCAAAGTTGTGGTTCAGTAGGGAAAGCAAGCTAGAATACAGATTTAATATCTGTTTTTGTGCGTCTGGAAATGTCAAACTTCACCCCCTCAGGGGAGAAAGAACGACCAGAAAGTTGTTTCAGAGACAAATCTTTATTAACAGGCCAGTTCTTTATAAATCTTAAAGGAACATTTACATCCCATACCCCCGAATATTTGGGCAGAGGTGGACGAGACAATCTCATACCCTTGAGGAGGCGACAAACAAGAACATGTTGACCCGCAGGAATAGAGTGAAAACTTGCAGGACCTGCTGAAATAGCCGACCTGAAAACATTAAGGGATCTATATGCTAAACCCTTTTCAAATTGAACCGTCAAAAAATTCATAATGTCTGTAACAGATGCTGAAACGGGATTCCGATCGTGTTCCATGCACCAATAAGCCCATGACTTCCAGGCATTCTGATATGCTCTTCTAGTCCCAGGAGCCCAAGCTCCTGCCAAGAGAGTTGTAGCCGTCTGTGAAATTCCTTGGATACACCAGGGTCCCCTGAAATCAGCCACGCTACTAGGAATAGGGACTGTGTTTGAATGAGAGGATGAACATTCCCCATCGGATCTGTGAGTGGATTCGGAAGTGTTGGCAGTAACTGTGGCCAATCCATGCTCATCTCTAGTAGCGATGGGAACCATGGTTGAGTATCCCACCATGGGGTGATCAATACTATCGAGGATCCGCATCTCCGTAGATGCACCAACGTCCTGGCGATGAGGCAAAATGGCGGGAAAGCATAATGCCTGTTCCTCGACCACTGATGTAAGAAGGCGTCTGTCGCCACTGCCTCCGGATCTGGTCTCCAACTGAAGAAGTTCGGTAGTTGCTTGTTGAGACGTGACGCAAATAGATCCATCTCCAATGGGCCCCAAAGCCTCTCGAGATGGCATAATATCCATGGATCCAGATGCCAATCTCCCGTATCCTTGAGGTGACGCAAGCTCCAATCCGCTCCAACGTTTGACAATCCCGGGATGTGTGTGGCTTGCACCGAAATGTTGTGCTCCAGACAAAATTGCCAAAAGTCTTTCGCTAGATCGTGACGCCCAGGTGATTGATGTATCTCACCGCCGACACGTTGTCCATGCACAGTAGAACTGAGCAACCTGGGAAACTTCGAGCAAAACTCTTGATCACGAAGGTACCTGCCATCAATTCCAGGCAATTGATGTGGAGACTTTGTTCCAAAGTATCCCAACGTCCTCCTGTAAACGATGCTTCGCAAATAGCACCCCAACTGTGAAGGCTGGCGTGCGATGAAATCACCACATCTGGAGTGTGACTGAAGATCGCTCTGCCATTCCATGCCTCCATGTGCTGCAACCACCACGTTGGCTCTTCCACTGCCTCGAAGTCTAAAGGAATCATCTGGTCGTAAGACCAATTTTGGTGCAGAGCTCTTGTCTTGAGACGTTGCAACGCTCGATAATGAAGCGGGCCTGGAAATATTGCTTGGATAGAAGCTGACAGCAGGCCTATCACCCGAGCCAGATGTCTGACAGAGATGACGTGCTTCCGTAACGTGCGTTTTATCTCCTTTTTTATGAGTTTCACTTTCTCTGTGGGTAGTAGAAGCGAACCGTGAATGGCATCTATGGAAAACCCCAGGAACTCTATGATTTGTGTGTGTTTTCTTACTGATTTTTCCCAATTGATCAGGAAACCCAGTGATTGTAGGAGATCTATCGTTAAAGCTAAGTCTAAGAGTAGAGTCTCTTTGCTCTGTGACAAGATTAGGATATCGTCCAGGTAAATTATCAATCTCACCCCTTTCCGGCGTAGGAACCCCACTACTGGTCTCAGGAGTTTGGTGAAGCACCAAGGGGCCGATGACAGACCGAACGGAAGGCATGAGAATTTCCATATCTGGCCCCTCTATAGGAATTGGAGAAATTTCTGGTGTTCCGGTGCTACCGGGACGGTAAGGTATGCGTCTTGGAGATCGACCTTGACCATCCAATCTCCTAGCATTAACAAATCTCTTAAACAATGGATCCCCTCCATTTTGAAGTGTTGGTATAACACAAAGTCGTTTAAGGGACGTAAGTTGATGACTGGTCGGGAACCACCGCCCTTCTTTGCGACCAGAAACAGTGAACTGATAAACCCGTTTGGGTCCCATGTGCCCGGGACTATGGCCCCTTTGCACTGTAGGTTTAAAATCAGTTGCGCATCTTGACTTGAAAAGGGCCTGACAGGTGGCATCACCTTCTGGTGTGGGTGAGACACTAAGTCTATGTGATACCCCCGTACTGTTTGTAATACCCATGGGTCTAAAGAGATCGGTTCCCAATTGTGTGCACACATGTGTAACCTTCCCCCTACCATGATATTGGAATCGGGCACAATCGACATAGGGCTTACCATAAGGACGTCGCTGTTGGAAAGCGCCCCTGAATCCGCGGGGTTGCCATCCTCTTCCTCTTTGGGGAAAAAAGGTTGAAGTTGCCGCCCTGGGTTGTTGGAATCCCTGTTGTTGAGGGATAAATTGTTGGAGGCCTCTGGTTCCTCTAGTGGGACCTCTGAAGAAACGGCCGGCCAGACGGCCTCTGTGTCTGCCGGCCCCAGTGAAAACCTTCGGTTTGGAAGACTTTCCTCATGCTCGCCTGCTCCTTATCCAAGGCTGTAAAGGTCTGGACGAAGGACCCTAAGTCCTTAACAAAATTGTCCCCGAACAGTAGCCCTTTAGCTTTTGGGCCGGGCTCTGTATGGGCCATGTCAATGAGCTTGGGCTCAATCTTGAGGAGGATGGCCTTCCTACGTTCTGAAGCCACCGCCGTATTGGCATTGCCAATAAAGCAAATGGCTCTCTGTGCCCAGCCCCTTAGTGTAATCGGGTCGATGGTAGAACCCTCTTCTAAGGCTGTCTCAGCCAACTCAAATATCTTGGCCAGTGGCCCCATAGTGTCCAGGATCCTGTCCTGGCAGTTTCTCAGTAGTAGTCTAAGCCCTTCCTGGACTTCCATCCTGACGTAGACAAAAATTGGGCCACTTTGGGTTCCACTTCCGGCATTTTACACGCTGCATTGGGGATGTTGGGCCTAGGGCATTCTGCCCTCAGTTTCTCTCTGGTCTGTTTATGAAGACCCTTGCGTACCCTAGACGCGATATACTCTGCAACATGCTCTGAAGGAGACCATTCAGAAGATCTGGGATGTTGCAGGCTTTCTGGATCAAATAGCGGAGTACCACTGGGGTCCAGAATGCAACCCTCTGGGTGGTTGATCTCCGTATCTACTGGGTACTCAGTATCAGAGTCTCCGGGTGACCTATCGTCCAAACCCAGCACGTCAGACTCAGAGTCAACTGAGTCGTCAGCACCCTCCTCAGAGTCGGACTCAGAGTCCTTATCCATTAGATCTTTGGCCTTTTTCCAGGATCTCACCGATTCCGCCTGGTGGAAGGCTCTTTGACCTGCTGCATCATGTCTGCATGAGTGTTTGAGGTGTGCTTGGCTTTTTTAATGGCCTTACGGCCATTACCAGAACCTACAGGGTTCTCTGCCACCGTTAAGGGGCTTGTGGATGTCTGCGCAGCCATTAGGGCTGAAGTGATGGTGGTAGTTAGGTTGGCAGTCACTACCCCCATCGCAGACTGTACTGCTCTGGTGACAGAGTGTAACATGGTGTCATCTAGCAGTGACTGAAACTCCTGGGAAGTAGGGGCCTCTGGGATATACCCATTAAGGTAGTCAGGCATGTTTGATCCCTGTGGAGAGGTATCCCTACCTTGGTCTCTATCAGGTTGCATAATGCTCTCATAGACAGGTATAACAATAATGCAAAATAGAATATATAGATATAAATCTTAGCTGTAGTGTACAGGGACTGTCTCCTGCCGATTTTAGACTTGTACTGATGCTTAAAATGGCCGCCGCGACTAGAAACGCGGTGCAACCCCCTTCAGGCTTCACCAAAATGGCGGCCGCGCTGAATCCCTATGTAAAACTACAGAGGGCTTCGAAAAAATGGCCGCCGCGCATGAACTGCGCATGCGCGAGGGTGAAATCTCACACCATTCGGATCAACCAACGGTGATAGCCGAAATAACAGTCAGGGGTAGGGTTAAAATAGTTATAACCCGAAAAAACCGAAAACGAATGTAAAAAACGAACACAGATAGTAGAAAACCCCACAATCAAAAGTGAAAGTAATAGAAAAAGCGGCCAGACGGCCAGACAAATGAAAAGGAAAAATCTGGGAGTAGAAAGTTAACAAAGACAGCAATCCCAGACTATGTTCAATATATAACATACAGTAAAAACGTTTATATAATGAAAAACCTTGTCCTTAACCTATGAATAAAGGTTAAGGACTAATATACAAAACATACAGTACCAAAATTGATTATGAAAATGAAGGTACTTATCTGAGGGAGCAGCAAAGAAAGAGGAGGATCATTTTTCTGGAGTGAGACTTTTATAGGAGTTGGAGAATGGTGTTATGGTCCATGGATTTTGATTGGTTAAAAAAAAATTATGTTAATTTTTATTCTTTGCTGCTGAGGGAATAAAGAAAGAGTTATGCATAATATGAGCCTCCGTATATTTATAAATCAAGGATTCTTCTTCCCCAATACAGATCTTGTGGTCTAATTTAGTTTACTGTTTGGCTAACTGTAGCTTACTGCTAGTTTACTGTATGTATAGACAGAAGCAGATAGATGGAGAGACTATATTTCCAATGTATAATTAAATAAATTAGAAGTTTATTCTGCAAATAGTAAATCCACAATATACACAAACATGCCCTATGTGCAGATAAGTCTGGCACCTCCTTCTTGAGGACATCAGCAAGATTCACTGGACTTGCTTCTTCACAAATGCTTACATGGTCTTCTTCAATACTAAGTGTATAAGTAAGAGGACGATGGCACAATTTATTGGCGGGTGAATACATTCATTAATTGTGACTGTAATCTTTGTAGTTTGGTATGTTATGCCTTTGGCATATAAGTAAAACTTGCCAACTAAATTTATTAACAAAATATTCTATATGTGCTAGAAATTTGACTTGTATGATGTATATATATTTTTTGATAGTTAATAAAATGATTCAACCTGTTTCACAAATTATAAATAGAACAAGAGTATGGACGTTAGACTGATATGAGATATGATTTCCATAATTAGAAATGTCATGTTTCTTAGTCATTAATCCACGGGCTCCAGGTTGTGCTTAGCTGGAAGACCATTCTGCTGCTGCTGTCTTTGTGTAAAGATATTTAGAGCTCAGTTAAACATTTGAACTTTAAACTTAAGGTAAAGATAATATCACTTTTTCCTGAAGCGATTTTCCCCAACTGGCAAATTTACTTTACCCTGGATGTTGTAATATTTTTTAATTAAATCTTTTCGGTAACAAACATACCTTTCTTTCCTCATACTATGCACTAATAAAATACTGAGGCAAGTAGTTTTATAAATCATTTATAAACAAATATCTGTATGTGTATGTAGGTCAGAAACCCTCTGTATATTGCGACTGGCATACTCTTCAGACAGGCTTAACAATGCACTCTGATCTTCTTTATTGTCATAGCAACAGCTAACCCATTTGACAGGCCCCTGCTTTCAACTACCAGACTATTGTTTGGACACATACATTATGAGTACTGACATGTATATGTATCGGTTTTGTGTTTGACTTCATTTATTCTAATTCACTTAATATGTGTTATACAGAAAGGCTGGTCAAAGTAGTAGTTGTGAGGTTGCAACTCGCATTTAGCTGGAAAAAAAAATAGTAGAAAATAACCCATTGTCTAGCATTGTACTGAATGATTTTAACATCACTAACACATGCATGCTACTCATTTTGACCATACCAATTTTTTGGACAAGATTTGTATGTTGTTGAGAAATTGGTGTGGTTACCTTCCACTATGTAGCCCCTGTTGAATTCAAGATCCCTTTTCATTCTAAGGGCTATAAAATCAGTGTGTGTTCTAATGTTCTCCCTGTTACTTAGTTTAGTCTGGGGTTATGTGATTGGGTGACTGTTTAGACTATTGGTAGCCTTGCCATGAAGCTACAGATAGTCCTTGTTGAGCAGGATCGGTGTTCTACTTCAGTTTAATCCAAGTTATTTTCTTTTGAGTTAGCTAGATTTCCAAACATCATGTAAGCATTTACATTTCAAAGGGGGCAATATATCCATAGTATTATAGAAGAAGACATTTTGAATAAAACAATAATTGAAATATAATAATATAAAGTGTACTTTTCACATTTCCAAATGGCTCTTTGATGTAAGGTACCATGCAAATCAATATCTGAATACAATACAGGCCAAGTCATTACAACAAGTTGCTGATTTAATAAATAAATTGCAGCACACACCAATACTGAGCTCAGCACACTGCCAGTTTGTTGTTCCTACTGAAGAAACATATTAGTTTATAAGTGCAGAGGAGTGTAAAGCTGAGTTTTTATTTTTGCATATAAATGGGCACCAACAGTATTATTTTAAATAAAAATCAGTTCTCTGAATAAGCAGGTTTATCTCTGAATGCATCGCTCCGTTTCAGCTGTATAATTTGACAACTTTGTAAAAAGATTGTTTGCAATGTTCTATAAACTTTAATATTTATTATAAATGTTGTGTGTTGCCCAGCAATAACCTGTATACATGGAAACCAGTGCTTTATGTGGAAAGAAATTCTCTGGCTGAGAAAAATATTCTGATAAGGATAGAAACAATGTAATTGTGAAAAAAGTAAAAGCAGCTTTTTAAAATGTGAAAGCAAGCTATTTTTATTTTACTTCACCTGCGTGGGGTGTATCACAACACAATCCTGACAGCCATGACAGAGGGCACAAAGACCATAATACTAGTGCTACCCCACCAACTTTTGTGACTTTCTTATCTTTTTCTCTCAGCTGTGGTACTACTTCTACTTTCATTCAAACTCATGATGACTCATGCCCTCTATGGGTGACTTTTAGACTGAAGTAGAAATGATATTGCTTTCAAATGCACACTGTTTATGACATCAACCATGCCTCATCACTATTAAAGCAAGGCGGGAAAAGAGCCATTATGATACCACGATAGTTTAAAGTCATTGTTCACAGCCCTGTTCCTAGTTGACACCCCTAGGTTCTAGGTGTTTTCTCCATTGACTGTTCCTGAATCATGGTTACATTTTTTCAGAGTACCGTTTTAGTACTATGAATAGATATCAATTCTGTGGAACTTATCAATGATGTATCAAAACATATTAGAGCTGTTTGGTGGATTCTGTTCTACATGTAACCTTTTATCTTCCATTGCTAAATATTCAATATTTTACAGGCCTACACCAGAAATCCGTTGGAGCAAAGAAGGGGCAGAATTGCCAATTAACAGAGTTTTTTATGAAAACTTTAATAAAACTCTGAAGATAATTGATGTCTCAGAAGCTGACTCTGGAAAATATAAATGTACAGCCAAAAATATTTTGGGGTCCACTCACCACATCATAACAGTCATTGTCAAAGGTATGCATATGTAATGGAGAGGATAGATAAACCAATGAAAAGACTGCAAACGTTACATGTTTTATGTACAATATTCTTGATCTCACCAGAAGGAAAGGGTTATCTGGTGTAGCTTTCCATCATGTGTATAAATGTTGTATGAATTTACTAATACCTTATCCTACTATATTTCCAATATTACTTCCTTATCAACCTCTCCAGCTCTACAGATGTATTAAGCTCTATAAATGAAGCGAGGCTTAGATACACATATGTTTCTTGTATTCCTTATCCTTATTGAAAACAGTGATAGAGAAGAAGCTGGTTACTATGGTAATCAGAAGTAATGCTTTCTATTCTTGTCCAAGTGATTTACTCTCTCCTCCAAAAAAAAAGCTCTGCATACAGTACTGTGTGTGGCCTATTTATTTATAAAGAGAGCACTGTCTGAAAAAGAGAAGTTACAGACACAGTGTTTAGAAATATTAGCTTTCTTGAGTAGCTATAATATGTTTGAAATTAAAGGAACACTGACCCCAAACCCCAGAATCATTTTTGTATTAATCTATCTGCAATGCATTGAGGGACATGCAATGCTTGGCTGGTATGGCCATGATTAGAAAATAAAGAGAGGCGTTAAATAACCCTCCCAATTAAAAAATAATTAACAAATACATATTGTGTAAAAACACAAATATGCATTGATTACTTTCTTTTTTTTAACATTTTTGTATGTACTTGCCATTGAAACTTTACCTTTTTGAAGTGTTTCTGAGGATCTAAACATGGGCTTTCGCAGCATCTCCAGAAGTCAATAATAAACTTGGGGATCTGTACATTGTTTTTAATCCATTTAAGTTATTTTATAACTGGTGCAGATCTTTTGATTTGTTTATGAAAACATATGTTTCAACACCTTAGGAGTAAAGTTTAAAACTATTAATGATGTTATAACTGCTGAATGGTTTTTAAAAAATGCTAACCATGCTTATGTCTAATGTTAATCACCACACAATATAAATTTCATATGTTTACGTGTCTATTTTTGTCTCTAGCTGCACCTTACTGGATAACTGCACCTAGAAATCTGGTATTGTCACCAGGAGAGGATGGAACATTAATTTGCAGAGCTAATGGGAATCCAACCCCAAAAATAACATGGCTAATCAATGGAGTTTCAGTTGAATGTAAGCACACCTAGACTTTTGTTGTATTTTGGTACAAGTCTCTAACTGAATTTATTAACTGCTAAAACAACCACAGAGTCAGATTAACATGGTTTGTATATCTTCAAGATCAAAACTGTGTTTCCAAAAGAGTGGTAGAATCCCAAGAGCACTTTACATCAGGTAGTTGTTGGGTATTGACCACAACAGTTATATTGCCTGCAGAATTGCACCTACATCTACTACCAATAGCATGGACTTGCTGGCTGCTCTACTACAAGTTAAGGTTTAGGCTAGAACTTTAAAAGACTGAACAGAGAGAAAAGTAGTAAACAGTTTCAATAATTAGAGCTGGCATCTGACGTTCGTAATCATGTAACAGTCCAAGGTCAGGGCAGGCAGCAAAACAGGAAGATCAGGAATGAGCATGGTCACAAGTAAAAGAAGGTGTCGTGTAATCAGGGGTGGTGGAGCGTAGAGCAGGCAACCCTGACAGGTCAATAAAAGGGTTAGGCAAAAGAGTGGTCAAGGGACAGTCCAATGATCGAGGCTGGCAGGATTGATAACAAGAAGGCAGGCCAAGGTGACAATTGAGGATAGCCAAGGGTCAAAACCAGGTAGACAAATATGCACAGTAGAGATTGAGGAGACTGAGAAAGTACACCAATTAACTCAACAAGTAAGCAAGGAGTGAAGCAAGTGAGTTTAAATAGTGACTGACCTCCCTGAGTCCCTCCTCCCAACACCAAGTCTCTGCCCCCTCAATAGACTATACAGAGGAGGAGGGGGTGGAGAAAACACTACTCTGCCTGGTCCTACAGGACCTGCCCTGTGATGCGATGCCAACCGGAGGTAAGACATGCCCCCCTAGCCGTCATCGGGACACGTGCGCTAGATAAGCGTGGCGTGCCCGCAACTTGAGGCCAGGGATGCAACTTACCTCTCTGCCTCAGTGTCATGCCACGCACAGACCCCGGTGTCCCAGATGCAGCCTTGGAAGTGGACCCTCGGTGAGGGGTAAGTGAGGGTTCCTGGGCCTGACAGAAGGTATCTTGCAGAAAAGGTTAGCCGAAGAACATTTAACGCTCTAAGCACAGGCACAGTCCAAAAGGCAAGACCTTACACACCTGCCATATAGTGTCAGAGTGATCCCTATCTGACATATCTGTGGACAGCAGAGGCATTATTAAACACAAATCTACACACATCGGTCAAGCCAGAAGACTTGCTTTTTCCATAGAAATCCTAAACTTGCAGTGCAACTACCACTGCAAGAGATTCTGGGTAGGCATATGCAAATAATGATTCCTTTAAATATAGCCTGGGACAGAAGTACAAAGCTAGATAACTGCTCATGGACAACTGTTTTGTCCTTAATGAGATCTTATCATGAGGTTGGTTACTGGGTTTCTGCCTGAGGCTTGGAGCCGTACAAGAGCCGTAAGAGGTACAAACATAAGTTACAATTGGGGTAAAGGTGATGGGAAACCCCTCCAATTAAAACTAAAAGGGTAGCACATTTCTGGCTTTTTTGGTGTGTGTAGATTTGTGTTTAATAATGCCTCTGCTACCCACTTAATTATAAGTGAAGGGTTTTCCCATTATGTTTACTCCACCATAAGTTATGTTGTGTATGCTTGCTAAAAAAAAATCCTAATTCATTTTGCCTGAATCAAACATTTAGGGAATTTACTCACAATTTTAACATTCAAAATGCTATTTTAGTTACAGCACAGAATAGTAGCTTAGACTTTGTGACATGGATTTTTTTTAAACCCCCAAAATTTAGTTGGATATGCGTGTCATACTTTTAAGTCACAAACAGACAAAATGCAATGTTTCTTGTATACCACATTTAGTTGTAAAATAATGATATGGTGACACAATCATTTTCTTTATAAATTATCTTTTTGTTTGACTGAAATACTTGTTTGTTTGTTTTTTAACAGTGGCTCCTATGGATCCAAGCAGAAGAGTAGATGGTGATACAGTGATGTTTACTAAAGTGCAAGAGAGAGTCAGTGCTGTGTACCAGTGTAATGCATCTAATCAGTATGGTTACCTGCTCGCAAATGCTTTTGTAAATGTTCTCGGTGAGATTGGATATTTATGCTTTTTTATGTGTTTTTTCAGAACATTTGTTTCCTAGTTTCTGATTGTCTAGTACCTTTGCTCACTAATATGATGAGTAGCATGCCAGACCAGCTATCAGAAGCACAGATCTCATTACTACTGTACGCTGGATGCACTAAGGTTATAATCTTGGTGACTACCCTACATTGAAAGGTACCATGTAGAAAGAATGGCAGCGGGAAATTCAAAAATATTTCTGAGTGGGACACTCCCAACTATAAAAATTGTATGATCAACTGGTTAACCTGGCTAAGGACACACAGGGTTTAGGATCAAAAACTTTACAAACAGGTACTGTCTGACAAAAAGTGTAGAACCAACCACTTAAGACAAATCAGTAAAAAGAAGAATATATCTGCCAACTACTAAGAAGTAACAATTGAATAATACAGCAGGTCCAGCTTCTAACTATTAATTTCTCTCTAGATAAGCACCCATAGACATACTTGAAGCCCTATAGTTGGGAGTAAAAAAGAGAATTCCTTCCTATCCTAAAGAAAAAGGGGCACGTAGAACATACAATTTCAGCTGCTTGAAAAACCACAAACTGTGAGTGTCTATAGTAAGTGGTAGTTTTATTGTGTAAGTGTAGTGGTGATAGTTATATTAATAAGTAACCAAATATATGCAATGTATCAGTGACCTTGGCAATTTAGGATTGTATGCTGCTGGGAAATTGCAAGTAAAAATAAATACATAAAATGTTTAAATAAAACTCAATGGTTAAAAGAGCTGTGATTGTAGATGAATAGAGCAGCTGTTTGAATACCACAGTATCAGTGGCTATTGTCATGGTCATTGATACATTGCATATACTTGTTTGATTACTTATTAATATAGCTGTATCACTACTACACTTACACAATAAGACTGCCATTTACTTTAGACACAGTTTGTGGCTTTTCAAGCAGACTATTATTTTTTTTTCTCTAACAAGTGTTCGACTGACATTGATGGTTCTACCTACTCCTTTTTATTTGGGATATTAAGGCATTCTCCTTTTTACTCCCAACTATAGGAATTCAAGTATGCATATGGGTGATTATTTAGTGAGAGTACAATAGTAGAATCTGAAGCCTACTGTATTATTCAATTGTTACTTCTAACTACCTGGCAGACGAGTCTTCATACAATGACACTGGGATGTTCACCTAAACATATTGTTATACTATTATACAATATTTTATTTTGTTGTACTTACAGGGAGTGCAGAAATATTAGGCAAGTTGTATTTTTGAGGATTAATTTTATTATTGAACAACAACCATGTTCTCAATGAACCCAAAAAACTCATTAATATCAAAGCTGAATATTTTTGGAAGTAGTTTTTAGTTTGTTTTTAGTTTTAGCTATTTTAGGGGGATATCTGTGTGTGCAGGTGACTATTACTGTGCATAATTATTAGGCAACTTAACAAAAAACAAATATATACCCATTTCAATTATTTCTTTTTACCAGTGAAACCAATATAACATCTCAACATTCACAAATATACATTTCTGACATTCAAAAACAAAACAAAAACAAATCAGTGACCAATATAGCCACCTTTCTTTGCAAGGACACTCAAAAGCCTGCCATCCATGGATTCTGTCAGTGTTTTGATCTGTTCACCATCAACATTGCGTGCAGCAGCAACCACAGCCTCCCAGACACTGTTCAGAGAGGTGTACTGTTTTCCCTCCTTGTAAATCTCACATTTGATGATGGACCACAGGTTCTCAATGGGGTTCAGATCAGGTAAACAAGGAGGCCATGTCATTAGATTTTCTTCTTTTATACCCTTTCTTGCCAGCCACGCTGTGGAGTACTTGGACGCGTGTAATGGAGCATTGTCCTGCATGAAAATCATGTTTTTCTTGAAGGATGCAGACTTCTTCCTGTACCACTGCTTGAAGAAGGTGTCTTCCAGGAACTGGCAGTAGGACTGGGAGTTGAGCTTGACTCCATCCTCAACCCGAAAAGGCCCCACAAGCTCATCTTTGATGATACCAGCCCAAACCAGTACTCCACCTCCACCTTGCTGGCGTCTGAGTCGGACTGGAGCTCTCTGCCCTTTACCAATCCAGCCACGGGCCCATCCATCTGGCCCATCAAGACTCACTCTCATTTCATCAGTCCATAAAACCTTAGAAAAATCAGTCTTGAGATATTTCTTGGCCCAGTCTTGACGTTTCAGCTTGTGTGTCTTGTTCAGTGGTGGTCGTCTTTCAGCCTTTCTTACCTTGGCCATGTCTCTGAGTATTGCACACCTTGTGCTTTTGGGCACTCCAGTGATGTTGCAGCTCTGAAATATGGCCAAACTGGTGGCAAGTGGCATCGTGGCAGCTGCACGCTTGACTTTTCTCAGTTCATGGGCAGTTATTTTGCGCCTTGGTTTTTCCACACGCTTCTTGCGACCCTGTTGACTATTTTGAATGAAACGCTTGATTGTTCGATGATCACTCTTCAGAAGCTTTGCAATTTTAAGAGTGCTGCATCCCTCTGCAAGATATCTCACTATTTTTGACTTTTCTGAGCCTGTCAAGTCCTTCTTTAGACCCATTTTGCCAAAGGAAAGGAAGTTGCCTAATAATTATGCACACCTGATATAGGGTGTTGATGTCATTAGACCACACCCCTTCTCATTACAGAGATGCACATCACCTAATATGCTTAATTGGTAGTAGGCTTTTGAGCCTATACAGCTTGGAGTAAGACAACATGCATAAAGAGGATGATGTGGTCAAAATACTCATTTGCCTAATAATTCTGCACTCCCTGTATAGTGTTGTGTATTTAATTGCTTTAGTTGATCACATATTGTATTTTCACATAAT
Organism: Pelodytes ibericus; assembly: GCA_036172795.1. NCBI lineage: Eukaryota > Metazoa > Chordata > Amphibia > Anura > Pelodytidae > Pelodytes > Pelodytes ibericus. Next base: position 100,383,623 of record CM069858.1, on the reverse strand, counting down.
TGATGTCACCATTAGAAGGTATGTAAACAGAAAATATGATTTATCTTTCAGCGGAGCGCCCGCGGATCTTGTCCTCTAAAAAGGTTTATCAAGTAATCGCTAATCGAGCAGCCATGTTACACTGCCGGTTTTTTGGTTCACCTATTCCTGAAATTGAATGGTATGTCCTTATCTATTGTCATTAAGCTAATCATCTCCCATAAGTTATATAAATATATATTTATTCATGTCAGTGGATTGTGTAACCCATTTTTATTTTCTTTTTTAAGGTTTAAAGGTGTGCAAGCAAGTGTTTTGCGTGGAAATGGATATGTTTTTCATGAAAATGGCACGCTAGAAGTGCCTGTGGCACAAAAAGATAGCAGTGGAACATATACGTGTGTGGCAAGAAATAAATTGGGGACAGATCAAAAAACAGTTGAGCTTGAAGTCAAAGGTAATATTTAGCTGAAGGATAGATCACTATCACATTTTAATGGTGCTGTACGTTTCCGAAAAAAGTTAACGTTCCATGTTTGTTATCTTTCAGACCCAACTATGATTATTACCCAGCCAGAATACAGGGTTATTCAGAGATTTGGCAGGGCATCATTCGAATGCAAAGTGAAACACGATCCAACATTAGTTCCAGTGATAATGTGGCTGAAGGATAGTGGTGATTTGCTTGCTGATGAGAGGTATTGTGTGTTTCACGTGGATCCTCTATGACAGTGATTCTCAAACCTGTCCTAAGGACCCCCCAACAGTCCAGGATTTAGGGATTAGCCAGTTGTGTAAATAAGAATGTGTAGAACACCTGGTATGGCTGCTTAATGGTTAGGGAACCACACCAGGTGTTCTACATATTCTTATTTAAATACAACTGGGTAATTTGCCATTGGGGGGTCCTGAGGACAGGTTTGAGAATCACTGCTCTATGACTAATCTCTGCTGTCCTGAAATGTTACTTTTTAAGCACTGAAGTTAGTGATCATGGAAGTGAATTGTTTCCATTTATTTATATGAAACAATTCCTGAAGAAAATGTGCTATATTGATTATGTCCATGGTTGCCACCTGGCCGGTATTTTACCGGCAGGCCAGTAAATAATTGGCTTGAGGCCAATGTTAATTCTATGGAGGCAGTAGCATGGCCGGTATTTTTTTGTATAAAAGTTGGCAACCCTAAGTGTGTCTGCTGAAATAAAAGAATAGACTGCAGATTTGTGTCTAATCACCATGTAAAAACATTTAAGTCACTGTGAATGCCAGTGCAATGCATTGATAGGCTTGCATGTTGACTGTGCATGCCTTATGCATTGACATTCACCATGGTGCATGATGGGCTTATTCACCTTTTTCTAAATTGTGACTACCTTCCCTGTAGTATTAGAATAATACTCCATATTGTGTTTGTTTAAAAAAAAAAAAAAATCACTATAATAAAGAAAATTGGAAACAGCAACAATAAAACTCCAGATAAATTCTGTGTTACAAGTGTTCTAAATGTAGTGATGGTTGTGTGGGAATTAGCAGGTCTCTATGAACACATGCAACTTTATTTCTTTTGCACAATATGTTACACATGATACAATATTGTGCAAAATGCGTCAAGCACTATCTGTTCCGTATCTCCAGAAGGATATTGATACATTGGAGAGAAAGTTCAGAGAAGGGCTACTAAATTAGTTCATGAGTTGAAGGAAAAAACTTACTAGAAAAGGTTAAAGCATCTTAACATGTTTAGCATGGAGGAAAGATGTAACGGGGGGATATTATAGAAACATTTAAATACATAAAGGGAATCAACACAGTAAAGGAGTGGAGTTTAAAAGAAGAAAAACTACCACAACAAGAATACATTAAATTAGAGGGGCAACGATTTAAAAGTAATATCAGGAAGTATTACTTTACTGAGAGGGTAGTAGATGTATGGAACAGCCTTCCAATGGAAGTGCTAGAGATTAACACAGTGAAGGAGTTTAAGCATGCGTGGGATAGACACAAGGCTGTCCTAGATATAAGATAAGGCCAGGGACAAATACAAGTATTTAGAAAACTGGGCAGAGTTGATGGGCCAAATGGCTCTTATCTGCCAACAAATGTTTGTATGTAAGCCCTGCTGATTCATGTGTAACCCTCAATAGATTTTGGGCACTTCTAAAAACATTTGGTGCTTGAACCTTTATTGCGACCACTTCCTTTTTTTCTTTGATACATTTTATTTGTGGTTGGATCTTCCTCGGTGTAAAACAATAATGTTCTACACTGGTAACTGACATTTAAATGATCTCCTCTGCATCACAGAGACTTGATTGCTTTTTAATAGCCAATTACCAAAATTAATCAGTAGCCTCGGTTCCGTTACTACTTACATAACATTGATTACTGAAAGTTGGAAGGCGTTAATAAATGGTTTCATGGGTAAAACAAAATAAAAAAAATTGAGAGATATTTTACAGTTGCAGTTACAATGTAACTGACAGACATAGAAAACATACACTTGATGTTACATTTAACATAATCACACAGTGTACCGTTAACAGGTGTTGATATTTTGCAGAGTCACCTTTGACAAGGAACATCTGATCATTAAGAACGTAACCGATAATGATGAAGGAACATACACTTGTGTGGCAAACACCACCTTGGACAGCGTCTCAGCCAGTGCAGTGCTTACTGTTGTTGGTAAGGCTCATAAGTCTATTTTTATGGTCAGGAGACAACTAAGATATTAATCCTCATTAGTGTCAGAATTGTGGGTAGCACAATCCTCATAAACTGTGAGTGCGGTGAAGATATTCCCCCTGTCCTGCAACCAGTAGGCTGTGCTGTTGTTAAAAGATGTATTTGTAGCCGTCTACCTGTGGATCTATGTGACCAGAAATCCCTTTCCCCTCCACATGGTTTTGATGTCAGTTTTAGTGTCTGTGTGGTTCATACTCTGTGTCACTCTGTCTTATACTCTGTGTCTGTCTCATACGCTATGTCTTTCTGTCTGATAATTTGTCAGTCTGTCTCATATTCTGTGCCAGTCTGTCTCATACTCTATGTCTGTCTGATAATTTATGTCAGTCTGTCTCATAATTTGTGTTTCTCACATTATGTGTCTGTCTATCTGACACTCTGTGTCTATCTGTCACTCTGGATCTCTCTATATTTATATGAATGTATTTTTTCATTGTGTATGTGACTGTGTTGTGTGCTTGTGTGACTATGTGCTAAGAGGGGGGCAGTATTTCAATTCTGTACCCAGGCAGCACAATGTCTTGGTCCGGCCCTGTACCCTATGCAAATCTTACACACTTTCTTACACATGGACACACATCCCAATACACACATGATAAGGAACAGCAGTCTATATTCACAGTTTTTACCAGCAGATACAACGTGGTACGGTAAAACAATATTGGACTTTATCTACTTTGTGGTGGGTTTTTATTGGCCTGTAATTTTTACTAATATTTCTATGTTAATATCCCTTGCAGCTGCTACTCCTACTCCAGCTGTATACAACGGTAAAAAATCAACCCATTTAGATGTTCCTGCATAAAGTATATTTCACTATTTGTGTTCATTTCTGGATAAAAAGAAAATGCATGACTGTATTTGCTATTTAGCCTGTATATATTTTTTTTATTGTGTGAATGCTTTTTTACATTTAGCATGGACTATCAATTATATAGCTTATTCCATTACATCTAGATAGCCAATTTGTGCATTACTGTCATCCAATCTATAGGAGCCTAAAGGAAATGTTTTAACAATATTTTCAGTAGCCATATTAAATAATTAAATATAGTGCAGTGTTTTGTTTTCGAAGCCTGTGTGCATTTTAGCAGTAACATTTTTAAAATTAGCCTTCCTTTATTGCTACCTTTCACATTCATGTGCTTAGTCCTCTACAATTATGTCTTTGTAGCCTGAAAAGGACATCATCATGAAAAAAAATTGTTCTGTAGAAGAGCAGTTTAGCATTGTACTGTTTTATGTTTAGCACGTACTGTTTTATGGTTTCAAATAATACTCTTGCTTGTTCTGTCACAGGCTGCTAGCTTGACCTCATCGTCTGCCATAGCGTTTTCAGGAAGTCGTTAGGAATGTTGCTATAAACATAATTGGGGTTACGTATAAAAACTAATTTGTAGAGTGTCGAGTAGTGAAAGTAAAGGTGCAATCACGGCTCATTATTTATAACGTGTTTCAGACTTCTTTATAATTTGCGCCAATCAGTATGTGGTTGTATTGCAGCCTGTGCGTCATTTGCACCATTTTATGATTAAGTGCAAGCATACTAGAACACTTTTATGGTTATCATTTATTGTTGTGTTATTTTAGGTTTACTGTGCTGTTATTTGTAATTGAATTTCTAATGCATGCTAATGGATTCTCTTACTTTTCACACATGAATTTGGAAATTGATCTCGCAAATTCATCTATTTTTTTTAATTTCTTTTATTCTGCCTTCTTTGCTAATGGAAGCATGATTATTTACAATGTGTAATGATACTTTTCAATTGCAGATCGACCAAACCCACCTTTTGACTTGGAATTAACTGATCGCCTTGATAGAAGTGTACAGCTCTCCTGGGTACCTGGAGATGACAACAATAGCCCTATTACAGGTAAATTCCAACACTCGGTTGGAAAAAAAAATGTAATAAAAACATATCCATTAAACATGCAGATCTGTAGAATTATTTTTCCAAATTTAGCAGACATTTCTTTTGTTGATATGATCAGCTAAATCTCTCCTGTGCTGTAGTGCATCAACATATATAAAAAAAGGTAAACGCAGATGAATCTTCTAGTAAAGGCCTGGATTTAAGTATTACAGGAAGGGCTCCATGACTAGGCCCAAATCAGGGGATTTCCCACTAGATAGTTACAATGGGGATTGTGTGTTAAAGTTATGGGTCCCCCATGAGTGACAGGCAGATTATCCATTAAGTTATCCCCTATAGGGGTGGGGAGAAAATTGTTATACAAGCTGGAGTCTTCTCATAATCAACTTATTACAACAATTTTACCCAAGCTGATTTCCTTCCCTCCCTCCCCCATTTTTGGGATTCCCAAGGCATGGCAGGGAGTCCTAAGAGAATTGGCTCCAGAGCAGGTGGTGGCCCACTGCGCTGCGTGCACTGTCCATCGGGCGGTAGTGCACGATCTCCTCAAGGGCTGTGCCCTGCGATTGTACCCCTAGCTAGGAGGAGGCGGCTAGTGGGTTTCCTTGTCATAGGAATGCGCTGGTACCATTGCGCCAATTCTCAAAGGATCTCTCCAAGGAAAAGGCTAATATTATGCTAATATTTTCCTTATGTTGCATGATTATTAATGATGTTGGTTTTAAGTGTGATATATGTTTTCATATATGTTATTATATGTACTATAAAGCTTATTAAAGAATAATAAGTCATTACAGTGTGTTTGAAAATAAACATGTTCCCTGTGGGTCTCGATAAGTAGATGGTGCAAAAGTCAAGACTTACTGTTCAAGCTTGGTAGAATTGCTAGGTCCGAACAACATTTCAACAGTAGTCCAAATGAACAGTAGACAGGGAACTGGTGAAAGACTTCCACAGATACGAAGCAGGAATCAAATGTAATGTTTAAAATAACAAATTTACAAATGACAGGATGGCAAATGGAACCAAACACATATACCCAGACAGAGAACTGTAGTGTTTAATCATAGCCAGTAACAAATCTTTAGTAAACTGATGGCATATGTACATGTTTATGTATGATTATGTTTCATTAAACATGTTCAAAATTAAGATACAGTTGCTAATAAAACAAGGTAAAAAAACACTATATGTATTTATTACCTCAGTAAGGATCTTGATGACAGTTTCTGTTAAGAAATATGTTTGCGCAAACATATTTGAACTTCTAATTAACGTGATATTAATGTTTATTTATGTAGCACCAATACTTTTCACAGCACTTGGTACAGAAAAGTGTATTTAAATCCTTTTTGACTTGTGGTTCTTATACAGAAGTGAAAATTCCAGTGGCTTTATTACTTTTTAAGATGCCATTCTATCTTTTGACCACCATTCTCTATGCTTCACTGTGAAGCATTACCTAAAGGCTTCAAGAAAGCATTAATAATCTGACAAACATTTTTAAAAATGGCAAGTAATCCATTAAATGTGTGTATTGTTGTTTGTCTGTAGCTTTTATAATCGAATATGAAGATGCCATGCATGAACCAGGAATATGGCACTTACAGACTAAAGTCAGCGGTACCCAGACAACAGCCACCTTGAGTCTCTCTCCGTATGTCTACTATTCATTCCGTGTAATTGCTGTTAATGAAATTGGCAAGAGTGATCCCAGTGAATCATCAGAGCAATTTATGACAAAAGCAGCAGGTTTGTTAACTGCATCATATACAGTGTTTTGATCTGTTACATCGACTGCTTCTTACCTTAATCATTGACATGCTTAAAAACGTGTTGGCTTTCTCTTTGCCACACAAAGGTTTAAGCAAAAATGACCTACAGATCACATAATGAACTAACTGTATTGAAATACAAAATAGTTAAATTAGTTAGTGTTGCCCAGTAAACTTGTCCCAGAGCATGGACAATGCCCACACGAATGTATACATATTTAAATGGGAAATGTTTCCACTGCTAAAGACTAAGCCAGTTGGATTTGACACAGTTAATTCTCACATAAAAAGTGCAGAAAAGCTAAACATCAAAGAGATATTCTTAAAATCTGGGCATCTTGAAATCTCTTAACTATAGTTATGAGAATTGGTATGATCTGGTACTGCCTATTTTGTACTGAATTTTATAATTTTGATATTACAGTATTTTTTTTTTTTTTTTTTTTGCCATTACAAGAATATTATGTATGAAATGCATTAGACCACAAACAGAGTGACATGATATAAACAAACTACATGCTCACGTGGCACAGTTTGCTTGGTATAGGCTAAACGTTCACACACACATCTTGACCATCATGTTTTAGCATTTCATTCTAGCATGATCACGAAGGGTACGATTAATATTACCTTTATCAATTTGTTAATTTGAACCTGTCAGAAAAACTACACGGAAGATTTAATATTGTATGTGAAAACGGCATATATAGCGCCACCATGTGGTGACATGTAGGTAAAGCAGATGTTGAATTTGTACATCTCTATGTAATAACTACTTCATATCCATTTAAATTATATTGCTTTAAAGGAAATATTTACTTTACAGATGCTTATTTGTTCACTTTGTAATTTGCCATTTTTTAAGTTTAAATACAAATTCTATTAAATATGTTTATTTTTTTAATTTGCTTCTATTCCATCAGTGCAGTGCACAATGTAGGACTATATTGTTATCTTGGAGATATTGAAATTTTGAGGCCAATTGATGAGAAGGTTTGATTAATAAAATCCACTACTTATAATTTACAACAATAATATTGGATTCAACTACAAATTCTAAACTAGAAGCACACATTTTTACTATTATGATACTCCCAAAACATACTCCCAAAAAAATAAATATCACACTTTCTAAAATATATGATAGATTTTATTTTCTAGATTACATTGTGCGTTAAACATTGCATCTTTTCATATTTTCATTTTTAGAGCCAGATACAAACCCATCAGGAGTAAAAGGAGTAGGTACCGAATCAGACAACCTAGTGATCACCTGGGAAGTAAGTCTACAAATGTGCCAGTTTCATGAGTCATTGATGTAGTGTAATTAACATCTTAAGGACCATCCTATTTTATATGTACTTTGACTGTATATTTAATGCTATTTCCCCTTTTTCTGATTTAGTTAATTGTTTTTTTTTTTTTAGTCTTGCATTGTGGCATTAAATAATGAACTACAACAAGTTTTGTTAAGAAAAATATTGTTGTTTGTCCACCTGTAGACATTGTCATATAACTATTTACCATTTGATGGAAATTTTAAGTAAGTTTAATTGGTCATAATCAAACACTAATTCAATTAGAGATGTAATTGCAAAGTAATTTTGTTTTGTTTTTCTTCTTTTCAGCCCTTGAAAGGGTTTTTTTCCAATGGACCCGGGCTTCAATACAAAGTTAGCTGGAGACAAAAAGACATTGATGATGAATTTGTGTCAGTTACAGTTGCAAATGTTTCAAAGCATATAGTATCTGGCACCCCCACTTTTGTTCCATATGAAATAAAGGTTCAAGCATTAAATGATGTTGGATATGCCTCAGATCCAGCTGTAGTCATTGGACATTCAGGAGAAGACAGTAAGTGCATTAACAATTGCTTTACCTTTCACTAAGTGCTCAGTTAATGGAATTACTTTAAAACGCTGAAATCATTTTGTTTTATTTAGTTCCCACGACACCACCAAACAATGTCGAGGTAGAAGTTATTAATACCACCTTGGCAAGAGTCCAGTGGGATTCTGTTCCCTTGAGGACAGTAAGAGGTCATCTTCGGGGATACAAAGTGAGTTATTAACATTTCTTGACAAATCTTATGGTTACTGGACTTTCAAAAACCATAACACGTCACCTGGTAAAATGTATCACCACCATAAGACAAAATTATAGTTTAAAACTGTAGTGCCTTCCTCAGTGCCTGACTGTGTGTATTTGAAAAAAAAGAGGATGCTTAGATCATAACGAAGCATATTATACCTGAATACATTGCTGGATTATGAGGGAGCAGTGAAATATATGTTCATGCACAACTTGATCTCCAGTGATGAACTCCCCTACCTGCTTTTAGCAAACATACTTCACTGCCAAGATTACTATGGGCTTTATTTAGAAACTTAAGAGTCAACTCGATATGTGTTGATCCTTTTCAAATTGGATTTGGATCGGGCATATTAGCCAAATCAAAGGGATCCCAGAAATGCGGCTACTTAATATACTGCAATCAGGGCCAGTGGAAGGATTTTTTGATACACAGGCGAAAGTGCTTTTTGGTGCCCCCCTCCCCCTCAATCCCATGACTCTCCCCATATCCCTTATCTATCCTCCCTCTCCCCCTATATCTGTTCTCCCCCCTCATCTGTTTTCCCCTCTCTTCTGTTCTCCCCCTCTCCCCCATCTGTTATCGACCCCTCCTACCCCCATATCTGTTCTCTCCTTCTCCTACCCCCATCTCTGTTCTCGCCCCCTCCTCTGTTCTCTCCCCTTTCACCCCTCCCCTGTTCTCTTTCTCCCCCACCTCCTGCTCTCTTTCTCCTCCCCTGTTCTCCCCCGCCCCAATAGTATTATATAGTTTTCACTACCTACCTAAGTATTAGTCCTCAGTGGAGGACTGATGCATAATAAAATCCCTGCTGTGAGAGGAGGGGTTTGATTTGAGGAAAAACAACATCTGATTGCCAGCCAATCAGATGCCGTCAATCCCAGCTTCATCATTGGCTGGCCAATCAGATGCTGTTTTTTCTTCAAATGAAATCCCCGCTCTCAGAGCAGGGATTTCATTATGCATCCATCCTCAGCTGAGGACTTATGCTTAGCAAAGAGACACATTTTGTTTTACTATGGCAGTGCATTTTTTTTTTTTTTAGCATAGGTTAATTCATTTTTATCATTTTTTATTTTTTTGTGTGACCCTTTTCCCTGGGCTAAAGATGAGGATCGAGGGCTTAACGGATAGCTGCTAGAATTCGTATGTTTTTATTATTTATAGGGCACCCTTTGGGCAACTCCCAGATCCTTTTTTAATAGATGGGGGTCAGGGCTTCTTGCCTCACCAGCCATGATTATCTTAGGGGCCCCACTAATTCTTTTTTTACTTTTTTCATTTCTTTTTTTTTTTTCATTATGGGAGGAGTTTGGGCTGCTTTTGGAATTGCAACGCTATTCAAGGGCATATTAGGTAGCTCGAAAATTTGTCTTCCGATATGTCTCTGATGTGTCCCGAATGATTCTGGAATTTGGAGGCACCATTTCAGCCCCAAAGTCCATCACATATTGAATAGAACCTTCTACATGTTTTACCTGCTGAGGTTGATAAATAGAGTACCATTGATTGAGAAATAATTAAAGCTATTATTTCAGCTGTTGATTTGGTTAATTCCACAAGCGTGAGCTAAAGAAAAAGTGCTTTGCTATAATTTTTGTAATGTAACTGTTACACATTGTAGGTCTACTACTGGAAGTCACAAAATCGAACAAACAAAAATCATCATCATGTAAGAAGCGAGGAATTAACATTTCCTGCAGACCGAACCCATGGCATGATTCCTGGGTTAGAACCCAATACCCACTATATTCTACATATTACAGTGTTCAATGGTAAAGGAGAAAGCCGTCCCAGCATCAATAAATATTTTGAGACACCAGAAGGAGGTAAAGTATATGTATAGATATACAGGATAAACCCGTTGTAACGCCATTGGATCACCGGAACTTGCTATAACTTCCACTTAAAGTATCCCAATCCCCGTGTTATAAGAATACTCAACTGTATTTATAATGACCATACATAGACAACAATCTGGACTCATAAATTTGTCTTTAAAGCTTTTGATGCACAACCTGTTCACCAGACGTTAATGACAGTATTTTGATTTGTATATTTTCTACAATTTTTTTATTTAATTATGTTTGAGACTATCGGATGTTAATAACAGGTCCATTGTAAGGCACCGGTGCTGCTTTTATGTAAAATAGAACACTAGAAGAGGTTTAGATATAGAATGTGACAATTTTACTTGCTGTAAGAAGGTAATGAAAATGTCTGAAAACATCACCAGATCACACATTTCACATCAACACAATATTCTACAAATAAACATTTAGTTAGAAATTGAAATAAAAAAAATATATGTTAATATATAACTGGTCTTCTCTAAATCCTCTCACTTTCATACGCATTACTGTGGCTTTAACATTTATTATGCACCTGATGTGGTCATCATTAGAGCACATTATTTGTGTGTGATAGCCATATATATATATATTATAGTCTCTCACACCAGAAATGTAATTGTTTTTATAGAGTATTTTGTCATAAATAATGCATCTAAATTTCTCTTACCAAAATGCTCTGGAGAATATATACAGTGCATTGTTACTCATTAAACATACAGAAAAATTGTCAAAAATGGAAACACCAAGGTTTGGACAAAGCGTTTTTAGTGATTTAAAATTTTGCTAGACCAGACTCATCAACGCATTAATAATGATTTTCCTTTACTTTTTGTCCATACCTGTCAATGTAAACACATAAATGTAATTTGTCTTGTAAGAATTTAACATTTTGATTTAAATTCGGTGAGCCAGGTTAGTGCTTTCTGCAAGATTATTCCACACTTGGGAGTACTCTAAGGAAGCAACTTAAAATCTAAAATCATAATATACAATGCTCAACACAGGGATTCTAATTTCTGCTGTTTCAAAGTTCCCAGCGCTCCATCAAGGTTGGATATTATTGCTTCAACCACTGATTCATTAACTTTGGAGTGGGACCCCCCTTCTCACCCAAATGGAATTCTGACACAATACATCCTGAAGTTTCAGTCAAGTAAGTCGATCTAACGTTACTGCATTGATGTGCTTTTGAACTTCATTATTTGATTACTGTTTTATGAATGCTTTTTATCTCTTAACCTTAGTAAACAGTACCCATGAACTAGGCCCTCCCTCTGAAATTGCAATTCTGCCAAATACTACAAACATTGCTTTAAAAAACCTGAGCCAAGGCACCCGCTACAAGTTCTACTTTTACGCCCATACTGCCGTGGGACCTGGAAATCAAATTACGCAAGAAGCAACAACTGCTACGGATGAAGGTAAGATGGGTATGTACCAACATAGACCAACTTTTTTTCTCATTGTTTTTTTGTAGCTAACAACTTTGATACATTTCTGCCATACATGTATTGATTACCAGAGAAAACCATTGTCTGATTAATCTGTAAACTCTATTGCTTACCGACTCTACCACAGCAAAAAATAAATACTCAATGCTAAAAATACATTAATTGTATACAATACTTTTGTTTCTTCCATGTCTGTACATATGTATGCTTATAATCACATCTGAAAATACAGCAATGAGTAAACAATATTAATATTATTTGCCCTTTTTACATTTTGACAAGTTTGATAAGAATCCATGAAGAAAATAGTAGTGTGGTCAACCTAGTTCTTCAATATGGACAGGTAGCTTCCAGCTTTTAAACAACTCTTGATCCTCAACCAGACTATTGTAGGCCAATCTTATTATACCATGTTATATCTCTGTTTCAGAAGCTTCTATTGTGAAGATTGTCAGTTGAAAAATGTTGTTGTAATGGATTGCATATCTGCAATGTTTGGATCTATAAACCATGTTATGATGTCTTATTATATTTGAAAATAAAAGAAATCGAGATGATAATCAGTGCTTAGATTGGCAAAAAGTGACAAATTATACATTCCCTGCTGTTGGTGAAATGTAGATACCTAACTCCATTCTATTCTGAGAACTGTATTTCATAGGCTTCAAAGGGATGTTTAATAGTTGTTGTTCACTATCTGATCCTCATGTTACATATCCCCAATTTACCAGTTAACTTTTACAGTTATATCACAAAGAGTTCTTATAAGTAGAATAACTGTTCTTCATTTGTGATTATATTATGTATCTATATTGTATCTTATTTATTCAGTGTTATTCTGTTTTCATTTAAAGCTGGTATTCCCAAATCTGCTGTAGGTGCTGGCAAAGGTAAAATGCATCTTTGCATGTCTCTTTAAATCTAAAATGTTTGCACTGCTAAAGTTAAAAATCCAGCTCATGCAACCATTATTTGTGAGGTTTGTTTTTAAAGGTCGCTGCTATTGAAATAAGTTTAGGTGATTAAAAGTAAGCAATACAGCAGTAGGAAACTAAGATTAATAGGAAATATCATATGCTTTTAAAAAAGACAATTGGTCACAGGTTTAATCTCTTTCAGGGTATGTGTCTAATGGGTGTTATATTTCAATGCAAATGTGGGAAATTCATGGATTAAATTGCTATATTTTTGCCACCCTGGGCGAAGATGGACTTTGCCGCCCCCTCCACAAAGTGTTACCATTTAAGTGGTGGTATAGTCAAGCTAAATATATAGTTAGCAACACACAGATGTGTTACAGTATAACTACAGTATAACATTAGTATTCAGTATACAGGACAGCTATAATCAATGTATAATTAGCAAGACAGATAATTATACTTTAAATGGTATAACATAGCTCCCATAACAATAGAGTAAGGCATATCCTGTTTAAATAAACTTTACTGTCCCAATTAAATATAAAAATATTAAATATTCCACATACAGGAGTCCATTAATTATGCCACCTACAGAAGCCTGTTAAAAGCATTCAACCACTCTCCCCTCCACACATGCCAACAGGACTTACTCCAAAACGCTGATTGCATTAATAGGACTTGCTTGGGTGTCTTTCTCAATCCATGCTTACCATGCCTTTCTTTGCCCCATGCCTTTCTCTGGCCCCCTCAAGCTCCCCATGTCTTTCTCTGTCCACTCATGTCTTTCTGTTCCCTATGCTTTTCTCTACCTTCCTGTTCCCCATTTTTTTCTCTATCCCCCAATGTCCTTCCCTCTTCTTACCATCTTTTTATCTATTCCCCCATTCTGTTCTCTCTCCTCTGAAGCTCCCCATGCCTTTCTGTCTCCTCTGAAGCTCCCCATGCCTTTCTGTCTCCCCTGAAGCTCTCCATGTTTTTCTCTGTCCCTTTAATGTATCTTATGTTACCCCATGTTCCTTTTCTATTACCCTGTGTTTTATTCTGTCCCTCCATGTTTCTATCCTCCCATGTGTTTCTGTACCCCATGACTTTCTTTCTCCCCTGATGATACCCTTAAATATTTTTTGTGCCCCCCCCATGTTCCTTTTCTATCCCCCCATGTTTTTCTCTGTTCGTCTTTCACATTTCCCCCAGTCACCCTCACATGGGGAGCAGAGTCGTGTGATAACATCCAACACATGGCCCGCCCCCTGCCGCGAACTGACGTCCTGGAGGACTCTTTTTTCGAGTCCTCCAGACCTCCTCTGTTATTATACGGAGGAGCTGGAAGACTTGCAGCTACCCGGCATATTAGTTGGCTGCGTCTGGGCGGCAGGAGGATAAGTATCGCACACTCATTCAGAGCAGCGTTACTCCTCCTTCCGTAACTGCAGCCTGTGGGGGGATGCTCTGAGTGCCCCAAGGCCAGCGCCTACTTTGCCTATGGGTGCCCACGGCCCTGCCAGTTGTACAAAAGCACATGTTATGGAGATTACAAAGAAGGGCTATCAAAAGATGCATGTTATGAAACATTTTTGCAGTTTACATTATTTCCAAACCCCAATTTTTACCTCTGGGTTCTGGTGAAGCAGGCTCCATGGCAGCCACGAGACCAAAACAAAAAACCCAGGTACTTAAAACATTGGCTTTTTGTGATATAGCAAAAGTCATATTCACAGAATCAAACAAGTTCTTCAGAGTCTCTGGATTTAAAAGTTTAAGGTCTTACTAACAAAACATTCCATGAAAGGTATTCATTGTTTTCAGAAAAGCCATAAAATATTCACGAGCCTATGTTCCCTCTATTTGTCAAGCACAGGAGTCTACAAGTCATTTTTCAAAGACCACTCATGAATCTATTGAATTATCATAGATTTAATAAAAGGTGGAAAAATGTCAACAGACACACCACCTTATTGCGCTCTCAGGCTTTTTAGTCTCCTCGACAAGCCTTTCCTAATGCTTCTATTGCTCTATGATGTGAGTTTGATCATGTAAAAAGTATTACGTATACCACCCTCATATAAGCTCTACAGATTAGTTCAATGTGTGAATGATGTGTGTGGAACTTTCTTTATAGTAGTTTTGCCCAATTTTTCTATGTATGGAAGTACTATAAGCCAAAGAAACTCTCAGCTCACTCTGATTTAGTTCTGGTTTATAATTTGTCCTCTAAGCACAAAAATCAGGCGTGGCGCTAACTTGTTCTAGCGTCTGTGCAAGAGTTTGCTTTGTTAATAACATTTTCCCTCTTTGCTTTTTTAGTCGTGTCCTCATGTTCATAGTATTAATACCAGCAACCCATGGAAACTTTTGGAAGTTTTCATGGAATGCTAATGTAAAATATGCTAATGTTAATATGTTAATATGCTGGCAACTCAAGGCGAGAGAGAGAGCCTAAGTGTTACCAAGATTTAGCTAAACAAAACAGTGACTGACTCCAAGTTCAAAGTGCTTTTGTTTTTAGTGCACTGAGAACATAGCAAACATGCTATGTATTGTGTAGTGCATGGGTACCAAAGAACAACTACATCACATATTTTGTAGTAACAGGAGAGAACCTAATAACAGACTATTATAAGTTATGTAGGCATAGTTAAGAATGCTCTCTTAAGGAAGACTACAGTGCAGAAGTGACCAAACACAAGTCTACAGTGTTTTCCAGCTTGAGAACTAACAGAGAGACACTACTGCTCCACTGACTTCCAGGATCTTTTCAGCTGCTTTAGAAAGCTGGGGCTGGTAGTATAAACTGAAAAGTATCTGCTAGTTTACCTTGATGCTTACAATCATAAAAACAATACACACATTTCCAGACAAAAAAAGTCGTGTCAAACCCTGCTTTTCATTTATCTCAACAAACTTCCTCTGGAGCTGAGTAAGAACACCATATAATACATTCCTCACACACAACACTAAATATCCCCCGGTCCCCCTATCCAGCTTGTGTAAATTTGGCAGCTGTAAAAAATTTGCTTCACTAGTGAGCCACCTTCACTGGTCTATATGTTCCACTGAGTCACTTCCTGCTTCGTCGCTCTATGAGTTCCATTATATTACTTCCACATTTTGGCAGGACGGACTCTTCTCGCAAGAACTAAATAAACTTTATTGTGCATGACAGTAACATACTGCCAATCCATTGCGATGTTTTAACTCTGCAATATAGAAGACAGAATTACGTGAGCTTCCCATATTTAAAGTCCCATAATGTATTTACACAATGAATAATTCTGTTAAATTTGTGTAATGTGCCCAAGCCCCCATTCCAGGTGACCGAAATATCATCTATATATCTCCACCACAAGACCAAGAATGCGCCAGACGTTGTTATTCCCAGTCTGCCATATATAGGTTGGCATAGCTCGGCGTAAACTTGATACCCTATTAGCTGTAAATAAAAATCACCCAAAATTTTGAAATAATTGTGACAAAGTTTAAAATAAATATTATCCAACAGAAAACGTCTAAACATTGGATCCATTAACCGGTCTGCTCACAATACTCCAGAATCATCACTCGAGTTTCTGTGGACACTTCAAGCAGTTATTTTTACTACATTTTGTAGTGTCAGTTCTCTACTATTTTAGAATATCTCAAGTGGAAGCATTATGTATTTTTTAGTACCAAAGTTACCTAAAGTCCAAAGAGCCCAGGATATTTGCATCTTATTAACGCATACTGCAAAGTCACAACTACAACAAAGCATTATGAACTGTCCATTAGATTGACAGTCTTTAGTCTCAGGGGGACAAGCAGTATGGTTTGCCTACTCACTACTATAGCGGAGCACTATTTGTGTTCCCTACAGTACTGAAAAAGCTAATGTGGGAAAAACAGCTGCAATAAGCAGCATTTGCACAGTTTAGTAGCTTTTCATTGTGTTAACAGGTACAAATATATCTTCTTTTGCATGTTATGTTTTACCACACGCCTGTCAATCATCTTTCTGCGTTACTTAGCATGTGTTGCAATTTTGACCCCCCCAATTAGTGATGTTTGCATTAACGGGCATCGTTGAATCTTCCCCAGTATTTCTTTGGATCCTCCTGTGTGCTCCATTCTTAATTCTGACTTTGGATTTAATTAAGTCTGAATGACATCCCCTGGGATGAATAAAGCTGAATTAATTATATTTTTGGACACTTAGATATAATTAGATTACCACACATAAATTTAAAAATATGTCTTAGAGAGTGCTAAAGTGTGTGCTTATGTATTCACTCTTAAAACAACAAGATCAACACAGCCTTTTAATATCAGCAATTTACAGGCAAAACTAGAAGAGTTTTCAAATATTCTGAACTTTAAAAGCCAGTTTGACCCCATCACGGCTGATTAGGCTTTGCTTGTGGAATAATAAAATGCCAGTGGGAACTTCCCATTAACCCCCCTTTTGGCACATTTACAATGTGTACAAAAATAGGGAGCAGTATTTTATTTGAACAGCCAAGTCTTTTCATTTTCCAGGACTCCTTTTATGCGGAGTTAGACAAGTGTTTGTTGTGTGGCTACACTTTGCTAGATAGCTTTCTTCAAGACAAACTAGGCCTTCTTTCTTTTTTGTCTTCTTTTATTGTTCATTAAATAATTGCTATAAGTATCAATCAGTTATTTTTATTAGAAATGCTAGATGAACCAGTCTTAACAGTTTTTAAAAAGTATTTACAGTTTTAAAGGATTCCTATTGTTCATGTCTTCTGACAGCAAAGGGCTGTCTACATAACAAATAAGGTCCATTAGTAGTCCAGTGGCATTCTCCGTTTATTTACCATTTATCAAACATCAGGGATCTTTTCAGAATCCTAATAAAGGGAAGTCTGAATACATTGCTGAAAATTACACTTTGTATACCTCCTCTCTTAAAAATACCTCTATATGGAATATATTTTTTCTGTCTCACTGTCAGTGATGTTATGAGCATTATTTTCTATACCTTATTGTAATGTATCATCACTGCACAGATTTTTATTTCTTTTATTAAAGAGACATAGCTTCAGAAAAAATATTTCCATGTGTTGCTAATGAAAACACTGGCTACCACACTATTTTCTTTTTATCTTATCGTTATTCCTGATCAGTTTAATTATTGTGATTTAAACATGTCCCCATGATCTATGATTTACCCTACCCTAGTTGTAGGATTTCTCTAACCTTTTATGAACTACACTATGTAGAAAAAAATCCTTTGGGAACTTGCTGGTAAAGCAAGAAGAAGGGGCAAGTATATATAATGCTATAGGAACCGTAGAACACCCAAGAACCATTTAACAGTTTCAGATGTTATGTGCCTTTTTTTTAATAACATGGTTCAAATTCATACATCATTTACTTAAATAAGTATTTCAATCAATTTATCCCACTGAGATTTTGGTCTGTTTTTCTTTATTGAATATTTAATAATATTACAAAAAAAAAAATGGTATTCTTTCCCCCACAAGATGGCGCTAGATACACAAATGGGGTTATGTGTAATTTGTAGGTTTAAAAAACTAGGCTTGACTAAATATGGTGTATCTTAATGGGATAATTGTAGTGATTAAATGGTTAACACACAGAAACCTCTAACCACTGAGCTTGTAAGAATGTGTAGAGTAATTGTAATTCAGGAGCTGTAATATTATTCTGTAGATAAATGAACTGTGTGTGTGTAGAATTAAACAATTTTATTGTATAAGGAGTATATAGGCAAATCTGTATGCAATAATAGTGAAGCTAAACATTAATTCCATATTAAAAGAAACTTTAACCATTACTATACTGAAAGAATTACAATGCCTACCTCCACTACAGTTGTTTGAAGCAGGTTTTGTAAACTTGGGGGAGTAAAGCAATTGTAACAAAAATAATTTACATTTATATTTAAATTTTAGTAGTTAACTTGATTCTAATCACTGGAAGATGATTTATATCCATACAAATATGATTTAAATTTATCTTTGCTGGTTGTCCGCTTTTGTGTTGTTTTGGATAGCAGAATCCTGTTACATTACTGCTGTACGAGGGCGTACCCAGTGCTGTATTTACCGCGAGGCATCCTAGGCGGATGCCTAGGGCGGCAAATTTTGGGGGGCGGCAGCGCCCCCCAGCACTGAAAAAAAAAAAATTTAAAAAAAAAAACGCGGCCCTTTAAAAAAAAAAAAAAAAAGACCGCGCTTGCAGGCAGAGACGGAGGTGACAGGGGATCGGAAGATCCCCCCTCACCATCGCTCTGCCTGCCAGGCTGCACGGGGAGCCGAACAGGCAGCACAGAGAAACCTCCGTGCTGCCTGTTCGGCTCCCCGTGCAGTGTGACACGGAAGTGCCGACAGTCACGTGACGGGCGCGCTGACGTCATACGCGCGCCCGGTCACGTGACCTGTCGGCACGATCGCCGGGAAGCCGAACAGGCAGCATGGAGGGACCATGCTGCCTGCCTGCCAGGGAAAGGTAAGTGCTGATGGTGTGTGTGTGTGTGTGTGTGTGTGTGTGTGTGTGTGTGACTGAGTGTGATGGGAGTCAGAGTGTGTGTGATGGGAGACAGTGTGTGTGACTGAGTGTGATGGGAGTCAGAGTGTGTGTGTGATGGGAGACAGTGTGAGTGTGACTGAGTGTGATGGGAGTCAGAGTGTGTGACTGAGTGTGATGGGAGTCAGAGTGTGTGTGATGGGAGACAGTGTGTGTGACTGAGTGTGATGAGAGTCAGAGTGTGTGTGATGGGAGACAGTGTGTGTGACTGAGTGTGATGGGAGATGGGAGTCAGAGTGTGTGTGATGGGAGACAGTGTGTGTGACTGAGTGTGATGAGAGTCAGAGTGTGTGTGATGGGAGACAGTGTGTGTGACTGAGTGTGATGGGAGTCAGAGTGTGTGTGATGGGAGACAGTGTGTGTGACTGAGTGTGATGGGAGTCAGAGTGTGTGTGATGGGAGACAGTGTGTGTGACTGAGTGTGATGGGAATCAGAGTGTGTGTGATGGGAGACAGTGTGTGTGACTGAGTGTGATGAGAGTCAGAGTGTGTGTGATGGGAGACAGTGTGTGTGACTGAGTGTGATGGGAGTCAGAGTGTGTGTGATGGGAGACAGTGTGTGTGACTGAGTGTGATGGGAGTCAGAGTGTGTGTGATGGGAGACAGTGTGTGTGACTGAGTGTGATGGGAATCAGAGTGTGTGTGATGGGAGACAGTGTGTGTGACTGAGTGTGATGGGAGTCAGAGTGTGTGTGATGGGAGACAGTGTGTGTGACTGAATGTTATGGGAGTCAGAGTGAGTGTGATGGGAGTCAGAGTGTGTGTGATGGGAGACAGTGTGTGTGACTGAGTGTGATGGGAGTCAGAGTGTGTGTGATGGGAGACAGTGTGTGTGACTGAGTGTGATGGGAATCAGAGTGTGTGTGATGGGAGACAGTGTGTGTGACTGAGTGTGATGAGAGTCAGAGTGTGTGTGATGGGAGACAGTGTGTGTGACTGAGTGTGATGAGAGTCAGAGTGTGTGTGATGGGAGTCAGAGTGTGTGACTGAGTGTGATGGGAGTCGGAGTGTATTTGATGGGAGACAGTGTGTGTGACTGAGTGTGATGGGAGTCGGAGTGTGTGTGATGGGAGGCGGAGTGTGTGACTGAGTGTGATGGGAGTAGGAGTGTGTGACTGGGTGTGATGGGAGTGTGAGCTTGATGTGAGTCTGAATGATGGGGCATGTCTTAGGTGTGTAACGTGGGTGTGCAGCTTGGGTAGGGGGGTGCCCGGATTTTGTCTGCCTAGGGCAGCACAAAATCAAGATACACCACTGGGCGTACCCCTGAGAAGTATGTACTTATCTATTTATTTATAAGTATGTACTTATCTATTTATTTATAATCATTTGACATAGGAATCATAGCTCCAAAGGTACTTAGTCACTCAGCATCATAACACATTTTTACTTCGGTTGAATTTGGGGTTAAGCTATCTTCTGCATAGACACTGCTTATCTGACATATTTTTTTAACAGTCCACATTATGTGTTAAATGTACCTTACACTTGCTTTTCATGTGCTAAATAGTGGAAAAATAATCAGAGTAATGTCTTAAAACTTGTCAAATGCAACTATCGCTTGTGTGCCGCTAGTTCAGTAGGCAAATTCTAGGTTATGCCCCCTGAAATTCCCCATGTTCAGTCTTCCCATTGACTTTAATGTTTTGGGAGATTTTCTTTGTTTGAAAAGAGACTGGTGCTTTTCTGTTAGCATTTCAAGGCGGGATTGAGATCTAAGTACATAAGCTTTCTTACAAGCTTACCTATTTGCGACTTGTCAAAATGTGAAGGCATTTACTGTAAAATGCAATGGCATGAAGTACTTCTGCTGTATATAGCTGTTATCATCCTATGGGGCAGGTTAATTTTGGACTCTCCATTCCCCGTTAGATGTGGCTTCCATTTCTTTGTTTTGTTTCACCTTGGTTTATCAGGGTATGCCCAGATGTGGGTCCCTGGCTCTCTGCACCAAGAGGGGCATCAGCCATACCACATTGATGTAGCCTATGACAGGCCGAAATGCATGTCTTTAGTTGTTGTGTTCCTCATACTGAGAAGGTTTGCCTGGCAGGTCTGGACCCTGAGGTTTAGCGGCCAGTCTGATATGGTAATAAGAGGTATCCTATGTAATGGTGCAAGTAAGCAAAAAAAAAAAAAAAAGTAGGTAGCATCCTATAGGCAGGATATTTTAGTGCTGTCTCAGTCAGATGTGACTATCATTTCTTTGTTTATATTGTAAGTCACCCCTGCTTTGTAATTCATAATTGGTATATAATAATTCAGCTTATATCATACTCATATCTGTATCCATGCCATTGAAATCTAATAATCTGATGATGTCCGTATTATTTCAGCCTCCAATGTTGCATGCAATGTATCACTTAGGTCATGGGATAGATATGACCATGTGAATTTAGAAGTAACAGTGTTACTTACACCATTCAGTGGGATTTCATTGATAATTAAAACTTTAATGATTACATCTAGTGCCAGGTAAGTCTGCGTATGTTGTTTTAACAACCCTTCTAAAACTGCATTTCTTTCTCTACTTTTTTTCTAACTTCCTGTGGTGACATGGACATACAACAGAAACTCTTTTTGCTACTTCTCCTGTCATACACACTGTCCATACAACATCCTACAAGGGTATTGTCCTTCTTCTTTTCTATTACACATGTAGTCAATGAAGTGCTAGTTGCATGTTTTTTTATTATAAGGCACATTGCGTGAACAAGTAATCATGTTCCTAACTATCAGCATCAAGCAACCACTAACTTAAAGAAGCAGAATAAAAGATTGGAAAAATAAAAAGTGAGAAATGCCTCTACATGTCACCTATAAACCATAAATTTACGATTTGCAATCTTTGTGGTTTTTGAGGTTTTGTGTTAAAGTTATGTACTTTACACAACGCATGATTTCCTGTTGTGGTAACAGTATGATTAATGTTAGCAAATGCAGTGATTAATATTTCAGGAATTTCAGGGTTTTTTTCTAATTTCCATGAAAATGTTTGGGAAAGTTGCAATGAAATCAACTTTAATAGAGGTTAATAGCTGGAGTGTGATAATATTCATCTTTATCAAGTTCTAGGTGCATAGATTCATTAATCAAAAATATTGGATTATATGTATCATTTGTTTCTTTTACATGATGTTCAGTACGACCAATCCTTCCAAGGATCAAGAACATAACTGCGTCCGATACCTACGCTGCTGTCATTTGGGATTATGAGGGTCCAGATGTCAAGTTCTGTATTGAATATGTAGATTTGAGTAAGAAGCTGTTTCATTGAATAATTTAATATGTTATGATAAGTATGTAGATTATGTTTACAAAGTGAAACATCAACCACATACAGTGTATATTTGTATGCGTAGGATTTCACATACATGTATACCTTTTTAAAGGGACATTACCACAAATCAATTAGGTAAAAACATATTGTTTGTCTCTGTTGTTGTTTAAAAGACTAGTACAGGGACGAAATTATGTCTACAGGTTGCGTATCCCTTATCCAAAAATCTTTTGGCGGATTTTGCCACAAGTTGCAAATTCCACATACACCTGTGAGAATGTAAGCTCACAGCAGTTTATTCATTGTCCAGCCCCCTTAAGCTGCGATATAGCCCGGCAGGCCAATAGCAGGTTTCCAGCAATGCCATACAACACAGTAAAAAAAATGTATTTTCTCTATACACTACTTGCATTGATATTACTATATTTCATGACTGCTGAGATTCTTTGATATATCTTATTGGTGAAAATAATTTATTAATCAAAATGACACGTTATCCAAAATACTTTTGGTCCCAAGCATTTTGAATTGGTGGGCAGAAGTTATAAGGATCCTCTCATTTTAGAAAAATTCAACTAGCATATGTTACCTTGGGTTTTATAACACAAGCGGTAAACAAAAATAAAATTCTATGATTTATTCCTATTACAATGTGATAAAACAATGTGGTAAGGTGGTATTTTCCCTTTAAATCATTAAACTGTGTGGTTAAAAGAAGCAATATTTTAGATACTCTGGATGTAGTTAGCATAGCATAGCTCTTAGCTGATGTTTTAATTATCGTATTTTCGTTGCATGTGCGGGGTAAGTGTTTTATTTCAGTATTATGTTAACAAATCCTAGTTACCAGAATGTACCACAGAGCAGAACATGTCTCTTCAGTGGAATAAAAAGGTATAACTTGCATAATATCATACTGTAGGAAGAATTCTAAGTTACTGTATTTTTTAGGATTGCAGCAATGTTATATGGAGCTTTATAGAAGAAAGGATCAACATAAATCTATTGTAACATGTCATGTAAAAGACACTCTATGAGGAAGAATAGAAAGACAGCAAGTATACCTATGTCGTACCCAACAAAGAACTCAATTTCTGGGTTAGATTCTTCACAGCCTGTTGTATACTAATTAAAGAAAGACTTTAAACAACTTAGAACATATGTGTCATCTTATAACTCAAAATATGCAAGTTCCTTTTTCCACTGGAAAGAACAAACTCTAGTTTGTTACAACTGATTACATCTACCGAATACCCAATATTTTGTAATGCTGTGGAGACAGAAACAAATCTTAATCTTGTTCTTCTGTTACAATCACAAGAATTCATTGATTGATTTAGCTGTGATTCCTGTAATCAATGAACACCTATTAATGATACTAAATTCCACTGAGTAGAATATTTCTGTCTGTGAGTCCATATACTGTGTTGTTTTGCTTATATGACAAAATAATTTCTGGGAGAATAAACATTTACTTTATATTCTTTGCATCCTACCCTTGTGCTTGGAAATTTGGATGCTTAGAATTACACTCCTAAATCCCTTAGTACATTTATTCTGTAGTGGCCGTAAACTGCATAGAGAATGCTATTGCTGTTCTGTGTTACCCAGAAGTATTGCTCAGTGTTTTGCCTAAATATTACACTGTTGCACGTGATAACTGCAGTCCGCCTGGAGGAGAGCAGTTCATAACATAAGCTATTCCAATGTGTTTTCCAGAAAATGATGTCAAACAAGATTGGACAAAGGAATGTATAAATGATACTCGGAACCATTTTGTGTTAAAGGGTTTAACGCCTGGAGCATCATATAGAATTCAAGTTATTGACGAGCATAATGGTATTGTGAGTTCTCAAGAATTTCAGACAGGTCCAGGTGAGGCAATAATACCATAACTTATCTGCCTCACTCAATAGCATGCCATGATCCACCTGAAACCCCAAAAAGCATGGTTACACCTCCTTTTTTATTTATTTATTCATTATTTATTGTTATCCTTACATAGCTTCTACATTAAGCTTCTCAGCACCAAAGGGATGTGAGCATATTGCTTACCTTTCTTGCTTGTGAATGTTAAAATGTTTGCTTTTTCGGCTGGGCACCATCGTTTTTTCACAAGTCATTTCAACAGCTACTTTTAAAGAATATAGTATAACTTTGTGTTGGGTTAGTAACACATTTTGTTACTTTTTTTTTTTAAATAAAACAGATTATGGCATAAAACTTAGGAATTGGTGTTGGCACTATTTCTGGGATGTGTTCACTAATCACGTAGTGTATATGTGAAAAGCAGTGGTCAATGTATGATGGCAAATGACCATTTATATGTTATATCAAGCATGATTTGTACCATACATTGAGTTGTGGCAAGATCTATATGATGTAGGGCATGGCTTGATAAATGTCTGTAGATTTTAGGAGCCAGACAGACCAATTCAGGAGGCAGACTGGTTATTTTTAGGAGCCATGCTAATGGGACTTCTGTAGACATCCATCCTAAAAAAAAAAGTTAGGATCCTGTGGGGATTTGGGGAGCCATGACGCCTAGGTTTTTACAAGCCCTGCTGCAGGGCATTAATTATGTAATTTAAGTTATACTATAGGTGTAAATGTAATGTTTTAAAAGATATTCTACAGAAATGTTCTATTTATCCTTAAAGGATAACTGTGGGCAAGACATTTACTTAGTAGACATTTGACATTTGAAATAGAAATGGTTTAATAAAAGGATACAAATATGGTACCTTATTGAGCCTCTTTGCTGTGTATTGTTGCCATTGAACTCAAATGAACATGCATTAAAGCATTAGTTTGACACTACAGCATTAATAGCATTTTTAGAAAAAAATGCTGTTACCCACTACACTTTAAAATACCACAAGGGGACCCCTAAAGATTGAAGTGGCTGGGAAATATGATTTAGGCTGAGCAAGTGCCCCCACCCTTCTAAATGAGATTGGGGCTGGGCAAATGCCCATTAGAAGCCATGATTCGACATTTTTAAATCCCAGCCCTAGTGGGCTGATATTTCAATCCTGTCAGGATTTTTTAGGGATTATTTTATGGATGGTGAAGGTGAGAATTCAAGGGAGTTGGTGATTAACGATGGACATTCTAGAGGAAGCTTTTTCTTGTGTGTAGGGGTAACCCTTTTAGAGGTGATGGGGAGCACTGTTTACTATATAGCAATGAAAGAATTATTGCTGTAAGCAGCCTTTGCTCAGTTTTGATGGATTTCATTTGGGTGTTTACTTAATAGGCAAATATGGATCTTTTTTTGCCAGGTAAGTTTTAATGCACTTCATTGAATCACTTTTGTGTAGTGATTATCGTGCGGTTCTGTATTAGGGATTTTAGGGCTTTTCTTTATCAGGTGCAGTATTGGTTTTTAGCTTGCCTGTTATTGGCTTTCATGTAGGGCATTGAATCACTTCAGCCCGTTAATTTATCAGAAATCTAAATTTTGTCTCTTGGCTCAGTCCCTGTAATAGAGCCCATTGTTTGGAATCTTGATCAAATTTTCTTTCATTAGGTCATTTATTTGTATTCTTTCATTAAAGCATTTCACATCAACATCTCTATGTGTAATGCAATCTTTCAATTAAGGATTTGTATGTAGTTGTCATTTAACATTTTCTTATTTTACTGTAATGTTATTATTTTTTTCTCATTCTATGTCCACATTGTATGTATTGTAGTCCACATTTAACTCTGTTTTATAATCCGTAAACTTAGTGTAATATGTGTATATTTTTCTTGTTTTGTGGCATACAACTGCAAGAACTGGTACATACACATCATTGTTTTGGCTTCTACATTTGTACATTATGCATTTTGGTTCTCTGCTGCCAGTGTCATGTCAGCATATCTTTACTGTATGAATGCTTTTTGTTTTCAGGATACATGGGTACAGAGTCAACAAAGCTGGGAAAGGCATAACTGATGCACCATATTGTCTGAATTAATGTATTCTACCCTTAAAAAGAAGTATACATGAACTGTTAAGAGCCACTTAACTTGTTATAGTGTGGTATAGTAATATGGTGGATATTAATATTATTTTCTGCAATCTATGTGCATGTCAGGGCTGCAATCTATGTGCATACCAGGGCTGCAATCTATGTGCATACCAGGGCTGCAATCTATGTGCATACCAGGGTTTCAGCATTTCCTCAGCTAAAAATATTTAACAGAAATGTAGAAACATAAAATGGTTCTTATTTGCTGACACATTTGGCCCAATCTAGTCTGCTCTTTTCAAGCTATTATTTGGACACATATATTTTTGTTTTTACCCCGACACCTTATCTCCTCGACATTGTTTTACACACTGTATCTTATGTTAGAGCCGTACTCATTATTTATGTCTGGGATTTCTGTTGCATTAGACAAAATGTAGACCCTTTGCTACTATGTTACTATGAAATGCAGTATTTAATACTAAAAATGTAGGTCACAACTACTCTTCAAAATCTTGACCCATTACAATGTTATTTCTGGACTGAAATGGAGAGTCGACTGGTATATTAATTATGTAGAAAAATTCCTGGAAAACCAGCTTTAGGAAATATTTTGTACATTGGTGAGCTAAAGTTACCTTGCTCTTTTCTGAATCATGATTTTGTGTCTTATGTTGGGAGTTATGCACAAGATTCAGTTCTAGGCCACTCATCTGGAGATGCCATTTTTTTTTATGGTGATTGTTCTAGTTCAACAATTGTTGCAGAATTGCTGAATATAAACAATCTCCAAATTTGCTGGAATAGTTTCCAAATGAAAATTACAGTGTTATAGTATTGCAATAAAGGATCAACTGGGTTTTTAGCATTTTCTAGGTTTATGCTTGTGATACTTGATGGCCCTGCATATTTCTGTCATGAATAACTCATTGTGCGTAAGTAACTAGCCTTGTGCAAAGGAAAATTATCTGCTGTATCAGCTGTTTAAGCATGATAAAAGGCTGAAATATGTGGCACAGACATGCTGAGTTAGCCTGAGAGATAGTGGTCTGTACAAGTATAGTACTAATACTATAGTGTACTATAGTTTTGTTTTGTTTATTTTCTTGTGCATGACATTTCTGTATTTGGCATTTATAATACAGTTTACTGTTGAAAATTCTACTATTACTCAGTCAGTCATTATGAATTCAGTTATATGCAATGCTAAATTCAAACACTGAAGATCCTAGTTCCCTGACACTGCTTCTTATATACATGTTTTATCATATCTTTTTCATGAATAAAGCCCTAAGTATTGGCAAGAATTGGCACATGTATTAACACCTTCGCGACAATGGACGTGTCGGGCACGTCCAGCCTGCAACTCCGTTGCCGACATTGGACGTGTCTGACACATCCTGTGGTGGAGCGAGCGTTTTTTCGTGATCAGCGACGATGCTACTCTATCGCCTATTGCAGCATGCTCCTGCAATATGGCTGTGCCCACTTGTGGGTAGAGCTTCGGAAGTGAAAAAAAATGAACTTCCGATGCTCTGAATCTGTTGCTTGACTGCCCCTAGAGGCAGTCGGCAACATTGCAATGGAAAAAAAATACTTAATTTGCTAAAATCTAGGGTTAGGGTTAGAAAAGTTGTTAGGGTTACAATTAAATTAGGGTTAGCATAAGGGATAGGGATAAAATTAAATTAAAATTAGAATATATTAAGGATTAGCATAAGGGTTAGAGTTGGCCTTCAGTTTAGGGTTAGGGTTAAATTTAGGGTTTGAGTTGGGGTCAAAAGGTCACTGTAGGAAAAAAAAACTACTATTAACTCGCAAAAAACTGCAAAAGAAATGGAAACAAGCATATTTTTGAACTCGCGACAACATTTAGAAACTGGTGATTGTATTTTTGTAAATAATGGTTTAGGTCTAAGTTAGAAAAGGTGTTTTTGTTTTATTTTTTCATCATATTTTAAGATCTTTTTTGTAGTAAATTATAAGATATGATAAACGTTATTGTACCTAATGAAAGTCCTTCTTATCAAGATAAAAACAACATATAATTTGTGTGGGTACAGTATGAGAAAGAAGAAAATTACAGTTAAACACAAACACCCCAGAAGTGTCAAAACAGCCCTTGTCACCAAGGGAAAGACAAGGTCAAAAGGTCTTGTCACTAAGGGGTTAAGAATTATGTGTTCACAAAGTAAAAACATATCCTTAGAATAGGATTATTGCTTTGATGGTCTAAAGGATGGAAAAACAGCTTGACCCGGAGTGGAAAGTGCTGAGTGCAAGTTACTCAAAGAGATTGCTTTGAGTTTGTTTATGTCACAACATATAGACTGTTTGCTTCCATTGTAGATGCTTTCTCTTTTAAATGTTAAATGGATTCCTTGGCTTTCACTATGTTGTTTAAAAATCCACTTGCGGTTGAACTTTTAAAATGTTTTTATTCATAAAAACAATATGACGTTATGTTGGTGATCCCAAATGGAACAATATCATTGCACTAGCTATATGTTACATTGAAATGATTAAACCTATCACATATAGATTACTTGAGATAACATATACATTATAGACTGGTTTCTTCCCTCTGCTCTTTAGTGTGCAATCTGCTATATCATGTTATTCCTTTCTTTTTCCAGCCATGGCAAGCCAGCAGGTTGACATCGCTACACAGGGATGGTTTATTGGCCTAATGTGTGCTGTGGCGCTTCTTATTTTAGTTTTACTCATTGTTTGCTTTATCAGAAGAAATAAAGGCGGAAAATATCCAGGTAATACCTATTTTTAAAGTATATGCAGTTACACTGAATTCCAGAGCAGCAGATAAATAATTCTATTTATGATACTTATTGCACTGATGCTCCCTCCTATCTTCACTTACAAATGGCCATTCCCAGTACCTGTTGGGAACCAATCAATGGATTCCTGTAGAAATGCATGGAATTCACAATGCACAGCTGTGCATTCATTGGTAAAGTCATGCGGATTGGATGTCACTATGCCTCTTTATGGAGTGAGCACACTACTCATTCATGCAGCATTAATTCTGCACATGTCCAGTATGTTCCCTGTTAGTCAAGTAAACGCAAGGCATGCACATTTGTGAGTGTACAACTGTATGTACAGAATTTTAAAATAAAGGCAGGGGGTGGAGCATAGCTGGATTTGAAAAATATATGCACTTTAAACATGTGAGCTTTTAGCAGCACACATAGATTGGAGTAACATTTTATAGACTATCTATATAACATTGTCCTTTACTACCATTTCGACATGATAACCATTTTTATGTTAACTTACTCCCTACATTAACATTTTGGGTATTCATCAGTTCGATAAAATAAATATTAAAATTGCAAATTAATGAATTGGGTAAACCATTAGCATGTTTACTGGTTTAAATCTTGTTAGTACCAGATGAGAATATCCTGATATTCTATCAATCCAGCCCTGTCTTAATCATTTCTGAGCATGCCTCTTTCAGCACTGGCTTTCATTTGATTTAAGATCATTGATTTTTATTATAAAACACAAAAAGGATAGTCATCTTAATAGTGAATTAGTTGATTTCCTGTTGCATTAATGGGAAGCTATCATTCTTCCCAAGGCTATGTCATAAAAAAAACATTGAAAACATCACATTGTAGGTCACAAGTTGGTCTGAAAAGACTGAAACTAACTTGCATAAATATAATTTGCACACATAAGCGTTTGTTTAACCAAAATCAGTTTTAAGGCATTTCTGAGATCTCCTGTTGCAATAATCATTTATCTACTATACAGTTGTTAATCATGGAGCAGTTATAAGTGATGCTTGTTAATTAGCTGAATGTATGCTTCAGAGTTACAAATGTACTTTTTATTCCACTAGAACAAAATGTTCTCTGCTGCTGTTATTTAAAATCATAAGATGCTTAGCACATTTTTGTAAGTTAGAACTGAGTAACTGTGAGAAAAACAGAGTAAGTGCATAGTTATTATTCATAAACCTTTATCATCACTATGTTTAAACACATATGTAAATACATGTTAATGTATGTACAGTGTTAAATACTTCTCTTAGTGTTGTTTTATTGTTCACAAAATACTTTTGGTGGGTATATACAAAACAATTTAAAAAATGTAAAAAATTAGCAAAATCACCATTGAAATATTTTACTTTTTGTCTTATATTAAGTTAAGGAAAAGGAAGATGCTCATGCAGACCCCGAGATCCAGCCCATGAAAGAGGACGATGGCACATTTGGTGAATACAGGTGAGAAAACCTACTGCTTAACCATTGCTTTCACCAGTCATAGAAAACAATTCTCCTGTATCTTTTATTTTTGGCTTAAACTGCTAAATATATTTTGTATTATGCAGTTTATGTGAATTGATAATGTTGAAAGCACCCACTGTTAGTTATTCTGTATTTATTCATTAGAATAATTATAAGGCCTAAACCTAGAAAACTTCTACCAGCTGACAGCGGAGCATGGGAGATGTAGTCCACCAACAGCTGGTGGGTCAAATGTTGACACCATTTTGTGCTAAATGATTAAGTCTAATTCAAACAAATGATGTTAGAATTAGAATCAGCAGTTTTGAAAATGACATTATTCCTAGTTTTAAGCCTTGTTCCAAGAATTATTATTGTTATTGTTTAAGAATTATTCCAAGATACCACACCTTGTATAACTACCGAATAACTGACAGGTAGGGGCTTTCAACCATGTCAATTCAAGTAAAGTTCTAAAATAGGTCACATTGTTTGCAGCTGAATCCAAAAAAGTATGAGAATAGATTTCGAAAGCTGGTGAAAGCCATGGATTAGAGCATTTTCCAGATTGTTCTCTGTGTCATCAACAAGAAATGTGGGATTTTAGCATTCCTGTTTCCCAAGTGCCTGCTGAGAAAATGTTATATGTACGGTATTATACATGTACGTGTTTTTAGACTAGGATATATACTATCATGGCAGATGTTTAATCAGTAGAGGAAATCAATTAAATTCAGTCCAAAACAAAATGTATTTTAGCTATGGAAGTAAAATCTGCCGTTTATTGTTTCATATTTGCCTTGCATGATTGACTTTTCATTGGGCCTAATTGTTGCAAAATGAGTTGTGTAACTAAATGAAAATTAAATGTGCGTTTTATTACTTTTGATGGCTAGAAATGTTTGCTCAATCAAATTAATTTCTCATAACAAGACTACAATTTGAATAATTCCAATTCAATTGAAATATGTGTATTCCCAGTGCAATGATGTTCGTTTAGCATTTTACAGTATGATCTTATGGGAAACTTCCACCTATTTACTAGAGTATAGCATGGCTTGCAAAGGAAAACACAACACGTGCACACACTAAACACACAAACATCACATAACCATAGTGGAATGTACAGTTATCAGTTCCTTTGCTCTCCTTCGTTCACATTAAGTGCAAAGGAACTGAAGGGCTTGATCTACATAGCGGCATCCTCTGGTGGAAATGTTAGCAAGTGGAGGAGGACCAGGTGTTTTTAAAATGAATACTAGAGAGGGAAAATCTAACTAGCTATTTAAATCTGGATTAAAACAATAAACAACCAATAGATTCATTTCCTACAATCTTTTATTGTAATGTAACAATATTCTACTTCAATGTTTTAACATTGTCAGCCCTAGATATTATTAGCAATCATTAAATATGGCTAAGTAGTGTGTGCCCTGGAGCACCTCAGAGTTTGAAGGGTTGGTACTGATCATGAGATTATAGAGTTTGCAGCAATTTATTAATAACAATGTGTAGTTATTATCTGTGTTATTTACATCTGTTAACTAAAGGGCCTACTCAATAACGAGAGAATTCCAGGGAATTGAGATGAGAATTTCAAACTTTATAAATACAGCTGAATGGGAGAATTTTCCATCTCAGCTACTTAAGTTTGAAATTCATATCTCAATTTCCTGCAATTGTCTCTTCAATGAGTAAATATTGCTTCTTCGGATGGCGTTGCAATTAAATTTACATACTGTTATTGATTCACTAATCAATATTTGCTTACAATAGGGCACTATAACTATGCTAAAGTGATGTCATTACACATAAAACAATTGATTAATACAATTCAACTTTCTCTTCTGCACTGTAGGATAATTGCCCAGTCTTAGAACCTAACATTTAGTAGTTAAGCTTTTCTGTCATCTAAGATCCTTTTGGATTAGCAGCATATTTGAACTTAAACTATAAAATCAGTTCATTTTGACATTAATGAAGTAAAAAAGAAAAATGCTAATTAATTTAACAGCATAATCCAACATTCTGACACTGTTAGAGCACATGATTTCAATTATGCAGGTGATTTTTATTTTTTTTCTGCATTCTTTTTATGGAATTATATAGATTGATAAAAATCTAAAGGGTAAGAATGAAAATTTACAACTTGGCCTGCGTTGCCATTTTACCTGCAGAATCCTTAGCTTGCCCTTCACTTAACTGCATAAGTAGAGAAATCCTGCATATTTAACAGTGCCAGACTACATGTAACATTTTCTATTAACTTTTCTCATCCCTTTCCCATCTTGCCTTATTTTATAGCGATGCAGAGGATCACAAACCACTTAAAAAAGGCAGCCGGACCCCCTCGGACCGAACTGTGAAAAAAGATGACAGTGACGACAGTTTAGTTGACTATGGTGAGGGAGTAAATGGGCAGTTTAATGAAGATGGCTCCTTCATCGGGCAGTATAGCGGTAAAAAAGAAAAAGAACCCGTGGAAGGCAATGAAAGTTCGGAGGCTCCATCCCCTGTCAATGCCATGAACTCTTTTGTTTAAGTTCCCAAGATCATTTTTGTTTTTTTCGCAAACAGCCAAGTTATATGTAACGCACTCCGTTATACTCCAATGGTGATCCAGAGAAACACGATGTGAAGACCTATTCATAAATTGAACAATTTGTTTAAATACATCCCTTTTTGTATGTGGTACTGGATGTAAGTGTAAAAAAAAAAAAAAAAAACAACAAAGTCCATGTTGTAAATGTTCTCTACTGGACATTATCATTTATAATATGTGCAGGAGCTGATACAAATCTACAGTATACAAAATAATTCTATTTCATTCAAATTAAGACTAATGCATGTAGCAGTACACACCTCACAGACCAAGCCAGTGTATGTAAACCATAGTTGAATTCTTTGTTATGCAGTCCTCGGTCGGAACCATGAAGTCAGTTTTCTCTGTCAGTGTTAAAGTAGTATTACAGTGTATAAAGCTTCAATGTCTTTTGTGGACATTGTTGGTGAAGTTGGTGAGTTTATTGTATATCTATAAGAGGTCTTTTTTTAAAAGATCAGAAACATATATATATATATATATATATATATAAATATATATGACAGCTAAGTAATTTAAGTATGACACTTGCATTTGCTTACCGGGATCCAAATATATGCTCTTTGCTCCCATTATTTTAGAGCCTTTATAAACCTATAACGTATTACACTTACTGTGTTGTATTTTGTACATCATATATAAACCTGGTCCTTAATGATCTGTTTGGTGATGTGCTTTGCAATGCATTCTGGGATTTGTGATTTCACAGTCACTGAAGTTGAAAATCAAGGGTCTAGTTCATGAACTTACTGTTCAGTGCCTTTATCTGATATGCGTTCCATAATGCACTGCTCTTCTGTATGTGCAGTAAAACCAGACCACTGAGCTACACTATCATCATTGCCAAAAATGTAAATTGTCTAAATAATCAAGAAGTTCTGAAAAACATTTTTGGTCAAATGGAAATAAAAAAAATCTTCTTACTGTAAATGGAAGTTGCCTAGTTGCTGCGGCACATACACTGTGTTTTAAATTTGTCTTAGAGCAGCTGTGAACCATTTATAGCACACACACCTATACTCAGATAATTTAAAGCACGGCATGCATAGAGAATTATACACAATTTAGAGACATACATGCAGTGGGGAAGACCCCATCCAAACTATTTCTCAAGTGTGTTTCTGTGAAAATCCAAACCAGTACCTTCTCACAAATTTATTAGCGATTTAATTTACAATTATGGCGGGAAAATGAGAAAGCTGCTAGCAAAGATTGGTAGAGACAAATGGCTGTCAGCCACAGTGAAACATATTTGCTTTGTGTACCTAAACTATTCCAATACTGTGGTTTAGCTTCATATGAAATTATATAACAGCCTATGGTTGAAACAATGCTCAGTTTCATTTGCCAATAAATTGCTTTTTCATAACTTGCATCAAGTTTAATTTTAAGTAAGCTTTTATATGTAGATATTTTGTTCAATTTGTAAATATATTGAAAGTTTAGATGCTCTATGCTTCTAGATGTTACAGAGAAATAATAATAAGAAAATGTTAAAAAAAGGTTATGTTGTACTGTGTAAGAAGAAATATAGCCAATGGAGTGCATGGTATTTTTAAAGCATCTACTTTAAATACATATATTTTGCTGTGAATATGACATAGTGAATTATTGTACTTACTGCAGAATTTCGGAACTTGTGCTATTATGTTATATTTTGCCATTTTTCCCCCTGAAATAAAATCTAGAAATAAAGGCACAAGTTTGAAAGCTGCATACATTATTCTGTTGCATTTCTTCACTTCACTAAAAAACTATTGTACATGTCAGATTTCAAAGCACAATGAGAACATTTCTCAACACAGAACAAAAAATTAGTAAATAAGCAAGTGTCACTGCAGTGGTCCATTATAAAGCAAACAAAACTGTGACATAATTCAGGGATGTGTCAATTTATGTAGCAAAGTTGTATCTTTTGGTCTAGATTTGTCTTCATAAAGAATGAACTCTTATAAATGTGATTTTATTTTTAATTTACACAGAAGAGCATGGGAATTGTGCCACAAACAGTCTGTAGTCCTTGATCACTGACCTCCAGAAACATAGTACATGCTAACACAATCTGTGCATGGAATAGTTTTCTTGCAGACTCTTGTGTAAAAAACAAAAACAAAAATAATTTTGTATATTAATAAATGTATTGAAATTTAAAATGTGTGTTATGACTGTGTTTTGTGACATATGCTAAATTAGTGTTGAAGCTGGATTAGCTACAGATTGCTATATGGTATATGCCCAGGACATTCTGGAAAACAATAGACATCTCAATGTATTCTTCCTGGTAAAATACTTTTATAAATAACACAACAATGCTAATATAATAATAATAAAAAATAACAAGGCTAATGCTTATTTCACTTCTCAGTAATACACAATTTAAGTTGGTGATCAATCGAGGATTTTCTTAGTATCAATTCATATCCATTTGCTGCTAATGGGCTTTATACAACAGCTGTAACTACTAACGATCAGAAAGCTTCTTGTCTTGCTTGTATGTTTATATGAATAACATCTTATTTGTATGAATTCTACAGAATTGCTGTTCTCTTTCAAACATCCTGCTCTACTGTCTTGCTATTCTGCTCTACTCTCTTGTTATTCTTCTTTACTCTCTTGTTATTCTGCTTTACTTTCTTAGGTCAAACCTAACAATTTCCTACTCATTATTATTACTTTTCCCCATTCACAATTATACTCTTTGCTATTTGTGACGCATCCTTTCCCTTCTATGGTGGTGCTCTGCTTTGTGACTGGACACCACAATACTCTATATTAACACTTTGGTAACTTCCTCAGTATACATTATGTTGTTATGTCAATGTAATATGACAATGTCAGCTATTCACTAGACATGTGCATTCGTTTTCTGACGAATTCATTTTCGTCCGAAAATAGCATTTTCGTCCATTCGTCCGAAAAACAAATACCGAAAATGCTAAACTAACAAAAGATGAATGAACGAATGGGTAATAAACGAAAATCATTCGTCCATTCGTGCTATTGGCATTCTATAAACCGAAATAGAGTCGGTTTATAGAATACCAATAGCATTACATATACATTCCATAAACAGAGATAATGAACGACTTTCGGTTTATGGAATGCATGTAATACTATTGGCTTTCTATAAACCGAACTAGAGTTCCCATTCATAAGAATTTCTTATGAATGGGGACTCTAGTTCGGTTTATAGAAAGCCAATAGTATTACATGTATTCTATAAGCCGAAAGTCTATAAACCGAAGGTCGTTCGGTTTATAGACTTTCGGTTTATAGAATAAATGTAATTCTATGTATTCTATAAGCCAAGAGTCTATAAACCGAAGGTTGTTCGGTTTATAGACTTTCGGCTTATAGAATACATAGAATTCTATTGTGAATGCCAAAGATAAAGCGTGCCTACCAATACTGCTATACCTTCCAGATTTTGATCTAACTACTGGGATTGAAAGACTTTGTTTTGGGACTTTTTCGTGGAGAAGCCTGATGCTGAGCACCTCTATGTAAGATACTATTTGTCCGTTTTATTAAATATCTTTTTTTATTACTAATCATCTATCTCCTCGTTTTACTCCGCTATATGTGAGGACCATATGGGGAAGAGAGAAGATTCTATCTGATATTTGACGTGCCCTATATACCAACTACGTTTGTGAGTGCATTTGTTCATATTGCACCAATATTTATTGTAATATTGAATTACACTATGGTCTTTGTCTGTTGTTATGTTTCCTCACATATGTTATGAAACATTGAAGACCTTGTCCATACTCCATTGCCATATCAACAACTTTCAGGCAACTATTATATTTCCATATACTCTTTTTACCGTGTGGGGTTTACTTTAGCGCACCAATCACTCCTATTATCTGGTTTTATTTTATTCTGATAGAATTCTATGTATTCTATAAACCGAAAGTCTATAAACCGAACGACCTTCGGTTTATAGACTTTTGGCTTATAGAATACGTGTAATACTATTGCCTTTCTATAAACCGAACGAGTGACCCATTCATAAGAAATTCTTATGAATGGGGCTCTCGTTCGGTTTATAGAAAGCCAATAGTATTACACGTATTATATAAGCCGAAAGTCTATAAACCGAAGGTCGTTCGGTTTATAGACTTTCGGTTTATAGAAAACATAGAATTACATGTAATTAAATAATTCCAATCAGTTACACAACTATACTTAACTCCAATGTATATGTCATCTGGGATAGGCAAAGTGTCCTTGCAAGGACATATGTTTCAGCGTCAAGTTCTGGGAAGGTCCATGGAACATTATTAAAATGTTCATACCAAAGTCAAGTAAATTTCCACTATCAACAATGTTGGTGCCCATCCCTGCATGTCATAAAATTATGATATTGATTATGGACATGGACAGACACAGGAGTAGTATATTCACATAGGATTCTAAACCACCATTGAACAGCATATATATATATATATATATATATATATAACGATGTACTGTATTGGTACATTCAGAGGCACAACTATTTTCCATGGCTTCAACGTCTATAACTGAAGTGTAAACTATGCAGAAAAATATTCCCATCCAGTTAATACAATGCATTGATTTCCACTAACGGTTAGTGCTTTGTTTTATTTCCGTAAGCAATGTAAAAAGGGAACATAAGGACTCTCAACCTGTCAGCTATCATCAATATTTAACATATTATTCAAAGATAATTTTAGCATTTAAAAAATAGGCATTTTTGAAAATTCATCTCTTTTTTTTCTATTAAATTACTCATGGAGACATTTCATTTGAATATTATGTCATTCTTGTCAAGTCATCTGCGGGTAGGAAAAGATAAGTCACTAACTGACGACTTAACACACATTGCAACTGACAAGTTTAACAGACAGCAGTAAGCTGCCAAGACCAATTTCATCTTTTTATCTCAGCACCAACACTTATTGTAGACCCAGTTTAAAATATATTGTGAAAATTGCTGAATAATGATGTAAATAATATCTAAATAGAGAAACAATTGTTGACATGTTATAAATAGATACATGTAGTCAAAAGAATAAAACTAATTCTTAATACCACGTCAAATATTCTGAAACCCAGGAACAAAGAAATCTTTGGTGAACTAAATCCAAAATTTATAATAGTTTCTTTAAACTATTGTTTTTCATCAGACCGACAATCCGTTTCCACCAGACACCCATTTAACATTTATGCCAATGGATGAGCATGTCTGTGTGACACTGGCTACCTCTGACTGGTGAAAGAGAAATTATTGACGTGAACATGATTTTTATCACCTCAAGCTAGGCTGATTAAATGGGTCCTTGGCACAGCATTCAACAATGGGACTAGTCATCCATATTTACAAATATATTAAAGCACAGTGAAAAGTAACTGCTGTCATAAACACAAACTCTTAGTGGATAAAAATATGCTTCAGATAATTGCCCAAGTAGAGTTAGGACTCCTGGACTGGTCTGACTATGCTCCTTTTATCCTCCCAAGTAGCAGGAATGCACTATCCACTGGGCAGTTTAAATTGAATGATTATCTTATAGCTGACCCGAGCTTCCAGTCGCAACTGAAGTCAGCCCTCGATGACTGCTTTGCACTCAGTGACACCACCGACATGTCCATTGGTGCCTTATGGAATTCCCACAAGGTCATCATTAGAGGTCTAAGTACAAAACAAGGCTCAAAACTTAAAAAAATCAAGAACCAAAGAATTGGAGGCCCTCGAACGTGAACTAAAGCTGAAAACGACTCATAACAAAACACATATTTCCGCATTATGCGATGCACTCAATTCTCAACCTATTATAACAAACTATATAATCTAAAGGACGATCCACTGACCCCTCAACCCACAGAAGTTTCCATAAAAGCATTCCTAGTTTCGCATACCCTGCCTCAAATCCCTGAAGATCTTTGGCCTTTCTTGACTACACCCATCACGACTGAGGAAGTCTGCAATAAATTGGCTTAAGCTTAACAAATCACCTGGCCCTGTTGGCTTCACCAATGTTTATTATAAACATTTCAAAAGCTTGTTGGCCCCTTATCTCACTCGCCTA
Source organism: Pelodytes ibericus (assembly GCA_036172795.1). NCBI lineage: Eukaryota > Metazoa > Chordata > Amphibia > Anura > Pelodytidae > Pelodytes > Pelodytes ibericus. The sequence continues at coordinate 100,344,227 of CM069858.1, read as the reverse complement.
TTCAATCAATGCAAAACTACAGGCATTCTCCCCCCAGAAATGTTACTAGACACAATAGTCACGCTCCCTAAATTGGGAAAACCAAAGATAAATTGCTCCACATTTATTTTCATCTTAGCCATGGAACCCCTGGCCCACAGAATTAGAACTGAGCCGAACATCAAAGGCTTTCAGTCACAAGGCATTGAACACAAAATTGGCCTGTATGGGAAAATGATCTACTCACGCTAACCCATCCCACCATATCTCTGCGTAAGGTCTATGAAACTAAGTTCTCAGAAGCTTCCTACTACAAACTGAATATACCCAAGTAAATACAACTAAAACATGACGTAAATATAGTGAGGGGGATGGACAATCTGTTATAGAAAGAGTCAAAAAAGGCCAAAGTGGTGGATACCAATATAGACATCTCTGTCAGAGAGAGACTTATTGGATTTTTACACTAGAAAACACAAAACCAAAAGGCACATTTTTATTAACAATATATCAAATGATAGGTTTTGTACATAAATTACATTATATGGGTTTCTAAGCCTCGTTCCACATTTACTCTTTTATTTGTATTCATACAATGTTATCATAGTATCAACTATATGGATAATAACAACTTTTAAAATGAGGGTAATTTCAATTAAATAATGTTTAGCCTCTATTTACCAACTCCCTAACTCACTCATTATTCAGTTTTCCGAATGCATGTGAACTGTCTCTTGAATACTTATATATAGAGATTTAAAATAAAAATTTTGATAAAATTGTAACATTTATATTTAGGACCGTGTAAACTCAACATGACTCTTAAAATAAATGGACCGTTCAGTTTCCAGACTCAAAAGAGTTTCTTTGTTTTTTTCTGATTATGACAAAATCAATATTGTAAAGAATTACACATTTGGACATGCATTAGAAGTAACGCTTTTTCTACATAAATAGCCCTTCAGTTGGTTTGTTATTAATTTAAAGAATAGTGTTCTTCATTTGAAATTGAATTTTAATGCTGTTTTGTATATTTAAAAATGTTCTTTTATAATTGCATACATATATATTTTTATGTTACACATGTATTATCACACATAACATGTCTTTACCAATATTATCAACTGTGTGAATCAGTTGTGTGTTTATTGTATCCAGAATGTTGAAGATAATTAGTACTTTGAGACATGTGAGCTGTTTTGACTAATTGCACATGCACTTTAACCTTTTCTGTGAATGGTTACTTATGGTATTCATTGCCCATTGTTCACTTGTTATTTTCACTTATGAATGAAGCGTCAATTCTGATGCAAAAAGCGTAAAGTGTTTTCTGCACCTCACCCTGCCGTTTTTATATCAGCCTATACTTTGAAGAAAGCACTCATTTGGATCCTGTTACCCATGTGCGGATTTTTGTGTTTGTATATACCTCTGTTTGCCTCAAATCAAGAGGCTAAATCTGAGCACCTTGTGGACCAGAGTTTTTTGTGTGATACAAGCCTGCATCTCAACCTCTACTAACAGTCGGGGATGTGGGGCCCGGAGTTCCCTCATGTCTGTGGGTTCCTGAGTATATACCCTCCTTCCCCAGTACTCTCCTCCTGGCTGCATTGTGTCCCCGGCCGTCTCCATCACGCAGTCTTTCCTCCTGCACGGAGGCAGTGGCAGAAATTTTTTTTTTTTTTTCAGCAGGCCAAATCCAGTGGATGTGGCTGTCAGAAAAAAAATAAGTTCAGCAGCTGTATGCTCTCAAATAGGATGCTAGCCCAGGTGTCACCCAAGCAGATCAGTCCACAACCCCCTGAGGGGGGGGGGGGGGGGGTTCTGCTAAGCTGCAAATATATTGCTTGTGGACCTCGAGTTTGACATGCTGTTTTTACACAATATGTTACTGGTGTTTAGAAGCAAGTACAGACTGAGTATAACTTATTCATTGCAATTAAATCAATGATATAAATGTAAAACCGCAGAAGTAATATCTGAGTCACATGTTTAATTAAAATGCAAATTGGATACACTGCTTGTTCATTTGCATTTAAATGACAGGAGCTATGTGTTTTCCTATTTTTTATTAAGATGTAGGTGAAAATGTTATATAACATACATGGCCCGTACAGCAGATACTGGATTGTGTATTCACTATTATTAACTAATTACCATGATTAGTGATTTCACATGTAGATCCCCACCCACTTTCCATCTCCCTTTTACTATTTAAACCAAGGTACTCTAATCAGTCTTTGCTTATGATCAAGAGTCAGAGGCGTAACTACAAACCACAGGGCCCTGGTGCAAAAATCTCTCTGGGGTCCCCCGACCACACCATGCAACTCCACCCCATAAATGCCACTTACATGCCTCCCAACTATTCCGCTTTGTGCAGGACAGTACTGATTTTGGTAGCTGTCCTGCCAACCTGTATTAGTTGTTATTGGAAATCAAATTCAGTATTATACATTATTGATTTTAAAACAAAAAAACTTTATTAGTCATGAGGTGACAAATACAAATCAGTGTTAGGTCAGTCTAGCTAAACCTGGTGCTAAACAGGCACAATAGTTATATGCTGTTTTACACACCCCAGACATAGGTGATATTAGTATAACACAAGAAGGGATTAATCAGTCTGGGGATAATTATGACCAAGACAACATCACCATGCATTCTTGGTATACAACAGATACATTCGCATCAAAACATCTACATCATGCCGGTGCATTTTATCACTTTTACATGAAATATAGACCTGGTGCAGATGTGCTTCAGTCAGAGTACTGTGTCCACACCATAAAACATACATTAGTATGAACCTATCACTTCTGCTGGAAGGCCATTCCATGGATTCACTACCCTATCAGTAAAGTAATACTTTCATTAGTGCCTGGCCTTATCTTAAATCTAGGGTAGCTTTATGCCTATCCCATGCCTGCTTAAACTCATTTACTGTATTAACCTCTACCATTGCTTCAGGAAGACAATTCCATTCATCCTCCACCCTCTCAGTAAAGTAATACTTTAATTAGTGCCTGGCCTTATCTTATATCTAGGATACCCTTATGCCTATCTCATTAATGTTTAAACTATTTCATGCACCCATTACGCTCTCAGCAAAGTAATATTACTTTTCTGACCACAAAAACACATTAAAATATGTTCAGCTTATTCAAAATCGAATAATGTATATAACTAGTTGCATGTTTACTTATATAAACGTTTTAATATTATATTCAACTATTTTCAGATGTAATAAAACTGGTTTTGAAAAAGTGTTAATTTCTTATTTTAATATGTTCCTCTGCACCCACATTGCACCTAAAGGTCTTAACACAGCACTATACAGTACCCAGTGCACTTGGCTTGTACTCATATTGCACCAGTGGCGTCCTGACTGACAAATTGAGGGGTTAAATGCAGGCATATTGAGGGGTTAAATGCTGGCATATTGAGGGGTTATATGCTGGCATACTGAGTGACAAAATTCTGGCATATTGAGGGGTTAAATGCTGCAATATTTAATGGCACAATTCTGGCATATTGAGGGGTTACATGCTGCAATATTGAATGGCAAAATTCTGGCATATTGAGGGGTTAATTGCTGGAATATTGAATGGAAAAATAATGGCATATTGAAGGGTTAAATGCTGGCATATTGAATCGTAAAATACTGGCATATTGAGGGGTTCAATGCTGCAAAATTCTGGCATATTGAGGGGTTAAATGCTACAATATTGAATGGCAAAATTCTGGCATATTGAAGGGTTAAATGCTGGAATATTGAATCGTAACATACTGGCATATTAAATGGCTAAATACTGGCATATTGAGTGGCACAATTCTGGCATATTGAGGGGTTAAATGCTGTAATATTGAGTGACAAAATACTGGCATATTAGGGGTTAAATGCTGTAATATTGAATGGCAAAATAATTGCATATTGAGGGATTAAATGCTGCAATACTGAATGGCAAAATTTTGGCATATTGAGGCGTTAAATGCTGCAATATTAAATGGCAAAATTCTGACATATTGAGGGGTTAAATGCTGGAATATTGAATGGCAAAATAATGGCATATTGAGGGGTTCAATGCTGCAAAATTCTGGCATATTGAGGGGTTAAATGCTGCAATATTGAATGGCAAAATTCTGGCATATTGAAGGGTCAAATGCTGGAATATTGAATTGTAAAATACTGGCATATTAAATGGCTAAATACTGGCATACTGAGTGGCACAATTCTGACATATTGAGGGGTTAAATGCTGGAATATTGAGTTACAAAATACTGGCATATTAGGGGTTAAATGCTGGAATATTGAATGGCAAATAATGGCATATTGAGGGATTAAATGCTGCAATATTGAATGGCAGAATTTTGGCATATTGACGGGTTAAATGCTGCAATACGGAATGGCAAAATACTGGCATATTGACGGGTTAAATGCTGGAATATTGGATGGCAAAATTCTGGCATATTGAGGGGTTAAATGCTGCAATATTGAATGGCAAAATTCTGGCATATTGAGGGGTTAATTGCTGGAACATTGAATGGAAAAATAATGGCATATTGAGGGGTTAAATGCTGCAATATTGAATAGCAAAATTCTGGCATATTGAGGGGTTAAATGCTGCAATATTGAATGGCAAAATTCTGGCATATTGAGAGGTTCAATGTTGCAAAATTCTGGCATATTGAGGGGTTAAATTCTGCAATATTGAATGGCAAAATTCTGGCATATTGAAGGGTTAAATGCTGGAATATTGAATCGTAAAATACTGGCATATTAAATGGCTAAATTCTGGCATACTGAGTGGCACAATTCTGGCATATTGAGTGGTTTAATGCTGGAATATTGAGTGACAAAATACTGGCATATTAGGGGTTAAATGCTGGAATATTGAATGGCAAAATAATGGCATATTGAGGGATTAAATGCTGCAATATTGAATGGCAACATTTTGGCATACTCAAGGGTTAAATGCTGCAATATTGAATGGCAAAATTCTGGCTTATTGAGGAGTTAAATGCTGGAATATTGGATGGCAAAATTCTGGCATATTGAGTGGCAACATAATACTGGAATATATTAAGTGGCAAAATACTGGAATATATTAAGTGGCAAAATACTGGGATATATTGAATGGCAAAATACGGGCATATATTAAATGGCATGATAATACTGGCATAATATTAGGCAAATTGTCTGGCTTATTAACAGCAAAATAATACTGACATATTATTGGGCGAATTGACTATGCAATATAGGTGCATGGCAAGTACTGTGGCTACTGTATGGTGCTGTGCTAGGTCCTTTAGGTGCAATGTGGGTGCAGAGGAAGGGAAAAAAACAAGGAATACAATTTTTCAATAAAATTGTTATTACATATGAAAATAGTTGAATATAATATTGAAAAATTCAAATAAGTATAAATGCAACTAGTTATAGAGAGATAGATGTCTGTGTGTATAGATATGTATTGTTTTAGAATCGTACAATCGTCACCTTGTGGGACTCCTGTGTGTTGCATAATTAATGCCGGTCCAATGTATGGCATATTTATTGGGCCCCATGTGTAGCATAATTTGTGGGGCTCCTGTATGTGCCATATTTAATGGGCCATATGACTGGCATTACTAAGGTATCTGTTTGGCATGGTATTGGAGGAAATCTAGGGGGGTGACACCATGAGTTACTGCACTGGGTGACACCAACCATAGTGACACCTCTGTATTGCACCCACACGATTTGGCATGCCACAGTGTCAATCTGCCCACCAAAACATACCACATTGTCACTTTGTCCCACTAAACTACCTCTACAGAACATGCCACGTTGTCACTTTCCCCCATAGTACATGTTATTTTGCCCCACTGAACATGCCACAGTATCACTTTGCCATTCCTTACTAGTGCCCTGCCTATACTTTCACCCCCATGTTGTTGTGGTTTTATGCAATAAACATTTTTATTTCCAGTATACTCATTGTGGGTCCTTGTGATTTTTTGGACCCTTTTTTACTTTCTGTGACGCCACTTGTGCCTTTATCTGAATGATCCTTTAAAATGTTATCTGGCTGGCAGCGCCAAAATATAGGTAAGCCCACCCAATTTTAATACGAACCAGCTTAGGTTGGATATAAGCCAGCACAGAGGGGTTATAAATACTAACATTCTATCTAAACCTTTAGCTCTGTGATCATGGAATGACCCTATTGATGTAATCACCTCTGTACATGAACCTTGTACATTCACTGTATGATTACATAGGAAGTTCACACACTGATATATTGTTTAGCAGGATTTATCTGGATTGCAGGCTCACACACACACTCTGTAACTGAATTTAGGATCTGACCACAGACCTGTCTGTTCTTGCTGGTTCAAGGGATGAAGTAATTAGGGAATATCTGGAACTTGCAGATGAAATTAGAAAAGAAAAGCAAAAGCGTGTCCTCTTTGTGATAAGGATCAGGAGACGTGAGAAAGGCCCAGATGTAACACACATTGACCTACACAAACCATCGCATCCTCCAGATACTGTACATGTCTGGTACCTGGGTGCAATTGAAGAATGTCTCTCACTTGCGTGCAATATTTTATTTCCCTCTATTGTTTCTCTATTAATATTAGATGTGTTTACATAGCTGTATAGTGTGCACAGGATTCTGAACATTTGTCTCCAATGATTTTTTTCTTGTGGTATGACTAACAGTCTTAACTGTGTAAAATCATGTAATTTGCATTATGTTGTACAGAGAATATTGTATAAATTCAAGTTATCCATATGTTTCTTTACAGATCACAAATAAATGGTCTCTTTCTTTGACACCGTTTATTTGTAACACCTTGAGTATTAGTAATCTAGCTACAAAGTGTGTAATAGAGTTAATAGGAATGTCCCCCACCTTTAGATACAGAAGTTATAACTGCTCCACAACAATCAATTTATAATGACACAAAGGCTCTCATTATGCATACCCCTTTCTTTATTCTTTCAGCAGCAAAGAAGACAAAGAATAAAACTTGAACCAGTCAAAACATGTATAAACTCCCCTTCAGGGCCATCTTTAAAGTAGGGAGAATGGGGCAGCTGTCCTGGGCCCAGTCATTCCTGGAGAGCCCAATGCAGCTGCCCATGGGTCCACTGCCTGCATGACTGTCTCTCATACAGAGACAGCCACACTAAGAGCAGCATTGCCAAACTAACAGCAGCATATAAATGGTCCACTTGATTAGGATCTCTTCGCATCTAGGCTCAACACCCAGTTTCCCAGTTTACCCAGTTTTGCCTTCCCACAAACCTGGTCGATGGGCATAATAAAGTCATAATTTATAAAGACATGGAGGTGAGCATTATTACCAACTGTCATTTGACTTTAGATTATTTTATTTACCACCTATGTCATTTGTGTATGTGGTTTTTTTGATTTTATGTATTTCTGATATTTACTGTTTATAATTTTGTGCATAGCGCTCTATACATTTTGCCTACTGTTTTCATATAAAATTATGATGGTTGTTATGACCCGTTACTGCTGTATTTCTTTATTTTTACTTAGCCTAAATATTCGGATCTGATTGCCTGGAATCTGGTTCTTGAATTTTTGGATGTCTCTGGACTCTTCATGGACTATAATTTATGGATCATATTTATGTTGATGTACGGTTCTGGAATGTTAAATTCTCTAAATGTTAAATTCTTTAATTAAGAAAGAATAAGTGTTTATTGGAATGTTAGTTACAATGCTGTATTTAGCACAAGGCAAACAAGGCAAGTGCCTAGGGCAGAACTTGCCTTGTATGCCTTTAAGGGGTGACACAAAATGCCAAAAAAAAAAAAGCCGCCCCTTTAAGAAAAAAAAACCTAATTTGCCAGCGGAGACGGTGGCTGGGGAGATCAGAAGCTCTCCCCTCACCACCGATCTGCCTACAAGCAGGCTGCACGGGGAGCTGAAAAGGTAGCACAGAGAAACCTCCCTGCTGCCTGTTCGGCTCCCCATCCAGTGTGAAAGGGAAGTGCCAACAGGTCACGTGACCTATCTGCACACACTGTGGAGGAGCCGAACAGGCGTGGAAGACATGCTGCCTGCCACTAGCCACGTAAAGGGTGATAGGCATTTAATGTGTGTGCATGTGGTTGATGGGACATGTAATGAGGTGATTGGGCATGTCATGGGTGTGCAGCGTGGTTTGTCTGCCTAGGGCAGCACAAAACCAAGATACATCACTGACACCCAGGACTTGCCTCAGCACCCCATGACATGTCCCATCACCCATAATGCACACCAAAGACATTCCCCAACACTCACACTGCAGAACCAGGACTTATCCCATCACCCACATTGCACACCCAGGATATGCCCTACAGGGCCGATCCTAGGGTCACGGGCGCCTGGGTGCAGGATTTTTTTTGGCGCCCCCAGGTGGGCGTGGCTATATGATAAACCCCTCCCCTTTACACATGTATGTTCCAGGCATACCAATTTTTCATTATTGGGGTGGGGGGATTCTTGTGGAGAGCACAAACTTTATTTTTAGATGAAGGACCAACAAGAGCTTTTATTTTAAATAAAGATATTTATTTGGCAGTAAAACAGTGTAGTGGTTTTATTTATGTCTATGATGCTCAGTCATCAACATGGGAGACTTTTTGCTGGGTAGCAGTTTTAACTACAGTTCCCATGATGTCCAACCAGCCAAAGTCTCCCATTAGTCTGGCTGAGCATCATTGGAAAAGAAGTACACAAGGAGCAATAAATAATATTCCACCAAGTCAGTCACTCACTTGTCTCTCTCTTCCCATACCGCCATGTCTTTCTCCCTCTCCACTCATACCCTCATGTATCTCTCTCTCTCCACTCATACCCTCATGTATCTCTCTCTCTCCACTCATATCCTCATGTATATCTCTCTCTCCACTCATACCCTCATGTATCTCTCTCTCTCCACTCATGCCCTCATGTATCTCTCTCTCCACTCATGTCCTCATGTATCTCTCTCTCTCTCCACTCATACCCTCATGTATATCTCTCTCCACTCATACCCTCATGTATATCTCTCCCTTCATACCCCATATATTTTTCCATGTCTATCTTTCTGTTCCTCATGCTCCCCATGGTGGTCTTTTTTTCTGCATGTCTGTCTCTCCTTCTATACACCCATGTCTGCTGTCTCTTTCTCTTCATAACTCACATGTATGTCTCTCCCTCCTCATAATCCTGTGTATTTGCCTATTAATATGCCACAGCCAGTTTGCCCATTTATATGCCACTGCCAGTTTGCCCATTAATATGCCACAGATAGTTTTCCCATTAATATGCCACAGATAGCTTGCCCATTAACATACCACAGTTAGTTTATCCAATAATATAGCAGTTAGTTTGCCCATTAATATGCCAGTGTCAGTTTGTCCATTAATATGCCACCACCAGTTTTCCCAAGAAAAGCATTACCCCTCCCCCCATTCCCCAGTACTCACCTTGCTGCTGCTGTTTCGTGTCTCCTCCGCACAGTCTTCCCTCTATGCACACTCAGAGTGCAGTGCAGGAGGCGGGAAATAGCTGCCGACTGGATGGGGACTGTCAAGTGGGCAGCGGTGGCCCCTTTAACCAGTTAAAAGTTGCCCTGCATACATACACACCCACACTTACGCACAGGGTCATGCATAAATACACACAGTCACTTAGTCAGGGCCGCCACTAGGAATTTCAGGGGCCCTTACTGAACACATTTTACTGAACACATTTAGTCACCATTACACACAGACACCCTTATACACACACAGAGCAATACACACAGTCACACTTATGTACACACACTTACACAGACAGTAACACACACATTGACTCACACAGAGAAAAACACATACACTTACATACATTCACACACACACACAGTGAAACACACACACACATACATTCACACACAGTGAAACACACATTCACTTACATACATTCACACACACACATACAGTGAAACACACACACATACATTCACACACAGTGAAACACACATTCACACACACACACAGTGAAACACACATTCACATACATTCACACACACACTTACATTCACACACACAGTGAAACACACATTCACACACACACAGTGAAACACACTGAAACACACACACATACATTCACACACACAGTGAAACACACATTCACACACACACACAGTGAAACACACATTCACACACACTGAAACACATTCACACACAGACACACAGTGAAACACACATTCACACACACTGAAACACACATTCACACACACACACACACACAGTGAAACACACATTCACACACACTGAAACACATTCACACACGCACACTTACACACATTCACACACACACACAGTGAAACACACATTCACACACAGTGAAACACACATTCACACACAGTGAAACACATTCACACACGCACACTTACAGACACACAGTGAAACACACATTCACACACACTGAAACACATTCACACACACACAGTGAAACACACATTCACACACACTGAAACACACATTCACACACACTGAAACATTCACACACACTGAAACATTCACACACACACACACACACACACACAGTGAAACACACATTCACACACACTGAAACACATTCACACACACACACACTTACTACATTCACACACTTACTACATTCACACACTTACTACATTCACACACACACACAGTGAAACACACACACTTACATACATTCACACACACAGACATACACATTGAAACACACACACTTCTTTTAATTTAAAAAACAAAACAAAAAAAAACTCGTTTTTACTATTGGTCCCCCTCCCTGGAGGGAGGAGGACGTTTCCGGACGGTGTCTGCAGAGGCACACCGTCATGCAGTTCTTCTTGCCGGATGTCACCAGAGACATCCGGCAATCAGACAGCGCGACGGGGCGGAGCTTGCACCCGTCGCGCTGTAATGAGATTAGGAGGTGCGGTGACCGCAGGCGCTCACATGCGGGCCGCACCTCCAGAATGAGGGAGAAAGGTGCTCATCGGAGCGCCTTTCCTCCCGGTGCGCCTGGGCGCGGTGCACCCCGTGCACCCGCCCAGGATCGGCCCTGATGCCCTATTACCCACATTACAAATACAGGACTTGCCCCAGCACCCTCAGGACATCTCTTTAACCCACATTGCATAGGATATACCCCCACACTAACATTGTACATTCATGATGTACCCCAGCACCCCAAAACATGTCCCATCACCCACACTGCACACCCAGGTTTACCACAGCACCCCATAACATGCACCATCACCCACATTTCACACCCTGGATTTACCTCGGCTCCCCAGAACATGCCTCATCACCCACATTGCACATCATGGATTTACCCCAGCACCCCAGAACATGCCCCAACATACCCTATCACCCACAAAAGATTTACCTCATGCCCCATAACCCAAATTGCACACCCAGGACATGGCCCATTACCCCATAACATACTCCATCATCAACACTGCTCCAGGGCAAAATCCCCCCCCCCCCCCCAGTTCCTGATTTCAGGATATACCAGGGTGATTTTTTCTTGACCATCCTTTTTAGATCGAGAGCCCATTTAAGCAGCTCATTTAATTATTCCCATTTGCTTACTGCACTTTGGCTCTAGGCTATCCTATGCCTCCTATTTTAAGACTGCTCTATTTCCCCTATCACTTCTCTCAAACATCCTGCAATTATCCTCTTTTATATTTATGGATGTTCTTCTTACCACTTCTCTACTTTCTTTTTTCAACCAACTTTTTGCTTTATCTCATTTTCTGTATGACAGTTGTATTAAGGACTGTGTGTTTATGTCACTAGATGGTTCTACACACCATTCAGCAGTTACATTGTTCTGATGTCACCTTGTATATCTTCCTGCTAAAATCATATTTGCTGATTATGTCTGACATAACACAGATCTATTACTGCATAGACATGGTTGCTTTATATTAATATTTCTATGTGGTTCACCACGTTCCCTGCAATTAAGCTGCATATCCACAGCAACTAGTATTGCAACTACAGACAGTATGTTCTCAGCAGATTTAACCTGCTGATGCATATTATCAGACGCTTCATATATGTTTATAGCCATACTGAATTTTTATTATTGTACAAATGCCTTTTAAAAAACTAATTTTAACACTGTGATACATACAAAATGTAAATGAAAAGTGCCAATGAGAATACAAAGGCAAAAGTATTATTAGTACATAATTATAGGGGCACAAGCCAAAGTGCACCTACCAAGGAAAGAAACAAAAATTCATAGTACAAGAAGGAGTAAAAAACACAATACTCTCATTAGATATATCACTGCAAGGATGTCCTCAAATCCCAAATGGTAAGCCAGAAAACAAGACAGGATATCATAAACCATGTATTCACTTAGAAGTGTGGACTGAATGTCTCCTCGGAGGCCAGGGTGGACATATAGGAGAACAAAAAAAAGATGAAAAAATTAAATAGTGTAGTACTGTTTGTCTCAAATATTAAAGATAAATTTATTATGGATACACTACAAAATTCCATGCACATAGAGAACCAACTCTAAGTGCTAATTAAACATAAAGTGCAAGATGGGTTACCCCCCGTACTGGTGCAGATCCAGATGGATTAGTTTCTCTGTCGGGCTGGACCTGGAGCTCTGAAATTCTTTTGTAGTTTCAGTCGGGGTCCCGAAATGGACTTCAAATGTAAGTGATTAAAAGTTTCAAAGAAATAAAATCAGGAAAGACACCTAAGCTCTCCCATATGTCCACCCTGGTCTCCGAGGAGACATCCAGTCCACCTACCAAGGTAGTCACCATATTGGTATTTTAGTAAAAGTACAAACTTTGCACTGCAGCAAAATGCAGGGAATAGAAGTGTACTGTAAATCAAGTTGTTCATATTTACAGTATTTTAAAGGTAATAGCTGTTTAAAGGGGCTTGACTGGGAATCATGTGCTAGATGATTCAAAGTGGATATTCACAAATTAGTTGACAACATGAAAGGAGATTACTAAACAAGAACCCATGCCGTCAACACAGGAGTAGTCTCAATAATTAACTATGTTTCTCTCTATGAGTCGCTAATGAAGTCCATAAAGTAATGTGCAGGCTTTATAGTAGCATTTTGCCAGTAATACCATTTTTGTGCTAGTGCTCAAAATATACTAACTGTATTGTAGATTTTAGACATTTACCCCAATGTTGCTTTTGGGAAAAATCTGGGTGACTGTTAATAGTGATTACACCTTGTCAGTTTTTCATATATCTATTCACAATGTGGTACAGACTATGGGTGAGTTGTAAACAGAAGTTGCTATCCTTATTGCACAGTAATAAATTATGTGAACATCAGTAATTGATAAAAAAAAAAAAAAAGCTTTACTGAAATTTACTACTGTGAATATATATTACATTGTACTACAAACTTTGGCATTTGCAAGGTAAAAACTGGTTTTTGAGATTTCAAGAAGTGAAAAGTTCCTTTTTAATGCAATTTAAAGTAGTAGAGAATAGTGTATGTATACATAAATTATCTTGGCATATACAATATGTGCTGACAGTATCAGTGTGTGCACAGCCAATCAGAGCGGGGGCTCACCTCACTCATCTGATTTGTGTCTGAATTTTCCGGGTAGCTCTCTCACCTAGTGCAGATAGACACTCTAGTTTTTGTATGGGATCAACAGATGGGACATAATTAAGGTAGCTAGCAGAGAGAATCAGTCACCGACCTGACTGGGCTGTCTGCTTTCTATGAAGCCTGGCAGCTGCAGGTCAGAGGAAAAACTGGCATTTGTTTTTCAAATATACATGCCAGTTTATCCACATACAAAGGGCAACTCATTTCTCACTTGTGCTTCTATATCAGTTTAGTTGTCTTTTAACAATTTGGCACAGTCACATGAACATTTTGTGAGATACTTCATGCACAGGGCTAGAGGGCTGCAAAATGAAGTAAAATGTGGGTAAGAGTGTCCCCATTCATACGAATAGGTCAATTGACCTATTCGTATGAATGGGGACTCTATTTCGGTTTATAGAAAGCCAATAGCATTACATGTATTCCATAAACCGAAAGTCTATAAACCGAATGTCTTTGACCTATTCGTATTAATGGGGACTCGGTTTATAGAAAACCAATAGCATTACATGTATTCCATAAACCGAAAGTCTGTAAACCGAATGTCTTTCGGTTTATAGACTTTCGGTTTATAGAAAGCCCATAGCATTACATACATTCTATAAAACGAAAGTGTATAAACCAAAAGAGATTCGGTTTATAGACTTTTGGTTTATGGAATACATGTAATGCTATTGGCTTTCTATAAACCGAATCTCTTTCGGTTTATAGACTTTCGGTTTATGGAATACATGTAATGCTATTGCTATTCTATAAACCGAAATCGAGTCCCCATTCATTCAAATAATTGACCTATTCGTATGAATGGGGACTCTATTTTGGTTTATAGAAAGCCAATAGCATTACAAACAATGTATTTGTATGTAATGCTATGGGCTTTCTGATTGGCTGCCCTGCAGCCTTTCAAAACGAGCCATTAAATCGCCGAACCCCGAACTCCAACCCGAACATACAGTGAAATGTCCCTGTTCGGGTCCGGGGTCCAAAAAACGTAATGTTCGGTACGAACCCGAACAGTGCGGTTCGGGTTCGCTCAACACTAGTCCTGACCTTATTTTATTTCTACCCATGCAAGCTTAAACTCCTTCACTATATTAACCTCTGCCACTACTGCTTGAAGGGTATTTCATGCATCCACTACCCTATCAGTAAAGTAATATGTAAACATTTGTCCCTCTAATTTAAGACTATTTAATTTACTTCATTCCAAACATTTTAAATCACCTTATGACTTAAATGGCTATTTTAGCTGTAATGTTGGCTTAAGTATTATGGGAGAGACCTGGTGCGACTGATTTTAACCATGATCTTATCTTATATATCTGTTAAACAGCTGCTTAAGCAACTAGGTTTCCATCAAAGGACATCCGCTACCTATATTCCACTCATATGTTTCCATCAGAAGTGGCATGGAGATTATTCATTTTTATATTATACATAATGCCACAACTTAGTCTGACTATTATTATTATATTATTATATTATATAAACAGGCAGACAGGGAGGATATTTTCTGATTCATGTGTTAAACAGTAAACTCCTTTGGGATTTATCCATGTAAAACTCAATTTAGGGACAAACTTCTAAAAGATTAAGCAATCACCATGGAAGCCATTGGAATGTTCCTACAGCTGAGTTTTTGTAAATGATCCCCAATGTGACATTTTTTACAACTCAGGTTAATTTTTGTCTAAATTTTGCAACTTGGTTGTGAATTCTCCCACCTCATTGTTTAGGAAAGAAACCTCTTTGTGTATTTGATTTAAGTTGTGCTTTTATATTACACATTGTAAGCTTTCAGTGATCTCAAAAATCAATATGGAAGTGTTTTAGCTGGTTGGTAAATGTATTTATAATTTGCTTGCTCAGAAATACTGGAGGTTTCACAGTAGATTTTAATATGAGAGCTTATTAAAAATGATGTACAGGAAATGATTTGAGCTGACACAGCACATTACTATGATCAGTGCAGCAGAGAAGATCCCATCAACCTCCTGGTCCCAAGGCCAAAGGGAGAACTGGCGACTTGGATGATGCTGTCATTGTTAATCAGGAATCTATGCTGAATGCCTGCATAACAAACATGCTTGCATTAGTGTGGTTTTCATACATTTGCAGTTCAGAATTCTATAAACAACAACATGATTGTTATTTTCAGGACTGATAGAAAATCTTTTTGAGGACAAATTTAACAGCTTGTATGCTGAAGACTACTATGGCTCTCTGAATTATCTGTATACTTCAGTGTTTTTGTGTGCTATGAATTACATATAACTGCAAAATGCAAACATTGCATATAATGCCACATGCTGTCCATGGTACTGACTGTTATGATGATACAATATGCTTCTAAGCTTGTAGTGATTGTTAGTCAGAAAGAAAGAAAGACACTGAGTCAGTTTAGTATGTGCATATAAAAACAGGGGCACACTTTAACTGCTATCAATATCAGGGCCGCTTTAAGACTCAATTTTTGTAAAAAAAAGTCACATTGTAAAAAACTGTATGTAAATGTAAACTTTTTAATATTATATGCAACTATTTTCACATCACATTCTACTATTTCTATCGAAATTGCATTTCTTGTTTTTGTTCCCTTTTTCTGCACCCACATTGCACCTAAAGAACTTAATGCACCACCATACAGAACCCACAGCACTCACCATGCACCTATATTGCACCCACAGCAATTGGCTTGCACTCATGTAGCCCCCACACTATTTGGCATGCCACAGTGCCAATCTGCCCCACAGAGCATACCACAGTGTCATTTTGTCCCACAGAACTGCCTTTGCAGAACAAGCCACAGTGTCACTTTCCCCATAGTACATGTTATTTTGCCCCACAGAACATGCCACAGCATCACTTTGCCAATTAAAATAAGCCACTGTCATTTAGATCTTTCAAATCTTCCCAAACCCCAACTGATCTTGGCTACTGTCTTAATGGCAGCTAAGTTGTGTATAGATAGAAAATGGAAGAGAGAAATACCAGCAACTATAGACGAAATAGTAACCCAAGTTAACTACCAGGGTAAAATGGAAAAAATTATCTTCTTAAATAAAACCAAATTACTAGCATATGGCGAGATTTGGGATAGATGGTTTGATAGACCTGGGCTAAATTTATCAGAGATGTAACCGCGCGACCTTGCCTAAATCGTACATAGGAGCATTGGCAACATGACGTGGTTTCTACCCTCTCCCCCTGGCGCCCCCTCCTCGGATCCGGCTCCGGATATAGATCAAGGACCCCTGCCTTTCCGCAGCCAGCCAACGCACGGACACTTATATTTGTTTGTTGTTAGTTGTATGAAAATTTATTTGTTTGCCGTCTAAATTGGAACTTGATTTATTTATTCCGAGGAACATTATACCTATGTATATTTTGTATATTCATGGAATGTATATATCATACAGAACTGAATATTGTATGTTTATGTTGTAAAATAAAAAAAATAAAAAAATAAATAAGCCATTGTCAGGTACCAATTAACATTTTACAGTCACTTTGTCATTAACATATGCAACAGTCAGTTTGCCTATTAAAATATGCTGCCGTTTGGCCATTAAATATGCCACAGCTTGCCCATTAATATGCCAGTGTTATTTTGCCATTAATATGCCACATTAATTTTGCCATTAATTTGCCAGTATTGTTGTGCCATTAATATGATTCAGCTAATTTGCGCATTAGTATGCCAGTATTATTTTGTCATTAATATACCAGTGTTATTTTGCCATTAATAAGACCCAGCCAATTTGCCCAATAATATGCCAGCATTGTGTTGCCATTTAATTTGCCCCAGCCAATTTGCCCAATAATATGCCAGCATTGTGTTGTCATTTAATATGCCCAAGCCAATTTGCCCAATAATATGCCATCATGGTGTTGCCATTTAATATGCCCCAGCCGATTTGCCTAGTAATATGCCAGCATTATGTTGCCATTTAATAAGACACAGCCAATTTGCCCACCCTCCTCTCCCCTTCCCTGGCACTCACCTCTTGGCTGCTCTATGTCCCTGGTCGTCACCACTGTGCATTCTTCCCTCCTGCACGGAGGAGGGAAATACAGTCACCTGATTTGACATACTGTCATATCCGGTGGCAATGATTTTTTTAAAAAATTTTTAAAACAACTTTTTTTTGGGGCAGCCGCATCCAAGTTGACACCCGTGGCCAGCGGGGGGCCCAGTGCCTGGGCAAGTGCCCAGTTTGCCCATTGGTTAAAGCAGCCCTGATCAATATAGTTTGTCACACACAGATGTGGCTCAGTACAGCTCTCATTAGTATATAGTTACCCAGACCATGAGTGTGGTGCAATATACAATCTATATTTATATATTTATCAGTCTATTTAGACTAGACATTAAAATAGACAAATAAATACAAAAAATAGAACTGCACTGTAAAACTTCTATCCTCTATAAAATGGTAAACGATTAATGACCAACAGCACCACCTAAGTGGAGAAACCATCAACCAATAAATGAAAAATAATTACAAAGTGTGGGAGTGAATAAAAACAAAATGCTTTATCCCTGCTGTCAGGGCCTTTACCAGGTCAGGTAGGAGTTTCAGTGCAGGAATAGATGAGGCGTCTGGTTCCATATTTTATTCATTGTGCAAGGAACTGAAGTATTGGAAAAGGGTTTTACTACAAGGCACTTTAGCAGGGACTGTAGAAAAAACAGAGTTAGGGGTAGATAGAGTAAAACAAGGGGTGGTGCCTTTAGGTAAGGGTGAGACCTGAGAAGAGCAACTAAGCAGGAAAACCCTAGAAAGGGTAGTTTTTAGAAGGCAATTTAGCTGTAGTAAGAATGGTGCATCAGACTCATTTCAAGAGATGCTGAAAAACTTCCCCTGGACTGTTGAGCCGTCCATGTTCGGTTTCCCAGTTCCTGCACAGGGGTGAAGTACAGAGAGGCTAAAAGCAGTGGATCAGTAGTTGCAGATTAATTCAGTTTTTGCAGAGGATTCAATAAAGATGAAGCAGCTCTCACAAGTCAGCCATCTAACTTCAATGCAAAAGCCCCATTTGCAATAAACTGCAGGTATTTAACAGGCTGGGTTGCCCACCTGACACCGACAGTAGGGAAGAACTACAAGCAAAACAAAAGGGTAGGGTGGCCTCTAGAGGAGGAATGTGAGCACAACAATTATAAATTATAATTTTGAATCTATGTGTCAGGAGGTCAGAGTAGAACTCTGACACTTGCACAAAGATGTTACATGCAGAATAGCATACTGTCTAATGTAAGTACCAAAATGTTAGTGGCAATATTATATTTACATTGGCTTCCTGTCCTCCAATGACCTACTTGACTCTCTTTAGTCATAACTAAAATGTCAATCTCCCTGCTAATTATCATAGGTATTTTAATGCATTTGAGTTCCACTATTGTAGCAGGTCAGAGTTACAAAAAAATGCTTGAACAGGCACCAATTATATCCCTACACGAAATGGAAATTTGTAGTCACGGCATAAGTCCTTAATAAATCTCTTTAGTGGTAAAAATAGCAACAAGAACAGAAAAGCCGATGACTATATACTAACTTGAAAAAAACTTTGATTTTAATTTATAATTCCATAAAATATTGCTTCACTGTTGGACCTTGGTTGAACATTTCTTAAACTTTGTTTTATTAAACATATTGCAACATCTTTCCATTCTCCCCCATCCATAATAAAAAAAACTATTTAACCAGTAAGGGTACATTCAGATATTTACTGGTTTTCAAGTACGTCCTACAGTGGTGTATTTTGGTTTTGTATGAAAAATGAAATTATCAAGTCACCTTACAACTGTTCAATAATCAAAATTTGATAGCATATGATGTGTTCAGCTCTGTGTGGAAAAAAAAACATATATAAAAGGTCACACTCTAATATGAGTGTAAAGGAAACAGAGGAACACTGTTTATTTAACACATAATGTGTCTATGATATAAAGTCATATCCGGTTACTGTATTTCCCTCCTCCGTGCAGGAGGGAAGCCTGCACGAAGGAGACGACTCAGGTCATGGAGCAGCCAGGAGGTGAGTACTGGGGAAGGGGGGAAGAGGGTGGCAAATTAGCTGTGTCTTATTAATGGCAGCATAATACTGCCATATTATTGGGGAAATTGGCTGGGGCATATTAAATGGCAAAATAATACTGGCATACTATTGGGCAAATTGGCTGTGTCTTATTTATGGCAGCATAATACTGGCATATTCTTGGGTAAATTGACTGTGGCATATTATTTGACAAAATAATACTGGCATATTATTCCGCAAATTGGCTGTGGTTTATTAATGGCAAAATAACACTGGCATATTAATGGGCAAGCTGTGGCATATTTAATGGCCAAATGGTGGCATTTTTAATAGGCAAACTGACTGTTGCATATGTTAATGACAAAGTGACTGTGCAATGTTAAATGGTACCTGACAGTGGCTTATTTTAATTGGCAAAGTGATGCTGTGGCATGTTCTGTGGGGCAAAATAACATGTACTATTGGCTAAAGTGACACTGTGGCTTGTTCTGCAGGGGCAGTTCTGTGGGACAAAGTGACACTGTGGTATGTTCTGTGGGGCAAATTGACACTGTGGCATGTGTGTGGGCAACATGATTGCAAGCCAAGTGCTGTGGGTGCAATATAGGTGCATGGCAAGTGTTGTGGGTTCTGTATGGTACTGTGTTAAGTCCTTTAAGTGCAATGTGGGTGCAGAAAAAGGGAATATAAACAAGAAATACAATTTTTTAATAACATTTTTATTACATATACAAATAGTTGAATGTGATATGAAAATAGTTGCATATAATATAAAAAAAAATACATTTATAAATAGTTTTTTAGAATGTGATTTCAGAAAAATTAAATTGAGGGTGGCCCACTGCTAATGACTTTGCCCAGGGCCCACTAGGATCTTAAAGTGGCCCTTGCATTGCCACTGCCAAAGCTGCAGAACCATCTGCATTTAGTAATTTTAAACAAAAGGATACAACCCCCGGAGGACAGCATTTACCCTGCATAAGGTCTTAAGTGTTAATCTGTCTCTGACACCCAAACTCCTGCCTGATCCACCACCCCAACCATGACAGAACACACTGGTAACAAGATATAAAACAGCATGTAAATATTTCAGGGCATCTGACAGCTATGCCCGGCTGCCTCCATTTGCCAGTGTTCACTGTAACGTATTTGTGTCTCATCCACAGTATTCCCTGTATGCCTAGCTAGAAAGGGCATCTGTCACAAGCGGCGTCCGGGATGGTATGGGACCCTAAGCACCCGAGTATAGGAACTACAGTGCAGATATGGAAACACAGGGCCAGGTGCTAGGTAACTGCATTTCCCTGGTAGCTTGAGGCTCCAAGTTATGCAACTATATAAACATGTGTAAGTAGCTGCTATATCCAGAATACTACGGCTAGGACTCGAGAAACCCTGCAAACATCCTGGAGCAGGCATGGAACATAACTTCAACATAAAAGCTGGATGTTGCAGGCTAGTGCAGGCAAATAGTCCAAGCAGAGCGATAGCAGAAAAGGAACTGAGGCAAAACAGAACTGAATACAGAGTGCCGGGCTACAGGACAGACTAAGGAGCACATAAATAAACATCCTAATTAAGGGACTCCATTAGAGTGCATCCCATTTCAGATACTCTATGATAGGACATCCCATTTAAGGGACTCTATGACAGGATATCCCATTTAAGGGACTCAGGTCACCCCTTTTCCAGGGCTTAAGTCACACCTTTTAAAGGGCTCAGGTCAGGGCAGGTTCCAGTCTGTGGCTAGACTTGGGCAGATACCACTTTGTTGACAAACTGGGCAGGTGCTGCTCTGAGGCAAAACTAAGGGAGTGCCACCATGTGGTCGAACTAGGAAATGCAACACAAAGATACACAGATACATAGAACAGACAGGAACCAACATAGACTGTAAACTTGAGAGGAAAGCCAGACAAACACAATTATACAGAGATGCCTGGATGAGCCTGCATGCTAGCTGACTCGCGAAAGCATCTCTTCCTGGAAAATGCATTTGGGCCTGGACCCATTTTATGAACTGAGACTTCAGAATTAAATCTGTAATGCTTTTTACAACTAAAAGGGTGCCCAAGGCAAGTAATCCTTGGACTCTTACACTGAACTAAACCTTGACACTATACTGATATAGTAAAATGGCAGTTAAAGGGTGGCTGTTCCAATATCCCTTACAATATTTAAGTAGTTCAATATGTCCGGAAATGGCTGTTAGCAATTACTATCATAATATTAGCTTGTTTGGGAAGAAGGTAGAACAAGCATCAGTAAATAATAAACACCATTATCTGACTATATACTGGAAAGAAAATATGCATTTCTAAATAAAGGCTATTTTACAGGATGTTTTATACGCAACTATTTTCCCTAGTGAAAAACATAACTGCTTTTCTTTGCTTCTGTTACCAAAGTAAAAGCTATTAATTCAATTTTCCAGCCAGAACACTAATGATACAAGTAAGCACTTCTCCTGTTTTAATATTATCACAAAATGAATGACCATTACAATTTAATTACCTCTGCGTAGTTTTAGAGTTCAAATACACTTGATGACTAGGTTGGAAACTAGAGAAAGCAGCTATTTGGCAAAACATTAACACAAACAATAATGCTCTAATATGACAATATATTAATAGTGGTTGTTCGCCACATGCATTTAAAAAGATGTTTTAAAGAGAGTGTAAACCTTAAAACATTTTTCAAATCTAATATTAACTAAGGTACCTTTGAGTACTTCAGTAGATTGGAAAGACTAAAAAAGCATTTATAGGAAAATTATGGTAACATATTAATAATACCAAAAAGGGTTTGATTACCAATGGCTTGTCTGAATATTTTAGGCATATTGTAACGGTCTCGTTCAGGAGATGGACCACAAGTGTTGATGAGGGTACAGGGACACTCACTAAGTACCGTAGGTAGCAAGTATTGGTCTTCACCTTAATGACTACACACCCTTGGTTGAGCCGCCGGTGGTATGTCACCAAGGACTTTGCTGGAACACTTACTACCGGATACTCAGCAAGGGGAGCCCGTATAGGATCGTACAGGAAGACAGGCAAACGGAGAGTCAGGAAACAGGCCGGGTTACGGACAGGAGAAATACGGATAATCAGGTCACTAGCAGAAATCGAGGCAGGCGGCGGACGGAGAATAGTCAGGAACAGCAGGGTCATACACAGAATAATCAGGAATGCAGGAACAAACGGATGGAGAAATGCGGAGTATACAGGGAAGAACCGGGTCAGCAACAGATAAACAGAGTCAATCAGGAGTCAAAACGCTAGTGATGTACACAAGGCACTATCACAGGCAAAGGTAACCTGTGAAATGGCTGTTTAAATACACTACCAATTGATCAGGACACACCTCTGATCAATTGGCAAGGGAGGGGTTAATTTAATAAATAGCCCTTTAACTGGGCTCATGAATATTCATGAAACACCCGTTCGCACATGCGTCTTGCTGGACGCGCGTCGGGAGATGCTGGGGCTCTCACTCTGAGCCCCAGCCGACGGGATGGCGTCCTCCTGATCCGCGATGGCGGCGGATCAGGAGGGGAACCGAGGTAAGTGTCACATATAATATGAATCCCTCAGGCCTTTTGTTTATTGACATAAAATTATTAAAAATGATTAAAAATTATTTTTTTAATTTTCTATTTCATTTATTTTATTTTTAATTAGATCAATTTGATACCAGATCTATTAAATATAGTTGATTAACTTATATATGTATATTTTTTATCTACTTATGTATTTACCTTGCAGACTGATATGAATGCAATGTTCTTATCTAAAACAATTTCATAAATTGGATCTAGATCTGTTTTCCTCATTAACTGAAAAGCATTTCATAGCTCTATTTCCCTTCCTTTCTTCATGGTATGATATTATTGTTGCTTTTATGTGCATTTTCGATCATATGCTTATTATAAGGTTTCATGTATGCAAATAGTGCTATTTGTATCTGGCCATGAGTATAGATTATAAGTGCATTGTTACTTTAAATTAGAGATTTTAAAAGCCTTCAGAGTGATTAACTGTTTGATGTGCCTCAGAAAGTTGTGTATGAGCTACAAAAGCTAAAAAGATTTCTCCTATTGAAGGAGTGGCTCTTTGCTTTTGATACCACTCCCTAATTCATAGTGTGCTCATTTACCTATTTTCCCTGATCATTGGTGTGTTACTTTTCACCATATTTTATTTGTTTATTTATTTATTTGTACCTAAGTGCCTTGCTTTCTTTAGGTGTATTTTTTGCACTGTTGCCTTATTTATCTTTTATTTGTCCCTGGTAAGTGCTTCTTGATGCCTATTTACTTCATTTTGATTTCCTTTCAGGTGGTGTCGGAGGGTATTCCACTACACGAAGGATGCTATGTAGAAGAGGATAAAATCTTAGCAGACTGCCTTAATGAATATTTTTGTTCAGTTTTTACAAATGAAAATGAGGGTAAGGGACCTCATTTAGGGAAAAAGACTAATGAGTCTTTTGATGCATGTAAGTTTACAGAGGAAGAGGTTTTACTTCAGCTGTCTTAAGTAAAGACAAATAAGTCGATGGGACCTGATGGGATACATCCAAAGTTATTAAAAGAACTTAGTGGTGTACTAGCAAAACCGTTAACAGATTTATTTAACCAATCATTGTTAACGGGAGTAGTTCCAGAAGATTGGAAATTAGCTAATGTTGTGCCCATTCACAAGAAAGGTAGTAGGGAGGAGGCGGGCAACTATAGACCAGTAAGTCTTACTTCAGTAGTGGGGAAAATAATGGAAACCTTGTTAAAGAATAGGATTGTTGAACATTTAAAGTTGCTTGGATTTCAAGATCAAAGACAGCATGGGTTTACTTCAGGGAGATCATGCCAAACTAATCTTATTGATTTTTTTGATTGGGTGACTAAAAAAATAGATCAGGGCGGTGCAGTAGACGTTGCTTACCTAGATTTCAGTAAGGCTTTTGACACTGTCGCACATAGAAGGCTTATCAATAAACTGAAATCTCTGTTGAATGGATTAGACAATGGCTGAGTGACAGGCAACAGAGGGTTGTAGTCAATGGGGTATATTCGATGCAAGCTCTTGTTACTAGTGGGGTACCTCAGGGATCTGTACTTGGACCCATTCTCTTTAATATTTTTATTGGCGATATTGCAGAAGGTCTTGTTGGCAAAGTATGTCTTTTTGCTGATGATACAAAGATTTGCAGCAGGGTTGATATTCATGGAGGGATAAGCCAAATGGCAAATGATTTAGCTAAACTAGAAAAATGTTCAGAGCAGTGGCAACTGACATTTAATGTGGACAAGTGCAAGATTATGCACCTTGGGCGTAAAACCCCAAAAGCAGAATATAGTCTATTTGGTACAGTCCTAACCTCAACATCTGAGGAAAGGGATTTAGGAGTAATAATTTCAGAGGACTTGAAGGTAGGTAGGCAATGCAATAGAGCAGCAGGAAATGCTAGCAGAATGCTTGGTTGCATAGGGAGAGGTATTAGCAGTAGGAAGAGGGAAGTGCTCATGCCATTGTACAGAGCACTGGTGAGACCTCACTTGGAGTATTGTACGCAGTACTGGAGACCGTATCTCCAGAAGGATATTGATACTTTGGAGAGAGTTCAGAGAAGGGCTACTAAACTGGTTTATGGGTTGAAGGATAAAACTTACCAGGAAAGGTTAAAGCATCTTAACATGTATAGCTTGGAGGAAAGACGTAACAGGGGGGATATGATAGAAACATTTAAATACATAAAGGGAATCAACACAGTAAAGGAAGAGAGTATATTTAAAAGAAGAAAAACTACCACAACTAGAGGACATAGTCTTAAATTAGAGGGGCAACGATTTAAAAGTAATATCAGGAAGTATAACTTTACTGAGAGGGTAGTGGATGTATGGAATAGCCTTCCAACAGAAGTAGTAGAGGTAAACACAGTCAAGGATTTTAAGCATGCGTGGGATAGACACAAGGCTATCCTAGCTATAAGACTGGGAAAAGGGGACTAATAAAAGTACTCAAAAAAAATTGGGCAGACTAGATGGACCGAATGGTTCTTATCTGCCGACACATTCTATGTTTCTATGTTTCTACATGTTTTGTTTATTTTTTAAGTCCACTTCTACCTGATTAAAATAACTCTTGAATGGTGCTCACAGCTGCACAGTTTTGAAAACAATGGCCCGGATTCGATGCCGCCAGTTAACCAAAACACTGCTTTATGTGGTAAATTAACAGGATTTTTTTTATTCAATGCCCATCTCTAACATAGTTAACAGGTGTGGTGAAAGCATTACCACACCCATTCAAAAACCCCTACAAGAACACTGAACTGTACGGTAATTATCACACAAACAGTGATTTGATGACTGCTGTTAAGCATTAACAGGCAAAAAAATGAGACCTTAATTGCCCATTAGGATAGCCGATATTTGCACTTTAACCCTTCCAGTGCTGTAGGGAACACAGACAGTTCTCCCTACCGCCCTGAAATGGTTATCCCTTCACTAAACATATGCAGTTTGTAAATCATATAACCTTCTCTCTAGGAAAGTGACTACATTTTATAATTTTAGGAAATGCCACTTTTTGTGTGTTTGAATTTTAAACTATGGGGGTTGTATATAAAAACTCCTGCACTACAAAGAGTTTTATAAAAACAATTTTTTTAAAAAGCGCAGTCGCCGTTTGGTTTAACGGTGATTTCGTTTTTTTAATAACTCCCGACACCTTGTAGTGCGTGAGAGAAGGATTATTTATTTATACAAAGGCTGCGCCAGCGCAACGAGCTCCAAAACAATCTAAATCTACGCAGTCATCACAGATAATGCAGACTCCCATGAGCGCACATGCTGATTGTGCTAGTATTTGGTGGAATCTGTGTGTGCGCCGTGTTTGTACATGCCCCCCATTATATTTATTTAATGTTTATTTATCTCATGCATATTGTGTTATTTTTTGCTTTTTATATTTTATTTCATTGAGCCTACACTCCTTTTGGTGCCTTGATGTCCTTCAGCCTGACAAATTCTAAACATTTGGGGAGTACTTGTGTTTCTTTTGTGTTGTGTTTTTTTTTTTTTGAGTGATGATGGCCATTTCAGCAGTACCCAGCCCCACTATTTGCAGGGGGCCAGAGCATTTTGTAGCCCTAGCAATGATTTTAGTGAGGGGAGGGGGACCCTTGGCAGCTGGGGGTGACATACCCCAAGTCATCTAGCGCTAAATTAACATGTTTGGGGAAATAATGGTGTTAAAAAAAAAAAACAATATTATTCCTTTTCTTCCAAACTAATGATTTAACGCAGGTTTGTTCATTGTGGTCCATTTGCATTGAATGACACGTTATTCCATAAATAAACTTAAAAACCAGCATTGAATCTACCCAAATCAATAAATGCAATTGTGCAAACCTTACTCTTACTAGATAAAATAAAAATTAAGTGTACTAACCAACACTCTGCTTAATGCCTCTAAATAAATGTAGAAATCCCAGTAACTCCTTGGCTTGGACCACTTTCTGGATCGTGCAATAAATATTTTTTTAAAAATGATGTTGCAAAGACACAATGTTTTTTTTACACATTTTTACAGCCATTTAAGTTTAATCTCAAGAAAATCAAATAAATGGAGGCTGCCATTCCATGAAACTGAGCTGACCAGTGATCTCTGTTATTGACACATAGAATAGTTCATCAATTATTGTTGCCCTAAATAGAGCTTCCTGTCATTAATCCCCCTTGAATACTACACCAAACCTCATCATCCACTTCAAAGCATCATCTCTCCACATCACAACACTTCTGTTCTCATTTGAGCATCTCCTTATCATGACACCCTTCCACATCACTACATCCACTTCCTTGTCACAGTACCCACCCATCCTTTTAGCATCACCCGTTTCTAGCATCAGAACAGACATACTCTCGATATCGTCATCCCCAATCACCAGGGCCGATCCTAGGGTCACGGGCGCCTGGGTGCCCACCAAGGGTGGGCGTGGCTATATTATGAACTCCTCCCTTTTAGACATTTCTGTTCCAGACATGCCCATTTCAATATTGGGGAGAGGGGGAGGGAGAAAACTTTATTTTAATGTAAAGGACCAACATTTATTTTAAATAAAGATATATATTTTGCCATAATACTGTGTAGTGGTTTTATTTATTTCTATGATGCTCAGCCAGCAACATGGGAGACTTTTTGCTGGCTATCAGAATGAGTTTTAACTACCGTTCCCATGATTCCCAACCGGCCAAAGTCTCTCATTAGTCTGGCTGAGCATCATTGGAAAATAAGTACACAAGGAGTGATAAATAATATTCCACCAAGTCAGTCACTCACGTGTCTCTCTCTCTCTCTCTCTCTCCCCATACCCTCATGTTTGTCTGTCTCTCCCCATACCCTCATGTCTGTCTGTCTCTCCCCCCATACCCTCATGTCTGTCTCTCTCTCCCCCCATACCCTCATGTCTGTCTGTCTCTTCCCCATACCCTCGTGTCTCTCTCTCTCTCCCCATGTCCTCATGTTGGTCTCTCTCTCCCCATTCCCTCATGTCCATCTCTCTCTCCCCATACCCTCATGTCCATCTCTCTCCACTCATGCTCCATGTCTGTCTCTCTCTCTCTCTCCACTCATACTCCACGTCTGTCTCTCTCTCTCTCTCTCCACTTATACTCCATGTCTGTCTGTCTCTCTACACTCAATCCCCATGTCTGTCTGTCTGTCTCTCTCTCTACACTCATTCCCCATGTCTGCCTCTCTCTCTCTGCACTCATTCTCCATGTCTGTCTCTCACTCTGCACTCATTCCCCATGTCTGTCTCTCACTCTCAACTCATTGCCCATGTCTGTCTCTCACTCTCCACTCATTGCCCATGTCTGTCTCTCTCTCTCTATCCACTCATACCCCATGTCTGTCTCTCTCTCTCCACTCATACCCCATGTCTGTCTCTCTCTCCACTCATACCCCATGTCTGTCTCTCCCCTTATATCTTTTTCCATGTCTATCTTTCTGTTCCCCATGCTGGTCTCCTTTTCTGCATGTCTCTGTTTCTCCACCTATATCCCCATGTATATCTCCCACATGTCTCTCTCACTCCTCATAACCCCCATGTATCTGTCTCCCCATGTCTCTCTCTCCATCCTCATAACCCCATGTGTATATTTCTCCCCCCACTCACCCCATACACTCTATTTGACTCTTTGTTCCATGATCCCCATGTCTATCTTTCTCCTATACCTCCTACCTACCATGTATTTGTCTCTTCCCATGTCCCTTTTCCATGCCCTCTTCTGACCTCATCTCAGAACTCAATTAGCACTGCCTTGATCTCCCCGCACATAGTGATGACTCTGACCGTTATGTTCCGACGCTGTAAGTCATCACTGTGCACGGAAAGAGCAGAAAGCGCTGACTTGAGTTCTAAGGAGAAACATGGCGCCGATCTGCAGAGCTGGCTCTGAGAGGCAGCAAAGCAGCACATGGGCAGCCCATTTGCAGAGGTGTACTTAGGGTACACTTTGCCATTAACATAAGCAACAGCCAGTTTGCCTATTAAAAATGATACAATTTGCCCAATAAAAATGCCAGTTTGTCCATTAAAATACGCCAGTTTCCCCATTAATATGCCACAGCCAGTTTGTCCATTAATATACAACAGACAATTTGCCCATTGATATGCCACAGACAGTTTTCCCATTTATATACCAATGCTAGTTTGCCAATTAATAGGCTACAGCCAATATGCCACAGTTAGTTTACCCAATAAAAGCATAATCTCCTCTCCTGCCTTCCCCAGTACTCACCTTGCTGCTGCTCTTGCGTCCCCGGCCGTCTCCTCCGCACTGTCTTCCCTCTACGCACGCTGAGTGCAGGAGGTGGGAAATAGATGCCAGCTGGTTGGGGGCTTGTGCCCTCCATGTGATAAATTGATGAGCGCAGTGAAGGCCCCGGGCAAGAACACACTCTTACTACTTACCTCCTTGCTACTGTCCCCCGGTGCTGCAGATCCGTGGCTGTGAGGGAAGCGTTCTGCGCTCCCCTCCAGCCAATGTTCATGCAATAAAGTTTGTTGAAAAAAAAAGTTTAAACAAACTTTATTGACGACGCTTGGCTGGAGGGGAGAGCACAACGCTTCCCTCACAGCCACAGTCAGGCAGATGAGAGCACCGGGAGACGGAGACAGAGCAGCAGCAAGGAGGTAAGTACTCAATATGGTGGAAAAATCCTGGCATATTGTGGGGGAAAATCCTGGCATATTGAGGGGCAAAATCCTGGTATATTGTGGGGCAAAATCCTGGTGTATTGTGGGGCAAAATCCTGACATATTGGGTGGCTAAATCCTGGCATATTGTGGGGCATAATCCTGGCATATTGAGGGTAAAATCATGGCATATTGAGGGGGCATAATCCTGGCATATTGAGGGTAACATCCTGGCATATTGAGGGGGCATAATCCTGGCATATTGTGGGAAAAATCCTGGCACATTGAGGGGGCATAATCCTGGCATATTGAGGGGAAAATCCTGGCATATTGTGGGGGAATATCCTGGCATATTGAGGGAAAATTCCGGCATTTTAAGTGTCAAATCCTGGCATATTGTGGGGGGAAAATCCTGGCAATATTCGTTATAAAACAAGGAAAAGATGGCCGTAGATGGGGAGGCGATTCGGTGGTGCAATGGGCCACTTGACTGAATTTTCCCCCCAGGCCTAAGGCTGCCAGCCCTCCCCTGCTGTACGGTGCATAATATACCAGGTAAGGATGTGGACCTTTGGCTCATAAGGAACGAGGTAAAGGTACATTTTCATTGTTCTGCTCATATTATTGCTTATTTAATATTTTGAAAATTTGTATCACAAATTCCTGATGTCTATCTGATTGTTACAGCACAGTTGTAACTCTAACCTAATCCTCATGTAAAAGAAGACCCAAGAGCATGAGGTTTGAGAAGACTATATTTTATTGTCCCATGGTGGGAAGTGGCATTCAGAGCATCTATGAATCACATCTCTAAAAATCTTTTCCACAGGTAACTACAGACACCTGGATCAGATCATTTATATCAGTATATCACAGTGCAAAAACATTTCCCTCACTTTGAAAAACTGCCTTCTATCACTGTGATTATTTCGGTGCTACACAAGATAATTAAAACACATTATAGCAATATCTTATATTCACCTCTGAGGGCAAAATGTAACATGTGTTTCCATACAGTATCTCCTAATGTGTAATTATTACCAATTTTGTACTAAGATTTGATCTAAAACTTATTTTATAATAGTCTTTTATTTGTAAAGGTACGTCAAGATAGTTATTGCGTAACCCCTCTTGTTAATTATTCTCTATATGAACTAGTGCCCATATCAGCCCTATATTGTATATCTATTTGTCAGTCTCTTCTTGAACACTTTTGGGAACAGTGTTCATCATTGGGAACAGCAGTTTACATACTTGCCTATAATTTTGAGAAAGATTTGCTGCCCAACCCACCCCGGCAACCACACCAACACTGATGGCAAGGCCAGAGTAACTTAAAGGTTTAACATTAACCTAATATAGTGATATTATAACCATATTCATGAATATCACTGCATAAAACTGCTCTTATATGTTGATACCCTTATATTCTTATATCCCAGTAAATGATGACGATGGGCAGCTATCCAACTATTGCTGAATTACAACTCCCCTAATGCTGATGGAATTAAAGACCCTAAGTAGGGTATCCATACTGACATATTATTTTGGCACACTTATAAAAAAAGAAATGCATACTTGAGGGTTGCATTGCTTAAAATGGAGGCCACAGTCTGCCTACATTTGACTGATTACTAGACAATACATATTTTATAAGCCTTCATAAATAAAATGGTGGTCTTCCTAATGCCAGAGAAGCTTTCAAAATATGGATTTCCATTTGCAAGGTGTCAGTGCTTAGGCAATTATGAAGAGTTTTGGAAATCTGTATGGGCAAATATGGACTTGAAATGTAAGGGCATCCAGTTCCGTCTTTATTTCATAAAGTCTTTTGTCTGGAAGAATGCACTTCCACGATGATCACAAATATTTCCACATATGAAACAATACATGTGTTTATATAAGTAGTTATGGAGAGCACAGGGATGTACAATTATATATGTAAAAAGATATATACAGGGATATACATTTATACATTAAGAGGAAAAAATAACAAAAACATCTGTGATGTATAAAAGTAATAACGTATTAAAGAACATTATTTTTTCAGGGATTTTAGACTAGTGGACTATTTAATGGTATCTGGAGGGGTATTCAACAAATGAGGAGCTCTGTGAGAGAAGGCACCTAGATCCACTTGTTTGATAACTATGGTGCTGCTGTGCACTGCCTCAGGCAAAGTATATAACAAACTAATTTGTGTTCACATATCTAACATGACACCATATGTCACTCACTCCAGTCTATTAGGTAGCTATGAGAGACACACATTATAGTCCAACAACAAAAAGGACAACTGTGTTGTAATGGGAAATGAGGAATATTAAATGACCAATATCTAAATTAAAACCAGATATTATATCAATTGATATCTGTTTAACACTTTACAGTTTGAATCCCAAGATTACTCATGAAAACAAATCACAATAGGAGTCTAATAAGCAGTTCCTCTACAACAAATTTATAAATGGTTAATGTAGCAATACAACAGTTACACTAAACCACAAGGTATTATTAGATTGTTATATTCAATAACCAAACAGCATATCCACACACCTGATTAGGTTATAGCATAACAAAGTTTAATGATAACTCTACAGTAATATTTAATACAAGTAAGACAAAACAATGCTAAAATGCTTAATCTATTCATAGAAAAAACAATCGTTAACTCTTGTTCAAGTAAAAGAAGGGGAAGTAAAAGGAAAATAAATGAAAGCTGATACTTAGATGTAACAGTGCCAGGAGAACTCAGGTTGAAAGACTGACTTCAGCAGCTTCTACTGGGTAATGTCCATTGTTCAAGCATCAAGCGAGTTCTTAAATCTCTTTCCTGTGTATCTCTTTAGATGGAGACTCGTGTTGGTACAGTTTTCTTGGTAACACTGGTTCTGTCAGCTAACCAAACTGTCTTCTAACTGTCAGAATCAATTTGTTTACAGTCCAGCCCTGAACAATAACCAGTATGTTTACACAGAAACATTGCTGCTTAGATCATAGTTCTCATCTGCCACCTGCATATACCACACACATATAAACCTATATAAACAAATATATATATATATATGCGCACACATTTACATACAGTGCCTTGCAAAAGTATTCACCCCCTTGGCATTTTTTGTGTTTTGTTGCCTTACAACCTGGAATTAACATGGATTGTTTGAGGATTTGTATCATTTAATTTACAGAACATGCCCACAACTTTGAAGATGTTTTTTTTATTGTGAAGCAAACAACAAATATGACAAAATAACAGAAAAAGTCAATGTGCATAACTATTCACCCCCCTAAAGTCAGTACTTTGTAGAGCCACCTTTTGCGGAAATCACAGCTCCAAGTTGCTTTGGATAAGTCTCTATGAGCTTGCCACATCTTACCACTGGGATTTTTGCCCATTCCTCCATGCAAAACTGCTCCAGCTCCTTCAAATTGGATGGTTTGCTCTTGTGAACAGCAATCTTTAAGTCTGAGTACAGATTTTCTATTGGATTGAGGTCTGGGCTTTGACTAGGCCATTCCAACAAATTTACATGTTTCCCCTTAAACCATTCAAGTGTTGCTTTAGCAGTGTGTTTGGGGTCATTGTCCTGCTGGAAGGTGAACCTCCGTCCTAGCCTCAAATCACGCACAGAGTGGTACAGGTTTTGCTCAAGAATATAACAGTATTTAGCACCATCCATTTTTCCCTCAACTCTGACCAGTATCCCGGCTGCTGAAAAACATCCCCACAGCATGTTGCTGCCACCACCATGTTTCACTGTGGGAATGGTTTTCTTTGGGTGATGTGATGTGTTGGGTTTGCGCCAGACAAAAAAAAGTGTTTTCTTTGATGGCCGAAAAGTTCAATTATAGTTTCATCAGACCAGCCCACCTTCCTCCATACATTTTGGGAGTCTCCCACATGCCTTTTCACAAAATCAAAACATGTCATTTTGTTTTTTGCTGAAAGTAATGGCTTTCTTCTGGCCATAAAGCCCAACTCTATGGAGCGTCCGGCTTATTGTCATCCTATGTACAGATACTCCAGTCTCTGCTGTGGAACTCTGCAGCTCCTCCAGGGTTAACTTATGCTCTCCTTGCCTGGTCCGGGAGTTTTGGTGGGCAGCCGTCTCTTGGCAGGTTTGCTGTTGTGCCATGTTCTTTCCATTTGGTTATGATAGATGGTGCTCATGGGGATCATCAAAGATTTGGATATTTTTTTTATAACCTAACCCTGACTTGTACTTCTCAACAACATTGTCCCTTGCTTGTTTGGAGAGTTCCTTGGTCTTCATGTCAATGTTTGGTTAGTGGTGCCTCTTGCTTAGGTGTTGCAGCCTCTGGGGCCTTTCAAAAAAGGTGTGTATATGTAATGACAGATCATGTGACACTTAGATTGCACACAGGTGGACATCATTTCACTAATTATGTGACTTCTGAAGGTAATTGGTTGCACCAGAGCGTTTTATGGGCTTCATAACAAAGGGGGTGAATACACACGCACATGACAATTTTCTGTTTTCTATTTATAAAAAATAGTTTTATGTATATATTTTTCTCATTTCACTTCACCAACTTAAGTTTAATAAAACATTGAACTTAAGGCTGTAATGTAACAAAATAGGTAAAGAGCCAAGGGAGGGGGGTGTGTGTGAATACTTTTGCAAGGCACTGTATGTTGCTATTTAAGTTATATCTGTGTTTAAGACCACTAAACTAGCATAAATTTGAACCATGTCGATAACATGCATGTACTTCCTGCTATTGGCACACACTAAAAAATGTATACGCCTACAATTTATTGTGAATGTGTTTGTTAACAAAATGTAGGAAGCAGCAAGAATAAAGCAGGCAGGCAATGGACTGTTTCCACAGCTGGCGCATAGCTAAATAATTAAATGGGGATTGATGAAACACTGGAATGTTGAGCTGATGAAAATCCCTTTCTCTAAAAAATCGTCCTCATAACACAGACAGATGTATCTCAAATAGAGTAATTTGGAACAGCCGGATTTATGAATTGTGAGACATGAGCAATGCATTCATGTGAATAATTAGACGTAGATAAGAAAGATATCATAAGTAGACATTAGTGTCAAAACCAAAGTGGTCAGAACATGTTTTTGGTTAGGATAACCTACAAACCTTTGTCACATAGAACAGTACATGCCATTTTAAAAGGGACACTAATTCATAAGGTATGCAAAAAAGATTCTTTAAACTGGAATTTCACCATACAGTATGAGAGAAAGAACATGGTTTAAGTCCAGCATGCCCAGACATTGCAGGCCAAAGTATCCATTGTATGTGTCTGAAAATCAAATTGTACTTATTAGCTATATCAATTTAAAAATCATTTTCATTCATTTCTATGTTAATAGCCAGTAGGTAAATTATATAGCAGAGTACCATAATGGAGTAAAATTAACTGGCCAACTGCTGAATTGCTCAGCTCGCTGTTCAGGGTTGTTTTTTTTTGTCTATTTATATCATGATGTTCACCCCACCTGACAATCGGAATCAAATCCAAACTTTGATGAAGTGAACATGCGTGAGGGCCGACCATTTTGCCTGACATTCTTTGAACCATTAAAATTAAATGCAAATTAACACACACACACACACTATGCCACCCTCATACACACACACACTATGCCACCCTCACACACACTTACACTATGCCCCCTTCACACACATACACTTACTCTATGCCACCCTTACACACACACTTTACACTATGCCACCTTCACACACACACACACACACCCTTACACTATGCCACCTTAATACACACACACTTACACTATGCCACCCTCATACACACACACTTACACTATGCCACCTTCATACACACACACTTACACTATGCCACCCTCACACACTTACACTATGCCACCTTAATACACACACACTTACGCTATGCCACCCTCATACACACACACTTACACTATGCCACCTTCATACAAACACACTTACACTATGCCATCCTCATATACAACACATACTTAAACAATGCAATCCTCATACATACACACACACCGGGCTGAATTAAAAGCATTTTTTAATTTCATTAGAATTCCAATGCCATTTAGGTTCTTACCTCAAGGGCCTCCTATCCGCAATGCAAATCAGGAGAACCCGCTGTGTGACTTCCGTGCCGTGTTGCTACGAACACAAAATCCCACGATTGACTGGGGCCACAACAGATTGATTTTGACAAATTACCTGTAGGGCTATATTATACCGGGACACGGGCCGCAATTGGCACGCAGGCCGGACTTTGGACATGTATCTAACATAATCAACATGATTTGGTATTGTAAATAATGTTATAGTTGTATACACACAAGCAAGTTTATTTTAGTAAGAAATATTATTTTGCACATTTACAGTTTCCTATCTATGCAACGTATCTCTTTCATTTATTGTTTTGAAAACTTGAAATATTTTCCTATAAGTAACAGGTTACCCCTTGCATATAAAAATTTAAAATATACATTTTTCTTCAAGATAAATTTTGCTTCTCATAAAAACCCAACCTGAGGTAAATGCTGTACAATTCAACTAGATGTGATGTCAAAGATGAGTTAAAGTCAGCACTGTTTGCTTAATGAATGTATTGAGCATTATAGAAATGATTAAAAATAAACTATGTAGATATGAAGAATGAGATACATTGGACCAGTACACTTCACTTAAAGAAAACAATGTGTAATTCCACAGTAATAGAGTGAGGAAAATGTAAGGGTACTACTTGTAATAAAACACTTTCTGTCTGTATTCTTTATTAATAACATTTATGAATTACTAGTCCTTTGGAGTGTACAGTTCACCGCTGATTATTTGATTATTTCTCACCAGCAATCTCAGAACCTACTCATGACTGTACTTTAGTACAGACTAACCAGAGCTGGGGAATGGGTTGCTGCTTCATAAATAATAAATAACTAGCTAGTTAAGGGTTTTGCCTTGTGGTTGGCTGTTCATTTCCCTTCGAGCTGTACATGCATTAATAGCCAAGATCTGCTAATGCAGTGGTAAAGAGACACGGAGATGCAGACAAGCCTGTGGTTGCATATATATTTATCACATATGCAAACCTAAAAAGTGAAACGTTTCTCTATGTTTATACTACAGTTTGTATTCTTATAATATCATATCATATGTGTTGTCTGTCCTGGCTCCCTAAATTCAGTCAGTAAGTAAGTTTGGCAATGTCACAATAATATATTACTAAAGGGATGAAAATTTTACTTAATACATTTATATTTCTCCTCTGCCTCAATTTCTGTGAAATAATTTGCAAATTTATATATAACATTAATTTTCCTAGTAAAGACAAATTTAGTCATCGTAGGCTACGTCCACCATCAGTGGGGTACAGCAGGTACCACTTTAAGGATCTCGACCGTCCTGTTCTCCTTTGCCACTCGATGCTTCCAGCGGGTATTCTAAACCAGAATGTCAGGGTCACGCTACCTCCAGGTCCTGCAGTATCAGGTCTCTGGGGTTGCAGTGGCAAGCATTAGGGGTTGCAATATCAAGTCTCCGTGGGTGTGTGCAATGCCAAGTCTAAGAAACTTTGCTGATTCGCTGATTGCTGATAGCTAAAAGAAAGACTGTAAACTTGTGGATATCTGGCATCTAAACACTTTTTCAAATCCAGGCACACTATGGCACGAATATAAAGCATAAAAAAATTATTTACATTGTGTTAGCTTAATTGCATGCAAATTCACATACCAAATGTGTTTGCAAACCATTTGTGCTGTCTTATGATATATCATTTTGGCACCATTTGCAAATGAAAGACTTCAATAATTAACCAACACATCACCAGAAAGTCTGCTAATACAATAAATGAAAAATAAAGGGAAGAAGCACACATTAGACTTATGTGCAGGGGGGGGGGCGCGCTAAAACTATTAGGAATGAAAATGTAACAATGAACAATTGGGAAAAATGATATAACGTTGACAGATACAAAGTATAAAGTGATAAAAGATTGTGTATAGAAATGTGTTAGACAAAATTAAGTAAGGAAGCTGTAATGTGAAAAAAATGTGAAGAAAAAATAGCAAAAATAGCAAGATGTCGCAAGAGTTGGTTTCTTCTTATAAATATACAAGATGTGCAATGAAACAAAACAGTATAGTTAAATACACTATGAGCGACAGTGAAACAGAACCAAATATATAATCCACTATAAAGTGCAGTTATTAAGATTACTGGTATCTGACTGGCACCATATTACTGGGTATGTGAATGGCACAATATTACTGGGCTCTGAATGGCACAATATTCCTGGCATCTGAATGGCACAATATTACGGGGCCCTGAATGGCACAATATTACTGGTATCTGAATGGCACAATATTACTGGTATCTGAATGGCACAATATTACTGGTATTTGTATTGCACAATATTACTGGTATCTGAATCGCACAATATTACTGGCATATGAATGGCACAATAATACTGGCATCTTAATGGCACAATATTCCTGGTATCTGAATGGCACAATATTCCAGGTATCTGAATGGCACAATATTCCAGGTATCTGAATGGCACAATATTCCAGGTATCTGAATGGTATTGGCATCTGGCACAATAATACAATAATACTGGCATATTAATGGGCAAATTGGCTGTGGCTTATTAATGACAAAATGATACTGGCATATAATTGGGCAAATTGTCTATTATAGAGAGAGATATGTCTGTATGTATAGATATGTATTGTTTTAGAATTGTACAATTGTCACCTCGTGGGGCTCCTGTGTGTTGCATAATTAATGGTGGTTCCATGTGTGCATAATTATGGGGCCCTTGTGTGTGGCATATTTATTTGGCCCCATGTGTGGAATAATCAAGGGACTCTTTTGTGTGGCATAATTAAGGGACTCTTTTGTGTGGCATAATTATGGATCACCTGTGTGTGTGGCATAATTAATTGGGCAGAGGTGAGGCATAAATAGTGGGGCTCTGGTGTGGCATAATTTATGAGGCTCTTGTGTGGCATAATTTATGGGGCTCTGGTGTGGCATAATTTATGGAGCTCCTGTGTGTGGCATAGTTAATAGGCCATCTAACTGGCATTACTAAGGAATCTCTTTGGCATTGTATTGGAGGAAATCCAGGGGGGTGACACCATGAGTTTCCACCCCGGGTGACACCAACCCTAGTAGCGCCCGTGCCTATGCACACAAAATCCGGCCACCTCCCTATCCACGTTGCACACCCACAACATGCCCCATCACCCCATTACATACCCCCATCACCCCATTACATCCCCAATTACATGACCCCCATCACCCCTTTACATGCCTCCTTCACCCTCATCAAATAGCCCCATCACCCCATTACAACACCCCCATCACCCCATTATATGCCTCCATCATCCCATTACATGCCCCCATGGTTGATGTAATGGGGTGATGGGGGGCATGAAATGTGGTGATGGGGGCATGTCATGGGGGGATAGGGACATATAATGGGGGTAATGGAGGCATGTGATTGGCACATGTAATGGGGTGATAGGGGCATATAATGGGGGTTATGGAGGCATGTGATGAGGGCATGTAATGGGGTGATGGGGCATGTCCTGGTGTGCAACGTGTGTTATGGGGCATGTTGTAGGTGTGCAACATGGGTAGGGGGGTGCCCGAATTTTGTCTGCCTAGGGCGGCACAAAACCAAGATACACCACTGCTGCCCACACTAGTAAAAGTAATTTCCTCGTCTTTTTTTTTTGCTGGAGGAACCAATAAGAATAATTCTATTCAAATTAATGGAATATCCTGTTTCTCGAGTGATGTCATCAGACAATGTGTTGCACTGTTGAGATCCTACTGTGTACAAGAGCAAGCTTATTACATTCCACACAATGTATTCTATTCCAGCAACACAGGAAGTGACTAAATGAAACAAAATGTTATATGCTCTGTGTCTAGCTAATCAATGCTGCAGCACCTGTAGTATACATGCAGAGCAATCTCTGGGGTGGGCTTGAGTAAAATTTAAAAATGTGATTTATGCAGAATGCCTGCATCAAATCACACTGGAAAAAAGCCGGTGCACTATACAAGCAGTAGTCTTAAACATGTACCAAAGTGAGTTGCGGGCAGGGACGGCCCTTTAGTGGAACAGACTGAGGTAGCTGCCCCAGGCGGCATCCTGGCAGAGGCGGCACTTTGCTGCTCAGGTGAGACCTCTCAACTCTCCTGATTGGCTGAGAGTCTAGCCACCCAAGGGGGTTAACTCCTCTGACACTACTTCTATCTGTCTAGCCACCCAAGGGGTACACTGCCTATATCTATCTTGAATTTGTTGTAGGGCACTGGTCACATTATGTTTTAGGGAATTGCACAGGGTATTATCATAACAATGTTTTGCCATTACTTTCTTTTCACCTTATGGGTGAGCTCTTTTGAAAAATATTTTATTATGTATATAAGAAGTGCTTTAGTGGGCATATAAAAATAAAATATTTTATTCTAAGAACACACCCACAAGGTGAAAAGAATGAAATGGTAAAACAAACAGTATTATGAAAATAGGCTGTATAATTTCCCAAAAGATAATATGTGGCCACTGACCGATTACATGACTTTCTCAAACATTTAGGGTACACATTTTAATCATGGCCTGGCCAATACAGCATTTTCGTATAAGAAAGGTGCTCTTGTTTAAATTATTATCTGATAAGTTAAATTTTAGTTTGAATTATCATGATAGTGGGCTCTTTTTGTGGTGGGTAGGGGTGGCAGCATTTTGTTTTTTTGCCTCAGGCAGCACGTCTTGGGCCGGCCCTGGTTGCGGGACTACACAAGTCCCTTTAATGGGTTAATGAATAGAACCAAACTTTTTGGTGTCAATCACTTTAAATAATTGTCTAAACCACATTTGATTAACTTAAATCTCTTTTGTGTAATGCCTTTCCTTCATGTATGTCTAACTTTAATCACTGTCTACTTGATGCTGTTTCTATCCATAGTATTACGCTACAAGTTTATTGAGAATTTTTTATACAATATGTCAATAACACATACACTATTATTAAGTAAAGTTTGTATCCAAAGAGCACTGTAAATTGCTCTAAAATAAATAACCCTTACACACTATGTATCCTTAAAACTAAGTACCGTATGTGAAGGAAAATATGGTTATCTGTAGAAATGATTTGTACTAGATGCAGTACATTTGGATTCATACTTCTCTGTATGAAGCGAACGTGAGTAAACTACTGATGACTAACTTCTGACGCTCCAGCTGTTCTAGAGCCAACTTGCTGGAAGAGCATCATGGCATATATAGTCCACGAGTTCTGAAGCCATCTCTGGCTAAACCAGTTAGAGCTATTATTTCCCAGCCCTGAGACTTGTGGTTGCAATGAATTTAAGTATGTCTGGGATTACTTGTTTCACACATGTTTATAATCCCTGCGCCCCAATTGGCAGCATACTGCCCACAGTGCCCGCTCTAGACTGTGATCTGTCTAAGTATTAGCATTATGCAGTGCATCCTTTGGGCGTCCGGATTGCGGACACACTGCAGCTGCCAGGATTCGATGCTCACCAGCATCACTCTTTGGTCCTGTCGGGAATGACATCACTCTCAGCCAATCACTGCTCGCTGTCTCTAGCTCAAGTCTTCTTCTGCGCTCTAGCCCACCCCAATCACGAGCAAGGGGAGGGCATTGAGCTGCATAGAGGGCTGCCTGGGCTGGGACTGCGGGCAAACCGAGGCAGAGCAGGGGGAGGGGGCTTTCCCCAGGTGTTTGGAGCTGAGCTGAACCCCTTTTGGTGACAGTCCAGTGGTGGATCGTAAAGGTAGGATCCCTTTTATCCATAAACATATTAGTGCATTCCTCATATGAATGTGGTATGGGACCAATATTACACATTAAAGCTGATCTTGGAGAGAGCTTTTGTCTCTGGCATCATAAGAAATCTTCAAGGGCAGAGAGTGGCACTCTAGGCATGTACCGGGCAGGGCATGGTTTCTAGCTAATTAAATCAGGGCATACTAACGCCAATTTAATTAGAGGCAGAGAAAGAGCTGGCTGCTTAAACCTTGTGAATGTACAGGCTGTGATTAGCATTTTAATGTTCATCTTGTGACCAAGATTTTCGTTTCACCTTATTTTTTCTCCCTTTGAGGGAGAAATGCTTGTTCTACTGAAACCATTACACATCAGTACTTCATTAGCAGCTTCTCTGCTCCAGACTGACCCTTCCATCACATGCAAGGTGCCATTAACCCTTGCATCTGCCTGTATACATCTCACAAATTCAATGGTAATACTACTCTCAATCTTCGTGAAGCTTTATCAAGATCATTGACAAGATTAAGTAATTAAGTGTCATATCCATGGTCTTTTAGGTAGACAAGCCCTAAAAGGGTTAATCTAGGAAACACCACCACTTAATTGACATTACAGACGTATTTATATATATAAAGAAATATAAATATTTCGGTTTGAGGTCTGAGGGATGGATGAATGGCTTTAGGTGCGGGGATACTGCTGATCCTGCCATGGAGTGCAGGCTACCTATATTGATTAAATTCACCTTCATATATAATAAAAAAGCAAATGCAGCATTCCCCACACCCACCCATTCTTTTAGAGCCGTGAGGATGAAAACCTTTTTTTTTTTAAATACAATTTAAAGAATCAAATCCTACCCTGCGCACCTCATAGTGTAATGAAATGTCTGGCTGAGCATTATAAGAAAGGTTGTCCTCATCAGCAGCGGGGTACCAAAGGTTATCTATCATTGACTGTTATGATCTAGACATATCATGTCATATGTTATATATCAAATAATGTTACACATAATGTTATC
Source organism: Pelodytes ibericus (assembly GCA_036172795.1). Lineage (NCBI taxonomy): Eukaryota > Metazoa > Chordata > Amphibia > Anura > Pelodytidae > Pelodytes > Pelodytes ibericus. Next base: position 100,301,529 of record CM069858.1, on the reverse strand, counting down.
TATCATGGTGGTCTAGAATGAAAATGAACTGCCATTGCAAGGACCAACTCATATACTAGCAGATTAAATGGCCTCCTTCTTTAAGCTTTGCAGACCACCGACCCATCCCCGGCAGTATTACGAGTCAACGTTGACATGATAAACGTGGAATGAAGTCTGATGCCTAGAGGATTAGATTTCTACTCTCTGTCTGGCAGCCCGGGTCCTACAATCATTGTTTCATTTTTTTTAGTATTGATGCACACATCTGTGCGTTCTATAATGCAAATACACAACATCCATTTAAAATGATTTAGGAATCAGTATATTCTTAGACCCATGATGTTTTGCCACAAGGAATACAAATTTGATAGTGGATACCCCATGGGGCGTAAAGGAAAGATATATGGTATATATTCTTGTAATTCCTGAGCTCCTGTCACATTGTGCTATGCGCATCCTCTGTCCCCCGTACCATGCCATCCCCCTTCATCCTCGCACTGCCCTACGGAAGACATCTTCTAGCTATGTAATAAGATCGTGTGGCAGATTCTGTGTTGTTCTGGTGTGTTGTCAGTGCCATTTAGTGATGTACAATTCACAGTGACTGCAGTAACACCTGCTGGTGAGAAAGGAGGAATACTGTGGAGAATTAGTTGTTACTAAAGGATTACCTAGGTATTCCCACATTTAATATGTTGCTGCTAAAACAGAATCGCTTCAGATCAAATGTGTTTAATTTAAAAGGACTCTTTCGAACACAGATTATAGGCATGGTGAATATGATGAATATAACGAAACTATTCTTTGTATTAGCAGAATTGCAAGCAAATACATATTTGTAGAGAACTCAGTCAAAATGTGCCTGTGGTGCCCCTGTTTATGACATCACCTTGTGACTTCATATGTAAATTACACATTCTCCTTGGAAATCGCTCACTTGCATGTCAGACCAAAGGTAGAAGTCATAAACAATAGACAGATTTCATTTATTTAATTTATTATAATGAAAAAAACTACACTAAAAATAAATGTACTACCCATCAGTCACAGTAGATCATAGCAGTTGCCATGCAGAGGATAATATGGAATTTTAATATAAGCAAAAGAGAAAGTGGCTCTTTACTTATCATTTCTGCAGCTAAAATGCATAACTTTAATGTGTGTTCAATTGCACGTTCATGACATCACCATAAGCAAATAAACGGTCTATGATCTATACAATTTGTTAGCATAATTTAATAAACTCAGAAATTATATATATCACTATGTTGTTTCTTATTTATGGCATCACCAAGTGCAAGCATATGCAAATGAACTACTACCATGAACAAGTCATTTTTATATGGTGTTACAATGAAAAATCACAAAACGGCAACAGCACAGACAAAAGTTCAAATACATTTTCTTTTAATCTTTTGTTGCTTGTCATTCTGCTAGCACAATGTATACCTTATTTTTTATATGCTCCACGTAACACATTAGAATTCTTTTTAGGGAGCAGTCTCTGTAATTCTCCATTTTGGTGAAAATGATGTCATAAATAGGAGACAGAAGGTTCAAAACACCTTTTCCTCTTGATTTATACATTTTCTATAATTTAGTAATTTAAATTAAACAAATATATTGTTCTACATTTGAAAGTCCTAACTACTTTTAGGCCTGCACCTCTCAAAGATACATTTGTATCTGTATTTGTTACAGTGTCACTTTATTTACATAGAAACAGAGAAACATAGAATGTGTCGGCAGAGTCTGCCCAATTTTCTAAATACTTTTATTAGTCCCCCGTTCCCGGTCTTATAGCTTGGATAGCCTTGTGCCTATCCCACGCATGCTTAAAATCCTTGACTGTGTTTACCTCTACCACTTCTGCTGGAAGGCTATTCCATACATCCACTACCCTCTCAGTAAAGTAATACTTCCTGACATTACTTTTAAATTGTCATCCCTCTAATTTTAGACTATGTCCTCTAGTTGTGGTAGTTTTTCTTCTTTAAATATACTCTCTTCCTTTACTGTGTTGATTCCCTTTATATATTTAAATGTTTCTATGATTTTGCCCATTCACCATACTCACAGTCCCTCTATATAAGGGAAGTGACAAAAGAGTACCAAAAGATTTAACATTTCAATAATATGATAGGTACACTTGCATAATGTACTACAGTCTTGGCATTGACATGTCTTCCATTTTCCATGTTTCAGTGATGTTGAAAAGGTGTTGTGTGCAGAGTAAAAGTGTGCACAATGTGCGACTGTAATTACAACTAGAATTAGGAGTTAATCGCAGTGATGGGATGGAAGATTACTGTAATTGTAATGTATTTTCCCTTATTAATATGAAATGATGGTCACTGAATCTAGGAATATTGTTACAGCACACATTATTATTCATCATTGTACGTGGAGGATTTCAAATATCTGGAACCCCACCATAGGTTTCATGCTAGGAGAGGGATCATCATCTCATGTGGAACTGTGCCAGATGATATTATATCCATATCACTCATGTGCAGAAACCTTGCATTCTATAGTAGCTCTAGGGGATTCAGAGAGAGATGCTATCACCATGAAGGAAAAGCTAGTTCAATATAGTTTTATGAATGGGCAGGCATCTGAGGGAAAGCTTTCATTTTAGAATTATCTATGTGATAGAAGAGAAGTAATTTAATCCAACTTTCTTTCTAACTCCAATCTCCAAACCATTCAGGTGCAAGTGATAATTCAGAGAATGCTTTTGATTCATAAATCTGCGACTGTGTGTGACATTAAAAGGTGCTGTGTACTTAAAATGTGTTGGACACAGGGAGCCATTGAAATTAGTACTTAACAAATTACCATAGCCACAGAGTCATGGCTCCTAAAATCCTTACTGCTGGTTCCTAATTTATAATATAAGATAATATAAGATACTATTCCCTGGTCCATGAAAGTAACTGGGATTACTCATTAATTAGTTTGGGTCCTAAAGTATGCATGGTAAGTAGGATACATGTGACAAAAAGTAGGAGAAAGAGGAAAGTGTGTGAAAGAGAGCTGCTATGTCCACCCAATAGAGATTTGTTCCCACAACTCCAGAGAAACCAGCTAGGTTCAGTTCTAAGTGTATGAAGGGCAAAAACACTGGGCAATGTGATCACTATAAATGTAATTTTAAGAGAAATATATAAATGTAAAAAAAAAAGAAAAATGCAATTTAATCCCAAAACATCCCAGTCTGTGTTCTGGCCAGATGGTTTCTGTAAAGCTAAATAAAATAACCAATAAACTTCTTGTTGTGCTGGTAATCTATGGAGGTCTCCCCCTTCACTCTGGTTTATGGAAACGTTCTACTATGGTTATATTCTACCCTGATACTGAAAGGCATCTGCCCCCTCTGTGTACATGCAAAAATGTTTTTCTATTTGAGATGTAGTGTTTTATTGAGATATGCGTTTCCTATTACGAGCTATTAAAGGATGACTAGTGCAGCCCACATATTGTTTGTTACAATTGCAACAAGAAATTATATATATTACTGATGAAGTGTTGCAATTGATGTAGTGTTGTATGTTATAGTTTTTCCCAATCGCCGAAATACGGAAAACCATAGAAACATACATATGTGAACAGCAAATGTTGTGGCTGCATTTTTTGTGGTTTATGGTTGTGAGCAGGGCCGGACTGAGAATAAAAACCAGCCCTGGAAATAATTGCAGACCATCCCCATAGCATTGCTTCTTTATAACCGCCCCATAGCATTTCTTCATTAAACAAGCCCTAACAGCATAACATCACTATTTTGTTGTTCATTAAAAGGGAAACCATGCATTTTAAAGCACATTTGAAGAATATATTATTTATAGATAAGACAGATGGATACAGTCAGCCTGTCACACATACATACAGTTACACACACATGCAGTCACACACATACACACAGTCAATCACACACACACAGACACACAGTCAGTCACACACTTTTTAATACTTTATATCTTTATTGGGATTTATTATCTTCTAAATATTACATTGTGTCAAAGTGTCATTTATCAAACTGGTTAACAGATTATAGAATTTGTCAGAATTATTTACAAAGTATATGATATCAGATATACACCACAACACAGTCAGTCACACACACATACAGCCAGTCATACACACATATACAGTCAGACTCACACACATACAATCAGTATGTAACATCCCAGCAGTGAGGGCACCATATGGGGCTAAAAATACCAAGATGCCAGGTCTAATTTCCTGGTCGCCATGGCGATCTGTGATTTTTCAATCCCTGGCCTACCCCGGTAATTATAATATTAAAGTAAATAATCCCTTATTCTAATCCCCTTCCCTCCAACCTTTCCAAATAAATCGATTACAAAATATTATTCCCTCACCACTGTAGCCCCCTCTTTTTACAGTTCCTCTCCACACATAAATCTAAATATTAAAATATATAATTTACTCAGCCCAAGTCCTCTCAGCTCCACTTTCAACCCCACATAAATGTAATATTAAATGATATCATTGCTCCTGAGGTACAATGATATATTTTAATATGGGCCACATGCATATAAATGTCACATTAATATAATCATTGCCTCATCCCAAGCCCTCATGACCCTCAGCCAGCTATAGGATCAGCATCAGAGTTGTTAATCACAAAATCAATAATTTTCTGCATTGTTGCATTAGGGATTACAATTTTTTGGACCAATTTTTTGACAGAAATAATTTAACAACATATGTCTTAATTTTATTTTTAAAATAAAATAGCAAATTAAATCAAATACCATGATCATATCTCAAAAAATATACTAATAATATTTATTGCACTCCATTTTGCACCATACATAAGTATTTTAAAGATGGTCCATAGTACAGTTAGTTTACACAGTTTAAAAGAGTACCTTTTGTTGACAGAAAATGTTGATGAGCTCCATTGTACGAGCTCAGCACTGTCCATGTGACGATCTACATCTCATCACACAGCCTTGTGTGCAGAGGGAAGTGGCAGATCTGCGCGCACTGCGAAAGTAACGTTGCCGGATATGACTTCATATGCTCATATCCGGCAGCAAGGCTGCAGGAGCATTAAACAATCGGCGAGGGATGGCATCGAGAAAAAAATCTTTGTCCTTTGGCCGGTGTGCAGGACCGCGAAAGGGGAAAAGAAAATCTTTGATCCCTTGTGGCCAATCTCGGGAGGCCGCGGCAGGGCACACAGGGATAAAAAATGTAAAAAAATTGCCGTCACAGCTCAAAGCAGCCCCAGGGCAGGCGGCCTACCGGGAAATTTCCCGGTATCCCGGTAGGCCAGTCCGGCTCTGGTTGTGAGCCAGGTTTGGCCTCTGGCTCCACTCTCTGAACTCTGAAATGTGCTAGGTGCTAAAAGGATGCCCCATGTTCTAGCCCTTTGGCTTGAAATCCTGCAACCCCATTCAACAAAATATTCTTCAATAAAGCATCAGAAAAAAGTATAGGTACGTTTTAGGAAACAATTTGACACATTTGAGGGTACTCCTGACTATATGTTGTGGTGAAAAAGATTTGAATATGTACAGGCCTTTTGCTGCAAGTGCATTGTTTACTACCTTTCTTATTACTCAGCAATACTTACCTGGCTGTACTATCTACAAATTTACGAGCCTTGAAGATACCCATAGTAGAATAACCTTCTATGCACTGCTCCTCAGAGTTAAATCACGATAATCTACAGTATTGGGATGAAAATTAAAGGTGAATAATTCATTGGCGTTCCACAAACTATCCGACTCCATCTTCAGTTCCTTGCTAAAATAAGTATTAAATAATCAATGTGTCGATAATACAGAATATTCAACCAAAACTGATTTCCATCACCAAAGATGTGGGAGTCTAAAAATAGATTTGTGTAGGAGGGGGCAAACTTTGCCCCATGGCAGTTTCACATCTTTGGAGATATAAAGTTTGGTCGAACATGTCTATTGTGATCCAGAAATAGTTTTGCATTTCTAACATTTTACAATTTGTAGCAAATTTTTGGTGTCTCGCATATACCCTGGATGCGCTGTGACCAATTTTTGTAGATGGAAATCCACCCAAGTGGAAAGATCTTCTCGCAAATAACCTACACCTAACACGATTGGATGGCTGGGAGTATTGACTAAGGTTTTTTGGTTCTTCAGGAGATGATAGCGTATTGTGGTTAGAGAATCAGAAGGAATTCAAAATGTAGCCACAGAGAGGTCAAAAAGTTTGAGATGTAAGCCAGCATCTACCAGGGAGTCAGGGTAGATAAATGCATATGCTAGGCCCCTAAATACTACAAACATTTTCCAACTTATTTTCAATAGAAGAATTGTTATGCTATGAGCTCCTCATTAAAGGAACATTGTTTAACCCTTGTGTACATACTGAGGGCAAATATTGCCCTATGCAGAAGTATATATCAGGGATGTGTGTAAGATATAACATTGTGTACATACTGGGTGGAAATATTGATGTACCCCAGCATGCAGATTGGACTCAAAGGGCTTGACCCAGCTCCCAGAATTTACCCCAGCACTCAGATTGCCCTCACAGGACTTGACCCAGCACTGAGATTGCACTCACAGGAGTCACCCCAGCAACCAGCCCAGCGCTGAGATTGCAACAGAGGAGCAGATCCATAGCCTTTTTTGGTGAGAGTAACTGCCCATGTGGGTCTGTAATTTTCTCATTTCTGTAGCGTCTCTTTCATTTCTGAAAAATTGAAAGAGTGATGTACTAAAAATTGTAAGTGATATAGGTAATAAAAATATATAATATACTTATCACAGACTTTTACTCTCAATAAAGATCAATTTTTTACTTTATATTTTTGGTGTGAGGGACCACACAAGTTATTGCAGCTGTACAAATACACTTATAAATAGAGGTTTGATATTATATATATTATTTTAGTGGCGCATGTTTTTTTCTAATTCTTCTCTCTCATTTCTGTAGTGTCTGTCTCTCATTTCTGTAGCATCTCTCTCTAATTTCTGTACCGTCTCTCTCTCTCATTTCTGTAGCGTCTCTCTCTCATTTCTGTAGCGTCTCTCTCTTTCTCATTTCTGTAGCATCTCTCTAGCTATCGCTCTAATTTCTGAAACATCTCTCTCTCATTTCTGAAGTGTCTCTCATTTCTGTAGGGTGTCTCTCCTTTCTGTAGTGTTCCTCTTGCTCTCCTTTCTGTAGTGTCTCTCTCTCTCTGTCATTTCTGTAGTGTCAATCTCTCCCCCCTGTAGTGTATCTCTCCCCCCTGTAGTGTCTCTCTCCCCCTTTCCCCTGTAGGGTCTTTCTCCCCTTCCCCTGTAGTGTATCTCGCCCCTTCTCCCTTTAGTGACTCTCTCCCCTTCTTCCCTCTGTAGTGTCTCTCCCCCCTTCTCCCTTTAGTGACTCTCTCTCTCCCCTCCCCTGTAGTGTCTCTCTCTGTCTCCCTTCCCCCTGTAGTGTCTCTCCCTCCTTCTCCCTGTAGTATCTCTCTCTCTCCCCTTCCCCTTCTTAAAGTGGTGATGGCTGCCAAATAGCTTAAAGGGGCCAAGTTGGCCTGGGGCAGGTGGCCCACTGGGATTTTTACAGTCAGAACTTACAGAATATTTTTTTTATAGCTTTACTCAAACCTTGAAATATGTAAAGGAATTAAATAGTGTGCAAATATACAATGCATCTTTTGCTTGCAGCTGAATATGGAAAATGGAAATTGTTTAGTTTTAAGAGTTACAGATAGCAGCGCAGTCATCTGAATATAATAAGCCAATTAGATTTCAAATATGCCTTTAAACCTAATTTCCAACAGCTCTATCCACTAGGAAACCCGATCTGTACGTTGTCATTTGTTATTAGGAAAAACATAAAAAAAAATGTGCTTACACATACAAGCTATGACTATTCACAATCCTGCTGAATCACGGATTCAGTTGATGAGTCATGTTAATAGATTTTTAATTTTTTTTTAGATTTGGGGAAGGGCAACTAAAAAAAATAAACACCTATAATTTTAAATAATTATAAAGACTAAAGGCAGATATTTTGTATATATAAAATTATTATGTATTTAAAACTAATATACATAGAACACACAATTATAAGAGATTTCATTATTATAATAAGTGATGAAGAACATACCAAAATAACATACCAAAGACTGTGTATATGTGCATTTCCGGCTATTAGCCAAAGGGCAGACACTAAATGCTCAATTCTCTAGCATATTATTTATGGGGTTTTAAAAAAAAAAAAAAACTTCCTGTATTCTGCATTAGTGAAACACAGGATCTGTTTTTTTTACCCCTAGTCTTTCTGGATATGTATTTATCAGATGAGCATGGTTAAGCACATTAGCTCTTTGATGAATAAATGAACTTTTGTCAGAAACAACTGTTGGCTTAACACGCTATTAAAGAATTATGAATCAGAATTTGGGTCACGTTGTTCCATTCTATTTTTGGTTGATAAAGAATTTAACAGATTGCAAGGCATCTACATTTGTGGGCACTGGGGAAATCATTCATTTTGTTTCAGTTTTTGATTTCTGGTTAGGTAAATACGGGACACTCCCACTGACACTAACAAATACATATTTTGTTATGTGAATTGTTTATGTTTTGTGGCTTTAAGTAGAACCACATAAATAAAAAAAACAAAAACAAAAAAAAGTGCTTCTCACCATAAGATAGTCGGCATTTAGTGTATAAACATGATGGAAATAAATGGTTTTACCAAAACATAATATTGCCTACCCATCATGTTAGGGCACTCAGGTTAAGCATTCAAGCGTCACTAAGTATTTATACCATACATCTACCTAGAGATGTGAAGGTCTGGAAGAATTCCAAGAAATAAATTCTTCTAAAAACTCTAATATAATTTATAGTGTACAATATAAAATCATTTTAACTAAGTTGAGCAAGTGGAAGAGTAGAGGATGGATTCCATTTCTTTGGAAGGGAGGTTTTGGCTCATATCTGTTCCAACTAATTTTAGGATATATTATAGAAGAAAAATAACATATTGTTTAATAAATAAATAGATTCTAGCTGTTAGTTCCCAGCCCTACACTCACCCAGGTGTGCTTGTTGTATAATGAGACAATGGGTTGTTATAAAATTCTTAATGCATTTGATATATTATTATGACGCCATAACATATCCCAGGACGCATGAGAAGAGTATTTACAAAACAGAAGACTTGTAATGGCTTCTTTTGTGTTTTATTGTTTTTGTCTGCGCCTCATAAATTTGCAAAACAAAATTGTGTGATTTTACCTCAGATGTTATAATTCAAGAAAACAATCAAAAACAAACAGTGCAAATTCACTTTGTAACTAAATTCTTTATAAACGGCACATAATATTCCAACAAGAATGATAATTTTATGACAAACCAAGGATGAATAATACATTTATGTTCCTAAACATAAGCTTGTAAAACAACAAAGTGACTTGTATTCTATAGAAAGTGATAGCATTGCACTTTGTTTTCATTTTTTACGTTAATGGAAACAGTGGATAATAGCTAATATCTGCATCTTCATCTGCTGTCAACTACATATTACATAAAACTCAGCCAGCATCAGGAAAGCAGTTTGGCTGACCCTTAGGAAAACTGTACTTGGGTTGACTGATGTTATATGTGAATTACAGTTCAGACAACCAAGTATTATAGTCCAGAGACACAGCAGGATAACGCATTATTATCTGGCTTACTATATATTAATCATATATTAAACTATATATACTTTATTACCATCAATTTACAGAGCTATCCTATACTGCCATTTATGTCTGCCTGACTGTTTACTGATGCCAGTACATGCTGGGTCTACTGTCTATCATCATTGTCTAGCTAACTATTTACCAATTAGAGTTATCTTGGTCCATACCAGTGTTGGGTTATTTAAATTTTGATAGACTCTATCCTGTGCAGCCTCTTGTGTCTCCCCAACTCTATACTGTGCATATCCGTTTGCGCTGACACTAGACCGCCCAAGCTCCACCCCTGGTTTCCTGATTCGCCTGGGGGAAATGTTCGGAGGTATGTGTGTGATTTTATCCCAGAGATCCACATTAGCAATCCTCACAGCAATGTGCAGTATATGAGGGTACCACAAAGCTACACAGCTATAAAACTATGATTCATTCAAATACACTACTCATAACCATGAGATATTATTTTTACTTCACATCACACTTTACTGTAAGACTGATAACATTTATATTAATATGTGGCATGTATCACGGAGCAACACAGCAATATGTCTCAAAGTAACTTGTGATCTGTATGAGGTTATCACAGAGCTCCACAGCCATGAAACTCATAATAATTTGAATCGTATAGGAGTGTATTAGATGACTCCAATATTCTGCATACTGTCATGTGGTGTGTATGAGTGTAATACAGCAAGGATACTCAAATATAATTGTTCTGTTTTATTTTATGACATTGTATACCACTATTTGTCCATGATCAGCTACTATGAGAAGGTGGAAGGTGAATTCCTCTTGTCTAGTGGTAAGTCCATCTCAGACCTCCCAGATATCATTAAACGTTCCACTGGTTTAAGTAAAATTCTCTACCAGCTGGCCCAAAATTTACAGTGCTATGCAGATTCCTCTTTTGGTGGTTTAGAGTTATATTCTAACATGTATAATACTGAAATCTCCCAGTGACATTAAAGTCAATTTAAATTGTGCAATTTCAAGTGATAAATACCAGGAAAGCTTTTTTTATTAATGGTCCCGAAGCTCTGCTTTTAAATCGCTTTAGTAATGCAAGGTAACCATGGAGCAGAGCTTTCAGTAATGTGGCATAATGTGGCAGTAGGCAAGATGCCAATTGGGTCCAATGTAAACTTTTTTTTTAACTATAAGCTAGGAGAAAACAAGAAGTATCCAATGAAATTAATAATTTTTGGACTTGTTAAACACTGATTTATCCATTTAAAACCATTTATAAACTTAATTACATTGTGTTTCTCTTAATTTAAGGCCATAATACAAAAACATTGAAAATCATTAAGGCATTATATTTATTAGCACACACTTAACCATCACTAACTATTAAGAGACTTTGTCTAGACTATCAACTTGGAACGCTGACATGGTGATTGCACAATACGGGCCAGTTTAATGAGAGAGGGGTCACGCTGACAAGGGACACATAGAGGGGTATGAATAAACACGGCCCACACACAGATTGCACCAAACACTGGTGCAGTTCTCATGTGCGCCAATGTATAAAGCAAGCTCCCAACAAATTTCAGGAGTCTTCACTGCTAAAGAATACGTACATTTGTGCTAGTGCTCATGGTACCAGCGTAGACTGTGTATAAAAAAAATCACACACTGGAAAGGTCCCTTTCCCATACTTACGGTTGCCACCCAGCTGGTATTTTACCGGCAAGCCGCTAAAAAATTGGCTTGATGCCAATGCTAAGTCTATGGAGGTACCAGCAAGGCCGGTATTTTTTTTTAGAAAAGGCGGCAACCCTACCCACACTACAAAATGTCGGGATGTATAAAAATGTGCAATCGCTGCTATACATAACAAACAGTGATTGCGCCTTTTTATAAATCTCTCCACATTTTGCAATGCGGGGGTTGTTATGCATAACCCCCTTTATTTGGAATGAAAACATTATCTGTGACACAAAAATTAATAGTGATGCTGGCACTCAGTGCCAAAGTGTTATAATATTGCTAGCGGTAAACACCAGCACTGTGCGGTAAAAACACGCAATAGTTGGAGCAAAAGGCGTAGTTGCATTTGCTATTCAATTACATGTGTTTTTACACATTTATTGATAGTTGGCCTTCATGTGCCATGGACTTTATTGTGATTATTTTTTGTCTTGCTGCCAGCAGCACTTTCAGAACATAAGTCTTTTAGGGGTTAATTTTTAGGGTTATTTTAAAGTTAGTTTAAGGGGTAGTATTAGGGTTAGTTTTAGGGTTAGTATTTGGTCATAGACTTGAGTTTGGGTGCCAGGTAGGACAACTCCAGTATAGTGTCTTCCATTTTCCATAACTGATATGGAAAGATGCTTAGTCAAGGATTATGGCCCTATACCTTTTCTGTTACCCCATGTGCTCAAGGGCAGTGGTGTATCTAGGTTTTGTTCTGCTCTAGGCAGACAAAATTCGGGCACCCCCCTACCCACGCCGCACATGCACGACATGCCCCAAAACCCACGTTGCACACCCAGGACATGCCCCATCACCCCATTACATGCCCCCGTCACATGCCTCCATTACCCCAATTATATGCCCCCATCACCACATTACATGCCCTCATCACCCCATTACATGCCCCTATCATATGGCTCCATTACCCCCATTATATGCCCCATCACCCCATTACATGCCCCATCACCACATTTCATGCCCCCATCACCCCATTACATAACCCCCATTATATGCCTCCATTAAACCCATCACCCCCATTATATGCCTCCATTAACCCCATCATATGCCACTATTAACCCCATCACCCCCATTACATGCCTGCATCACCCCCATTACATGCCTCCATCACCCCCATTACATGCCCCCATCACCCCCATTATATGCCTCCATTAACCCCGTCACCCCCATTACATGCCTGCATCATCCCCATTACATGCCCGATAACCCCCATTACATGCCCCATCACCCCCATTACATGCCCTATAACCCCCATTACATACCTCCATTGCCCCCATTATATACTTTCATTACCCCCATTATATACCTTCATTACCCCCATTATATGCCTCCATTACTCCCATTATATATCTTCATTACCCCATCATATGCCTCCATTACTCCCATTATATGCCCCCTCACCCCAGGACTTACCCTGATCTGATCCGTGGTGGCTAGTGGCAGACAGCATGGTGTCTTACCATGCTGCCTGTTCAGCTCCCCCGGTGAGCGGGATATGTCATGTGACCCGGCGCGCGTTTGGCGTCAGAGCGCCGGGTCACGTGACCCGTCATCACTCCGCCCCCCTTTTTTTCAGTGCTGGGGGGCGCTGCCGCCCCCAAATTTGCTGCCCTAGGCCTCGCGGTAAATACAGCACTGCTCAAGGGCATGGGATAGGGATAATTTTGGAGGTCCTAAGACAAGAGACAGAGTCATCCAACAACATTTTCAAGTTTAAGTTATATAAATAATTATATTATACACAAGAGCAAATATATGTATTTAAGAGATATATTTAATAAATTATATAATATTGTCAAAAATCCAGATCTAAACACCGCTTACATATGGTGAGTACCCATGCAAGAATTAACCTGACCTGATGAATGATTACTGAGAACGTCACATGCATATCATTAATTAACAAATGATAAAATTACAGAACAAAATTATGAATTAATTAAATTTGAAGACTAACAATGGTTATATGAATGAGAAACAATACAAATGTTTACTCAATAAAGAGAGTATTGAAGGGAATTGAGGAATTGTATAGGAATGTCAAACTTTAGGCCAATTTAGCTTTAATATCGTGTAATAAAGTGTTGCGCAGGATATAATAAAATAAATACTTATCAGAGATATATAGGCGATAATCCAGCCTTTTTTAGATGTACCGTATTTGCTCGATTATAAGACAAGGTTTTTTCAGAATTTTTTTTCTGAAAACTACCCCTCGTCTTATAATCGAGGTCTTCTTATAATCTGACCTCAAATTGAGGTCAGATTATAAGACATGGATCCAGGTACCCAGCAGAGCTGTAGGGGACCTAGATCCCCCTCTCTAACAGCAGGGGAAGTCTGCGCGATGAGCCGGGTACTTCCGCTTTCGTCACAGAAGTCCCGGCGAGCGTGCCGGGCGGCAGCAGGGGAGGTCTGCGCTCATCGCGCAGACATCCTCTGCTGCCCCACTAGGCACCAGGGAGAATCGGGCAGCTGGGGGATGTCTGCACGATACGTGCAGACATCCTCCATGCTGCCCGACACGGCAGACTATTATGACGGACCAGCTGTCCGTCAGAATAGAGTGCCGTGTCGGGCAGCATGGAGGATGTCTGCACGTATCGTGCAGACATCCCTCGGCTGCCCCCACTAGCCACCAGGGATCGACTTCCAGGTTAGGGGGAGGGAGGGGGAAGAGAGACAGGGGAGGGAGGGGGCAGAGACAGGGGGAGGGAGGGGGGCAGAGACAGGGGGAGGGAGGGGGGCAGAGACATGGGGAGGGAGTGGGGCAGAGACAGGGGGAGGGGGAGGGAGGGGGCAGAGACAGGGGGAGGGAGGGGGGCAGAAACAGAGACAGGGGGAGGGAGGGGGCAGAAACAGAGACGGGGAGGGAGGGGGGGGAGACAGAGCAACAAGGGAAGGGAGGGGGGAAGAGAGCTACAAGGGGGGGAAGAGACAGAGGGAGGGGGGGCAGAGAGAAACAAGGGGGGGAAGAGACAGAGGAGAGGGGGGAATCAAAGGGAGGGGCAGAGAGACAAAGCTGGGGGCAAGGGAAAGAGAGGCAGAATTGGCACATAAAAGGAAATAAAAACAAATGCATTTTTTTTATATAATTTTTTATTAAAAAAGCAATTTACATGTGAATATATACAAGTTTAACTTTTTTCCTATAGGATAGTCTTATATTCAGGCTTTTAGTTTTTTTTCCTAAAGGAATATCCAAAGTTTGGGGGGTCGTCTTATAATCAGGGTCGTCTTATAATCGAGCAAATACGGTATATAAAAGAAAAGAAAAAAATATATACAAAATTCTGCAGTATTGTGAATATTATGAAAATAAATATCTCCCCCTAAAGAATTGTACTCACACTCTACAGAGCCTATAGGACCGGCTCTGGGTGTATAAGGCGTACAGACTCTGAGTCCCAAAATCCCCACATCCACTGGATAGATAATCGATGGAATACTCGTGGAGCAGGACACAACAGGAGTGAGAAACAAACGTTGTAGTGCCAAATGTAAACAATTTTAATTCCCCCCCCATATATAGCAGCTTACATAGAAGAAGTTAAAAAACGATATCCCATGTAGAAAACAGTTAAAAACAGCATAGGTTAAAAGCAGGCAGAGTCACCCAGCCGATCATATCACAGTCTCCATCCGTCATTTCATAGGAGCAGGCAGCAGCTGAAGCTTGTATAGGCAGCGTTCTGCTGGAGGAGCTGGTACTTCCTGGTTGCAAGTCTCGTCAATAACGTCACACAACGCGTTTCGCCCACACGTGGGCTTTTTCAGAGCAGTCAATTTAGCTTTAAGTTGGAAAAAATCTTCAATGCAGCTAAATGGGAGAAAATGTTGAACTCAGCTACTTTGGCCTTAATTTTGAAATTCCAATGTCAATTCCCTGCAATTATTTAAAATCACATCTTTAAATCATTTGAAGTATAATGGACAAATATGTTTGTTTTAAGGATAAGATATTTTGAAGAAGATGAGAACTGACAACTAATGTCAGGCCATGACATAATGACTTTATTTGGAAGGAAATGGCATTAGAGGAGGAAGAAGTACATTTTGAAAAATTAGAAGAAGATGTAATTTTCAACTTTGTTTAGAGCATATGCCAGAGCTCTGCTGGTCTTCTCTGCCTCCTTACTGTTCTGGTGGGAGGATTCTGTCGAAGTGTTTCAGAGACAGATGATGAAGTGCCTGACTGATGGGCTGACTACTATATTTTTTCTGACAGCACAGCCAGCAGACAATTCTGTTCTGCAATGCCACTTGTGTAATTATTCTGAAGATCCCCAAATAAATGTACCAGTTGTCTAACTATGCTTGACAGTGTGTGTTGACATATGTACCAACAGTTCTGTAAAGACATTTGACTCTCTTTGATGGACCTCCTGCTAAACTGAAGGCTCCTTTAATGATATTGTTGGTTATGATAATTGGATTTTGACCTCCTCTTTTATATGTGGTATGCTGAAGATCCCCTTACCAGCACTCTATGTGGCGAGCAGGCAGCATGGTTTCTGTGACATCCTTCCATGCTGCTTCTCGCACTCCCCATTCAGTGTCCTGAGGTCAGAGCGCCGGGGGTCACATGGCTTGCCAGTGCTCAGACTTAAGATCACACGTGGAATGTGAAAGGCAGCATGGTAGGATGTCTCTGCGACTAGGCAGTGAAAAGTCACCATGCTGCTTGCCACTAGACACCAGGGAGCTGTGTGTGCTGGCTGGGGTAAGTCCTGGGTTTGCAATATGGGTGATGGGGCATGTCCTGTGGTGCTGGGGTGATGGGTTATGTGCTGGGATCAGTCTTTGGTCTGCAATGTTGGTGATGGGGCATGTCCTGGGTGTGCAATATGGGAGTTAAAACCAGGAACCACGTCCCTGGGATCCCCAAATGACCCCCAGACTTCTAACACATATGGTGGGCAAGTAGTCTTGGCCCACCAGTATTATTAGTGGGGCTGGGAGCCTGCCAAATTGCTCCCATCCACCCTAATTTGAATGGAACTAGCTCAGGGTCCCTGGCCCATTAGTAAATCAACCCCCCCTCCCCCCACCCACTCATAAGTAATATTGGAGGGGCTTGCCCAAGGTCCCCTGATAAGAGGGAGTCATTTTATATTATTATTTAGGCCCAAAACCTGTGGGGGTGGGGGTGGCTATTATTTATTTTTATCCTGGGGGCCTTGAGCAAGCCCTCAGAATATTACTTATGAATGTGGGGAAGTGCAATTATTACCCCTATCACTGCACAGGGGGGGGGTTAGATTTATTAACAGATTCATTTTAAGGGGAGCTGGGAGCCATTTGGCAGGTACCCAGCAACAGTAATTATGACAGGAGGGCTGGGAGCCATTAAGCAGTTTTCCAGCTTTTATCATATTATTAATAATAATGGGGGTCCACTTACCCTGGCCCCCTATATGTGTTAGGTGCTTCGGGAGCTATTTGAGGAACTCCCAGAAGCCGTTTTGTAGGGAAGGGCACAAATTTCCCCCCACTTTTTTTCAAATTAGACATACAATCATGAAGTTTAGTTTGACTTAATCTCGACCTTCTTGGCAGACCTTTAGTCACCTCATATCGACCTTGCAAAAATTGCTAGCGAATACCATTTTGTGAGGTCGAGGTGAGGCGTCCTGAGGTTGAAGTGAGTCTGTTTGACTCAGTTTTGACCAGTTTTGGATTTTAGTGAATAGACCCATATGTCAATAAATAACTTCAGTCTTACTTCTGTTTGTATTACATTTGTTAATTTAATTTCAGGAGCACTATTCTAATAGTGCACTAATGCACATGCATGGGAGCACTAATACCATCCAAATTCACGCTCGCCAGAGTACCATGTTGCTGATGGGAAATGTTGGGAGGTATGCTTACATTTTGCATAGTTGTCACCAGTCCAGATTTGACATGATAGTCCCTTTTTATGGGTCCTATGCTATCAAATTTGGGTGGTTCCAGTATGTCTATCACCATTGCACTGTACACAAATGGATTGCACTTAAGGAAGTGGTACTCCTAATAAAAAGAAAAAAATGGTACCACGCTAGCCAATTTAAAAGTTTACTTTTATTTCGAAACATATTAAAAAAAACATGCTATAGACTGTACAGGAGACAGAAAAAAAGATCACTTCATGCGATGGCTTCTAACATTTTGATTGTTTTACATAGAATGCTATTGTAGTTCCATTTCCCTGGCTCTTAAAAAATAACCATACTGGCTCCTGAATTTATCTGTCTGGCACCTAAAGTCTACAGACATTTGTCAAGCCCTGTCTTTCACGCTAAATACCTATGTCCTATAAGTCTCGGATTGCATTTACCTGTGTATGTCTTACAAAGTCTAAACATGCAAGAAGTATCCATACCAGGAAGGGGCAATCATGCACATCACAAAACCATGCCCCTCTTGGTTCTTCCTCTACGTATTCCAGTTTTTGGCTACCAGTTTTTGGCTAGGGAGCATTTAGACTCTATTATCCCCAATATCCCAAGAACTGGGCACTAAACCCCTTATGTATTAGTACATGCCCACTTCCTTGTTAGCATGTGTTACTGTTCAATACCACACCCTTTGTTAACATTTTATAGAATCTAAAGAAAATAATTACGTAAGGTAAAGAATCTTTTGTTTTATAAAAAGTTGACTTTATTTTAATACATGTGTGGACTATTTCTCTCAAAGCTTTATGATAAAAATCTTAATTCCATTCAAAATAATCATTTACTTTGTACAACATATACAATGAGTTCCTATATATTCTCTGATCTCTCTCATCTTCATTTTTTAACCCTAATTATGCCTCAGCTGTGCTGCAGAAGACAATCACTGTTGTTGCTTTTGCTGTCAGTTCTCATGGCATTCCCAGGCAATGGATAACATCTGTACAGTCACAACTCAGCATGATATCAATTGCTTTAAGTTATTATTGAGAATTCATAAAAAGGTGTCTTCTTACCTGCCTCCATTCTCTGGACTCTTAACACCTCTAACAATTATTGTATTGATGCTCTCTTCTGACCTCTCATTGCTATTTGTATGTTTCATTACTAATGTAAATGCAATCATAGTAGGTGGTGTCAAAAAACACCAGCAAAGTACAATAGAGAACAGATGTCACCCATTGTGGACTCATTAAGTGAAAGGGCTAAGACAGGGCAGCGGCTGGAAGCCCTAGTGCAAGGTAGAGGCTGGAAGTCCTCAGGTAGGGCAGAGACTGGAAGCAGGCGGGTATTTTAAAATTTTGAATCCTCTGCCATTGTTCCTCTCCATCTCTTTGTCACCCTAAGGCATCTGCCTTTTCAGCATTATGGTAGTGCTGACCGTGACTGGAACCCATCACCTGGTGGTAGAGTTGGGGTAAGGGTCCCATGTCCTGCTAGGAGAAAAAGACAAAAACAGATAACAGTAAAAAAACAGGGAGCCAACATAAGATTAAAAACTTAAGGCTGTAACACTGCAACCATGCAAAAAGCAAAGAACCAGCTAGTTATAGTGCAGGGCTGCACAGGAGAGGGTGGTTAACGGGGCCCAGCTGACACTATCAGTGTAGTGTAAGAGTGCCTAACAGAGGGAGAGCAGCCACTAAAGGCTGAAGGTGGAAATAGCCACACAATCAGAATTATTCCATAGGGGAGCTTGGAATGCAGGGTGGAAATGCTGTAATTTACAGTAGGTCTCCCATACTAATAATACCATCACCACACAGTTAAAGGAATACAGTTAATCTCTTTAATCTTTTATCCCAGAAGAATTTATTTTCAGAATTACAGGAAATTGGATTATTGCCACATTGATCACATAGAAAAAACAATCCTAAGTGACTTGTAATACCATTTCGTGGGTCAACATATACATAAAGCAATATGTTGGGTAGCTTAAACATATAAAGCCTCTGAGACCGTCTTTGGACATAATTATTAATTGTGTTCTGTTAACAGTAGTATCTCTCAGCTAATGTCTCACATGCCCAGTGTGATTCAGATTAATTCTTACAAGGCTTTTACTAACATGACAAACTGCAAATGAGTAACCCTGAAGCAATGCACATGTAAGTGGGACAGTCATATAGATACTTAGAAGAGTTTGTATTTAATCAATAAAGAGGGAATTGCAGGGAATTGAGACAAGTAGTTCAAATTTACAGCAAAGTAGTTGAGTTGGAAATATTCTCCCTTTCAAATGAATTGGAGACTTTTTTTTTTAACTTTGCCACATTGGCCTAAAGCTTGAACTTCCCTTCTCAATCCCATCTTCTTTTTAATATGTTTATTAATGATCTCCCACGTTCAGGGCCGGTGCAAGGATTTTCGTCTACACAGGCGAAGGTGCATTTTGGTGCCCCCCTGCTCTGATCCGCCACGCCTCCCACACCATTAAGCCTCCTTAAATTATATATATATATATATATATATATATATATATATATATATATATATATATATATATATGAATAATGTATAGTGTAGAAAATAAATCTAAATATTCAACTCGCATGCTCTAAATGTGTCACACATTGAAACCCTTAAACACAAAGACACCCTTGCAGTCACACACACAGACACCCTTACCACTTACACACACACAGTTACACCAATTCACACATAACCTGAGACACACTATTTTGCCACTCAATATGCCAGTATTTAGCCCAGGGGTCCTCAAACTTTTTAAACAGGGGGCCAGTTCACTGTCCCTCAGACCGTTGGAGGGCCGGACAATAGTAAAAACAAAAACTGTGAACAAATTCCTATGCACACTTATGCATCTTATTTTGAAGTGAAGAAACAAAATGGGAACAAATACAATATTTAAAATGAAGTAAAGTTAAATCAACAAACTTACCAGTATTTCAATGGGAATATTATGCCAGTCAGAGCCCAGTAATATTATGCCAGTCAGATGCCCAGGAACATTATGCCATTCAGATGCCCATGAATATTATGCCATTCAGATGTCCAGGAACATTATGCCAGTCAGAGCCCAGTAATATTATGCCATTCAGATGCCCAGGAACATTATGCCAGTCAGAGCCCAGTAATATTATGCCAGTCAGAGCCCAGGAATAGTGTGCCAGTCAGATGCCCAGGAATATTATGCCATTCAGATGCCCAGGAATATTATGCCAGTCAGATGCCCAGGAATATTATGCCAGTCAGAGCCCAGGAATAGTGTGCCAGTCAAATGTCCAGGAACATTATGCCAGTCAGAGCCCAGTAATATTATGCCAGTCAGAGCCCAGGAATATTATGCCATTCAGATGCCCAGGAATATTATGCCAGTCAGATGCCCAGGAATATTATGCCATTCAGATTCCCAGGAATATTATGCCACTCAGAGCCCAGGAATATTATGCCAGTCAGATGCCCAGGAATATTATGCCAGTTAGATGCCCAGGAATATTATGCCAGTTAGATGCCCAGGAATATTATGCCAGTCATAGCCCAGGAATATTATGCCAGTCAGATGCCCAGGAATATTGTGCCAGTTAGATGCCCAGGAATATTATGTCATTCAGATGCCCAGGAACATTATGCCAGTCAGATGCCCAGGAATATTATGCCATTCAGATGCCCAGGAATATTATGCCATTCAGATGCCCAGTAACATTATGCCAGTCAGATGCCCAGGAATATTATGCCACTCAGAGCCCAGGAATATTATGCCAGTCAGATGCCCAGGAATATTATGCCAGTTAGATGCCCAGGAATATTATGCCAGTCATAGCCCAGTAATATTATGCCAGTCAGATGCCCAGTAATATTATGCCAGTCAGATGCCCAGGAATATTATGCCAGTCATAGCCCAGGAATATTATGCCAGTCAGATGCCCAGGAATATTGTGCCAGTCAGATGCCCAGGAATATTATGCCAGTCAGATGCCCAGGAATATTGTGCCATTCAGATGCCCAGGAATATTATGCCAGTCAGATGCCCAGGAATATTATGCCAGTCATAGCCCAGTAATATTATGCCAGTCATAGCCCAGTAATATTATGCCAGTCAGATGCCCAGGAATATTATGCCAGTCAGATGCCCAGGAATATTATGCCAGTCATAGCCCAGTAATATTATGCCAGTCAGATGCCCAGGAATATTATGCCAGTCAGATGCCCAGGAATATTATGCCAGTCATAGCCCAGGAATATTATGCCAGTCAGATGCCCAGGAATATTATGCCATTCAGATGCCCAGGAATATTATGCCAGTCAGATGCCCAGGAATATTATGCCAGTAAGATGCCCAGGAATATTATGCCAGTCAGAGCCCAGGAATAGTGTGCCAGTCAAATGTCCAGGAACATTATGCCAGTCAGAGCCCAGTAATATTATGCCAGTCAGAGCCCAGGAATATTATGCCATTCAGATGCCCAGGAATATTATGCCAGTCAGATGCCCAGGAATATTATGCCATTCAGATGCCCAGGAATATTATGCCACTCAGAGCCCAGGAATATTATGCCAGTCAGATGCCCAGGAATATTATGCCAGTTAGATGCCCAGGAATATTATGCCAGTTAGATGCCCAGGAATATTATGCCAGTCATAGCCCAGGAATATTATGCCAGTCAGATGCCCTGGAATATTGTGCCAGTTATATGCCCAGGAATATTATGTCATTCAGATGCCCAGGAACATTATGCCAGTCAGATGCCCAGGAATATTATGCCATTCAGATGCCCACTAATATTATGCCATTCAGATGCCCAGGAATATTATGCCAGTCAGATGCCCAGGAATATTATGCCACTCAGAGCCCATGAATATTATGCCAGTCAGATGCCCAGGAATATTATGCCAGTTAGATGCCCAGGAATATTATGCCAGTCATAGCCCAGTAATATTATGCCAGTCAGATGCCCAGGAATATTATGCCAGTCAGATGCCCAGGAATATTATGCCAGTCATAGCCCAGTAATATTATGCCAGTCAGATGCCCAGGAATATTATGCCAGTCAGATGCCCAGGAATATTATGCCAGTCATAGCCCAGTAATATTATGCCAGTCAGATGCCCAGGAATATTATGCCAGTCAGATGCCCAGGAATATTATGCCAGTCAGATGCCCAGGAATTGCTCATTAAACCT
This sequence comes from Pelodytes ibericus, assembly GCA_036172795.1. NCBI lineage: Eukaryota > Metazoa > Chordata > Amphibia > Anura > Pelodytidae > Pelodytes > Pelodytes ibericus. The sequence goes on along the minus strand of CM069858.1, from coordinate 100,279,050 downwards.
CCCTCCTCCCCCTTTCCCAGACCCCAGTACTTACCTCCATGCCGCTGTTCAGGTCCGTGGCTGAGAGGGAAGCGTTGTGAGCTCCCCTCAGGCCGTGCGCATTCAATAAAGTGTGTTGAAAAAAAAAGTTTCAACACACTTTATTGAATGCGCACGGCCTGAGGGGAGCGCACAGCGCTTCCCTCTCAGCCACGGATCTGAACAGCGGCATGGAGGTAAGTACTGGGGTCTGGGGGAGCGGGCGATTTTCCCGCCCCCCCATTGGTGCGCCCTAAGGCAGCCGCCTGTGCTGCCTTACGGTAGCGCCGGCCCTGCCCACGTTGTGCTGAGAGCCATGTCTCAGTGTTTGCTGATGACACAAAATTAGGTAAGGTAATAAAGACTAATCTTGATGTTTTTTTTTTACAGGAAGATTTGGACAGAGTGGGGGATTGGGCAAGAAAGTGGCAAATGAGGTTCAATATAGACAAATGTTAACTTATGCCTTATGGGAAAAATAATAACAAAGCAACGTTAAATGGTATTTCCCTGGGAAAAACTACTAATGAAAAGGATTTAGGACTCATTGTAGATAACAAACTTGGCAACAGTGCCCAATGCCAGTCAGCCACTGCAAGGGCCAATAGGATATTGGCATGTTTAAAACGAGGTATTGATTCACGGGAGGAGGATATCATCTTGCCTCTTTACAAATAAATGGTAAGACCTCACCTTGAATATGCAGTACAATTCTGGGCACCAGTCCTTAAAAAGGATATTAAGGGACTAGAAAAAGTGCAAAGGAGAGCTACAAAATTAATAAGGGGATTGGAGGATCTTAGTTATGAAGAGAGACTTAAAAAATTGCATTTATTTACTTTAGAAAAAAGGCGTCTTAGAGGGGATATGATAACATTATATAAATATGTGCAGGGCCAATATAAGGAGCTCTCCAGGGACCTGTTCATTAACAGAAATGTACAAAGAACAAGAGGTCACCCCCTGAGACTGGAAGAGCAAAGATTTCATAGACAGCAAAGGAAGGGATTCTTTACGGTAAGGACAATTAAGTTATGGAACTCACTGCCAAGAGAGGTAGTGCTATCAACCACAATAGATGCATTTAAAAATGGTCTGGATGTTTTTTTTTTTAGAAAAGCAGAACATACAGGTTTATTAATAATAGAATAAGCATTAATAATAGAGCTTATTGATCCAAGGAGAAATCTGATTGCCCTTTTGGAGTCAAGAAGGAATTTTTCCCCCTAGGAGGCAAAATTCGAAATAGCTTCCTTAGGGGTTTTTGCCTTCTTTTGGATCAAAACGCTGGAATGATAGGTAGATGGGTTGAACTTGATGGACTTGTGTCTTTTTTCCAAATTACTATGTTACTATGTTACTCAATGCCCTACAGTTCTCTCTTTGTTGAGTAGACTATTTAGATTACCATCAAAGCTCTCACATTGAATATTAACCTTTTATTTTCAGCATTTGTGCTTTTAACAATAAATTCAAGACAATTGAATAAGACAGCACACTTGCTCATACATAACAATGGAATGTGAAAGAGGGTGTGGCTTGCAGTGCCATCCTCAAACACATGATCCAAACGAATGCATAGCACATCCTCCTAACAGCAGTGTGGCGTCTTCCCTCATACCACGTTATGCTGTGGATCCTGCTGTGGGATCCCCTCTGTACACTGAACCTCCTGTGGGATCTCATCTGTCAGATGAGACAACTTTTAGTAGTTTCTTGCTGACATGCTAAATGTTCCAGGACTGGCATGCCGACAGAACATAATTAGTGACGTTTCAGGACATTGCAATGTTGTGGCAAATGCTCTGAAAAAGACCCCTCGTCTTATATTCAAGGTCGTCTTATAATATGACCTCAAATCGAGGTCAGACTATAAGACTGGGATCCAGGTCCCCCGCAGAGCTGCAGGGGACCTGGATCCCCCTCGCTAACAGCAGGTGGATGTCTGCCCAATGCAGGAGATTTGGGCAGCCGGGGAGGTATGCACGATAGTGCAGACATCCTCCATGCTGCCCAACACTTCCGTCTATTATGACGGACTGGCTGTCCGTCATAATAGAGGGAAGTGTCTGGCAGCATGGAGGATGTCTGCACGTATCGTGCAGACATCCCCCAGCTGCCCCCACTAGACACCAGGGAGATATGGGCAGCGGGGGGATGTCTGCACATATCGTGCAGACATCCCCCAGCTGCCCCCACTAGCCACCAGGGAGGCAACGTTGGGGGGAGGGAGGGGGGAGACAGACAACATAGGGGGAGACAAATACCATTGGGGGGGAGGGGGGGGGAGAGAGCCAGACAACTTGGGGGGAGAGTGGGGGAGAGAGCCAGACAACTTGGGGGAAAGGTGGGGGAGAGAGACAGACAACGCTGGGGGCAGGGAGGGGTGGAGAGACAGACAACATTGGGGGGAGGGTGGGGGAGAGAGACAGACAACGTTGGGGAGAGGGTGGGGGAGAGAGACAGACAACGTTTGGAGGAGCATTGGGTAAGTCTGGGGGGTAGGGGCAGCATTGGCACATAAAAGGTAAATAAAAACAAGAAATGCATTTATATATCATAAGCAATTTACATGTGAATATATACAAGTTAAACTTTTTTTCCTATAGGGTAGTCTTATATTCAGGATTTTAGTTTTTTTCCTAAAGGAATATCCATAGTTTGGGGGGGTCGTCTTATAATCAAGGTCATCTTATATTCGAGCAAATACGGTATATATTTTTTTTTACTGCTATACTAATATTGAAACTGCTTTACTAAGCAAAAATAAATATACAGGAACTTCCATTTTGTTTTTGGCAAACAGCTACCAAATGCTCTTTAGCATTTACTTACAGATTTTGAATGCTAGAGGGTTTATCCCTTGAGCCAAGGCTTGGACAGATTTATCAATAAAACATTACAAATATAAAAATGTAGAACTCTCTGAAGAAGGTGGAAGCGTTATGTTAAATCGCAGAAAGAAAATACAATATCTAGAAGCTGACTAAATAGAATAGGAAGGATTGAACATTGTGCTATAGTCACATGCTGAAATATAAAAACACAGCAACCTTTAGACAGATGGTTTGGGTACTTGTCCTGCCATGTTTCACATTATCTGATTTAACAATCAACCTTCACATGTGCAGTGGTAACAAAGCATACAATAAAAAATAAATTAATTTGGGATGGTTTCCAACCAATGTACACCATGTAAATTTTTATGACAAAAAACAATACTTTCAGTCATATAATTGTCTTTAAGCCCTTCGCGACCTTACTCGTCATAAGAGCTGCAGCTTTAGCGACCTTATGACGAGTTAACTCGTCATGTAGTTAAGCGCACTGCCAGCTGGTCTGAAATGGGTCCAGGACTATGCTTTGCACCCAAGGCAAAGTTTCTGGACCCGATCGTCGGGTTTCCAGGCATGTGATCGCGGTGATCAAGTGATCACCGCGATAAGATGCAAAATAGAAGCCTCTAATTCACTCCCTGTGCTTCATGTACTTATAGTGAATCACAGAGAGTGGCTTGCAAGTGTAGAAGAAAAAGAAGTTAACGCTTTCCTCGCTGATCACAGTTTGTTGTACAGTAACGATAGTTGGGAACATTAAAAAATATGATGCATATCCTCATTCTAGCAATAGCAAAACATTAATAACCATAATCATATTATGATTCTAATATTAACATGTAAATAAATAATAAAATTATTAGCAATTTAATAAGTTACAGCTATCATCAGCAGGGAGATTTCCTTTGTAAATATTATACTCTGCATACTAAGTGAAGACTAGAATGGCCCTTTGAGAGAACTTGTCCATATGACCTTAGTAGTGTCTGAAGATTTGTTTTGCTATCCCTGCTATGCATAGCCTATATGTGTGACCGATGCAGACATTTTGTGCATACTGTAAGCATAATTGGCTTATGAATCATTGGCATTGAATATATTTTACAGTGAACCATGTAGTATATTTTCAGACGTAACTCACGTCACGTAAGCACATGATTGCCTTGCATTACAATGCAGGGCACTTATAAGTGGGAGGGAACATAAATCATAGTTGAGCGTCTGACAAATTGACAAATCATTCAGAATAATTCTATGTTCAGTATGCAGTCTAATGATATGGTAGTGAATAGGAACTGTTAGTAAGGCTACTCAGAAATGGATTTTGAAACTTTTCCAATTCTGCTTGAAGCAACAGATTTTGGTCTCCAACAATATGGCCACTGATCAGTGTTCAGTGACTGACTACAGATCGTGGACCCTGTGTGCTGTCACCCAGTCAATGCTGCTGATTAGCAGTAAGTAAAGGATTAGGAGCTGCTGATTATACCCCAAAGAGCAGCCATGATGAAAGAAATGCATCAGCAGCTGTAAGGTAGGGCAGACAATGAGAGAGGGTCTGTCCCATGTCTGGAGGTTCCATCCCCACTATCCCAGAGTGTCCCTCTCCCCACCATCCTCACTATTCCTCCAGTGTCCCTCTCACTGCCATCCCTCTCTGTATACATTTATAAATGCATGTGTTTTATTTTTTTATGTGGGGGGGGGGGGGGGGGGATATTCAGTGCCCACTAGATGTGAATTTGTCTTTAAAGGGGTTCTCTCACCTAAAAAGTATTTACAGTGAATCTTCCAACATTAAAAAAAAAATAGTAGGATAGAAAACCCTGGTGGTTTTGTGGGGTGTTATCGAGGGGAAGGGGATGGAGTGGGCCAATCCGTTTGCTCAGTTAGGGGCTCCAAAATCTTTTACTTCACATTCTGACTTGCAACGGTGGATAAAAGAAAAATGTAGGATTAGCAATTTAGTAGAGATCTTGCATATAGAAAGTGTTCTATAAAATACACAGCCAGCTCCTATGGATTCACCCTACTCAATTTAGACCCAAATTCCGGGCATTTCAATTCCCCAGTTAAAGGGACAGTCTAGTCCCCAAACCCATTTTGATACAAGTGGTAGACTACTGCCTGAATAGTGCACAGGCTTTTTTCCCAGTGTGATTTGATGCAGACAGACATTCTGCATAAATCACATTTTTAATATTCTACTCAAGTCCTCCCCTGTATCCTATCCTACAGGTACTGCCTTACTGACTGTGTGTAGGCACTGAGCATGTATCAGTTTTGTTTAAATTAGTCACTTACTCTGCTGCTTTGCTGGTGGAATAAAATGCATTGGAATCTGCATGCAAGTAATGTTGCTCTTGTACATGTCGGATCGGGAGAAAGAGAACAAGGGAGGGGGGAGAAAGAGAACAAGGGAGGGGGGAGAAAGAGAACAAGGGAGGGGGAAGAAAGAGAACAAGGGAGGGGGGAGAAAGAGAACAAGGTAGGAGGGGAGAAAGAGAACAAGGGGGGGAGAAAGAGAACAAGGGAGGGTGGGAGAAAGAAAACAATGGAGGGAGGGGGAGAAAGAGAACAATGGAGGGAGGGGGAGAAAGAGAGCAGGGGAGGGATGGAAGGGGAGAGAACAGAGAAGGGGTGGAAGGGGAGAGAACATAGGAGGGGAGAAAACAGAAATGGGGGTAGGAGGAGGAGAGAACAGAGATGGGGAAGAGAACGGAGATGGGGGGAGAAGGAGATAACAGAAGAGGGGAGAAAACAGATGAGGGGGGGTCAGATATGGGGGGGGGGAGGAAAAGAGATATGGGGAGAGGGAGGATAGATAAGGGGTATGGGGAGAGTCAAAGGATTGGGGGGGGGATTTGTAAAAATCCATGAAATCCTTTCAAAAAAAAAAAATTCTTTGTGTGCAAGAAGGGTGGTTAGCGAATGTCACAAAGGGTGCCCTGTGAATAAAAGTATAACTTTTGCTGATGTCCTTGACCCAATATAAAAATGGGTGCTGGGAGCCACAGCAGGGAAGAAGAGGGATTATCGGAGAAAGGAAACTTCTGGGGAGGATTTATTATCAGAGCAGGAAAGGTGACTACCTGTCTGTTTTCCACATCCAGCAGACGCCTCTACTACACTGATGAGTAGCAGCGTTATCAGCACAAGGCACTGCAGGAGCACTGATGTCTACACTGCAACGTCCTTGGGTCGCCAGGACACATTTTTCAGTTGCTATGGCAACCTGGTGACTGGAATTTGTCAGGCCCTGATGTACTCTATACTTATTTAATACCATGCAAATTTGAATTAAACATATATCTCTGCTTTTTGTTACCTCCCAGTTGTAAAATATATAAATGTTTTAATGTTAATGAGTTTATGATCAAATTTTTTTGAACTACCGTACGTGCGTATGTCTCTCAGTATATATATATATATATATATATATATATATATATATATATATAAACTTCAATACGTTAAGACACTCTTCATTCTGTTGGCAGCATAACAAACATATAACAAAAGGACACTTGTTCAAAAAAAAAAAAATTGTGTATTGTGGAAAACTGAGTGAGTGCCAGTCAGTGCAAGTGGTTGCACGTTCATCCTCTCAAGACCAATGGATTACAGAAATACTGACTTTCTGTAATACATAAGCCGTAACAATACGAGTGTGTGTCACGGCCATTTGCAAATATGTAAAGTAAGTTTGTTAAAATGTATACAAAAACATGCTTGTGTCCTGTATTCTGTTTCCTTGAAATAGTAATGACAGCCAATAGTAATAATGTTTTCTGCATGGAAGACATTTTTACAAATACTTGTCATTTTTATTTTCCTTTGCATATTTAATGGCTTTATTAAAGTGACTTTGTAAAACTATACATTGCTTATTTTGGGAATGTAGAGAATACAAAATGATCTATACACTTTAATAATACATAAAATAATAAAAATAAACAGCTTGTAAGTGACATCTTTGCCCCCAAATAGCCTGTCACTGACATCTTTGTGCCTAAAACTAAAACTACCCTCCACGAACCCTAATACTAACATTAAACCCTAATAATACTCCCCTTCAGTGATCCCGTGATGAACTGTCCTGCAAAGAAAGGTTCAGTGACGACCTCTCGCGCGATGAACTGGCCAACACGCAAGAAGGGGCGGTGAAGCGGCTGCGCTCATGCAGTTCACCGTCCCATCCCTCATTTTTGCCAACCCATGATTTAGTGTAATTCTTGCAGGGCAGAGGGGTGGGCAGGGACAATGCCATACTTTTGTTGGGGGGGGTTCCAGGAAGATAAATATTACAAATAGCCCTTCTGTGATCCTGCTACTAATATGTTGCAACAATCAGTAAACAGGTCATGTGACTGGGTGTGCTTACGCCTGTCTTGACGATTTCATCCGTTGGCGTCTCGACTGTGTATACGATTCATAAAAATTCAGTCTGATAAAGACAAATGCTGCAGCATTCCAGGGAGCACAGGTCCAAAAATCCCAAGGACCCACAACAAGTGCACAGAAACTTAATCCTGTTTATTGAATGAAAGCCATAACAATACAGGGGTGACAGCAGAGGCAGGGGACCAGTGGTAAACGCCCAGGGGCGGGCTGGGCCGGGGGGCAGGGTGGCAATTGCCCCCCAGGCCGCCCTAAACTATGTAAAACACGGCCGCTGGGCCAGTGTTTTAAAAAAAAAAAAAAAAAAAAAAAAAAAACGCGCTTGCAGGCAGAGACTGAGGTGAGAAGGGATCGGAAGATCCCCTCTCACCTCCGCTCTGCCTGCAAAGCTGCACGGGGAGCCGAACAGGCAGCACAGAGAAACCTCCGTGCTGCCTGTTCGGCTCCCCGTGCAGTGTGACACGGAAGTGCCGACAGTCACGTGATCGGCGCTCTGACGTCAGACGGGCGCCGATCACGTGACCTGTCGGTACAACCGCCGGGAGGCCGAACAGGCAGCATGGAGGGACCATGCTGCCTGCCACCAGGGAAGTCCTCCAGCCACTGGCCACCAGGGAAGTCCTGCCACTAGCCACCAGGGAAAAAGGTAAGGGGGGGGGGAGGGGGGGGGGGGCAAAAAACACTGGCATATTATTGGGCAAATTGGCTGGGGAATATAACATGGCAAATAACACTGGCATATTATTGGGCAAATTGGCTGGGGATTATTACATGGCAAATAAGACTGGCATATTATTGGGCAAATTGGCTGGGGCATATTACATGGCAAATAAGACTGGCATATTATTGGGCAAATTGGCTGGGGAATATAACATGGCAAATAACACTGGCATATTATTGGGCAAATTGGCTGGGGCATATTACATGGCAAATAACACTGGCATATTGGGCAAATTAGCAGGGGCATATTAAATTGCAGATAACCTTGGAATATTATTGGGCAAATTTACTGAGTTATATTAAATTGCAGAATAACACTGGCATATTATGGGACAAATTGGCTGGGGAATATTAATGGCAAATAATATTGGAAATGTGTATGTAATGGGGTGATGGAGGCATGTAAATGTGGTGATGGGGCATGTCCTGGTGTGCAACGTGGGTTATGGGTCATGTCGTAGGTGTGCAACGTGGGTAGGGTGGGGGGGGGGTGCCCAAATTTTGGGATATTGGGTGTCTAAATCCTGGCATGTTGAGGGGCATAATCCTGGCATATTGAGGGGAAAATCCTGCCATATTGAGGGGGCATCATCTTGGCATATTGAAGGGAAAATCCTGGCATATTGGGTGTCTAAATCCTGGCATATTGAGGGGCATAATCCTGGCATATTGAGGGGCATAATCCTGGCATATTGAGGGGCATAATCCTGGCATTTTGAGGGGCATAATCCTGGCATATTTAGGGGAAAATCCTGGCATATTGAGGGGGCATCATCTTGGCATATTGAGGAGAAAATCCTGGCATATTGGGTGTCTAAATCCTGGCATATTGAGGGGCATAATCCTGGCATACTGAGGGGCATAATCCTGGCATTTTGTAAGGGAAAATTCTAGCATATTAAATGGCAAATCCTGGCATATTGTGGGGGAAAATCCTGGCAATATTCGTTATAAAACAAGGAAAAGATGGCCGTGGATGGGGAGGCGATTCGATGGTGCAATGGGCCACTTGACTGGATTTGCCCCCCAGGCCTAAGGCTGCCAGCCCTCCCCTGTAAACGCCTTATGCATTTCGAGCTATACAAAGCACCTAATCATAGGCAAGGATAATTAGGAGCACCTTGATTATATAGGAGGAGGGATACAAATTATAGGCTAAAATATAAATTTAAAAACACTAATGCATACAATCGGTCCATTGTTCAGTATAGCAAATACACTGTCCTATATCAAGCATGTATATATAATAACATTTCAACCCACACATCAAATGTGAATAATACAAAACATATTAAAAGAAAAGAACAAAGCAGCTTCCTGAGAGTCACTCTATTATTGTGCATGAGAACAAACAGCAAACCTGATATATATATTCGTTATTCAGATATTCAGAATATTATCGCAATGTTTTAAAGTAAATGCATCGACCAGATCAGCTGCCTATGTTATACATGTCAATTTTATATGCATGTATAATGGCGATAGCACCTTTTTAAAACTATTGATTTTTGCATGTTTGAAACGCATTAAAGGAAACCCTTAGTATGAGGATAAAGTGGCATGTAGTTTTGATAGTATATGCCAGTTTGGCCTCAAATGGGAAACAGAGAGTCCAGTTTTGTCGCGATTGTCTCTCTCTGTTAGTGCAGGGGAACTATTCCAGGTCCCCATTTCTGATCCCATGTAAAAATAGTATCTTTCTCTGCACTAGCAGAAAGAGAACCTGCTCAATGCAGACCTCAAACAGAAGAGCACTCTGATTTGCTATGCGCTCGCCGACCATGGTATCACTTGCAAGCCTCCTGACATTGCGCCGCCTCAGGTCTAAAGCAGAGCCAAGATTAAACCAGCATGTATCTCTCTAAGGGGACACAATTTGATTAACACATGCTTTATCTAAAGAAGCAAGGGTTAAAAAAAAAATAGTTGTCCTTTTAAATGTTGAATTTTAGCCTCCCAGACTCCAGCCAAATGCTGAGAGCTGAGTGGGAGGGCCAGTAGACGATGCAAACCTATTTAGGCTACACATATACAATTTTTAATAAATTAATGCATTTTTTTATAATTATTAAACTTTAATATGAATGGTGGAAAAAGGAAAGTAATTTTCAGCTCTGAGTGGTCCTATGACTTATAGCAGTGTTATCCTTAGAATAATTTATGTTGAACTGTATAAACTGTGCAATACCTATTTACTATAACGTTGATTTATTTTAAGATGTTATGACACTCAGTGGGTGCTTCCAGAAATATTTCATGGCATTTGTAACATCATCATGTGTGACTAATGATTGAATATTTGGCATCACATGAGCTCTTCAGCTGAACACAATGGCCTTTCAGCTTAAATTGGAGCTTATTAGGTTGCCACAGCTAGTGTCACTAAAAATTTAATTTTTAAAATGACCAACTATGCATAGTTAAAATAAAATGATCTATACATTTTGCTAAATACTTTAGAAGATTAAATACCATTTGGTATGTAGATGGTATGTTTTTTATTCACCAATGAGTCCAAAAGCAATGCATTATGGTCAGTGGTGTATCTTGATTTTGTGCTGCCCTAGGCAGACAAAATCCGGGCACCCCCTACCCAAGCTGCACACCCACCTTACACACCTAAGACATGCCCCATCATTCAGACTCACATCAAGCTCATACTTCCATCACACACACACTCCCATCACACTCAGTCACACACTCCTACTCCCATCACACTCAGTCACACACTCCTACTCCCATCACACACACTCTGACTCCCATCACACTCAGTCACACACACACACAGACACACACACACACTCTGACTCCCATCACACTCAGTCACACACTCCTACTCCCATCACACACACTCTGACTCCCATCACACTTAGTCACACACACACACACACACACACACACACACACACACACACACTGACTCCCATCACACTCAGTCACACACACACACACACTCTGACTGCCATCACACTCAGTCACACACTGTCTCCCATCACACACACTCTGACTCCCATCACACTCAGTCACACACTCCTACTCCCATCACACACACTCTGACTCCCATCACACTTAGTCACACACACACACACACACACACACACACACACACTGACTCCCATCACACTCAGTCACACACACACACACACACACTCTGACTCCCATCACACTCAGTCACACACACTGTCTCCCATCACACTCAGTCTGACTCCCATCACACTCAGTCACACACACACACACACACACACAGAGTCTCCCATCAACACTTACCTTTCCCTGGCAGGCAGGCAGCATGGTCCCTCCATGCTGCCTGTTCGGCTTCCCGGCGATTGTGCCGACAGGTCACGTGACCGGGCGCGCGTATGACAACAGCACGCCGGTCACGTGACTGTCGGCACTTCCGTGTCGGCACACTGCACGGGGAGCCGAACAGGCAGCACGGAGGTTTCTCTGTGCTGCCTGTTCGGCTCCCCTTGCAGCCTGGCAGGCAGAGCGATGGTGAGGGGGGATCTTCCGATCCCCTCTCACCTCCGTCTCTGCCTGCAAGTGCGGTCTATTTTTTTTAAAGGGCCGCGTTTTTTAAAAAAAAAACATTTTTTTTTTTAATTTTTTTTTTTTCCCAGTGCTGGGGGGCGCTGCCGCCCCCCAAAATTTGCCGCCCTAGGCATCCGCCTAGGATGCCTCGCGGTAAATACAGCACTGATTATGGTACCAAATAAGTTATGTAGTGGTTAGAGTTCCTTCTGTGAAAGACTTAACATTTTTCATCAATACGTTTGCTAGCATTTTAGTTCACACAAAGTATAGGTCAAATTATGAAATTTCTAGGTGTGCAAACTTCTTATTGCCCCATTACATATGCACTGTAAGGAGAACACAATATTGATAAAAATATATAAAAAAGTATTACATTTGTTAACATTCAGCTTGCAGAACCATAACCGATAAATATAACAATGTTTTGAAAATGGTAGTTTATTTGATTCTGCAAATATATTCCTGCAGCAGTAAATACATACACTTTCCAAGCATCAAAATGAAAGTCTGTGTAGTGTTGTTAATGGCTACTTGAGAAATAGCAGCACAGTGAACATCATAATGGTTTTCCAAGTGTCATGTGCAATTTTAGCATTTTAGAACTTTTTGAAGTCAGTTGTCTATTATATTCAGAAAATGTATTGAAGGCAGGTTCACGTCGCCTAGCGAGCACTTTGTTGCAGATTCTTTTTTTGAAGTAAAACACTGAAGGTTAAAATTGCTTTGCAGGTTGTATCCAATTTACTTCACAGCATGTTTTTATTTCTTCGCACAACCACCTTCTGTTAAGTGCTAGGAACGTGTGATGTCATATATGAAAGTACCTTTTTTAAATATAAGTATTTATATTTTATTATGTCGAGATCGTTTTGTTCATTCCTGGCACATTTTAGAAGAAATGCAATTTGGTCATATCTACTTATGTCAAATTACTCAGTAAAGATGGAAGGCAAACATTTAACTATCAATCAAATTTCAATATGTCCACATCTGACTGATTAAACAACGTTTGAATACTGTTTATAGGGGACACCAGAGATTGAATACTGCGAATGAGCAGCATTGCGCACATGTGCAATAGCACTGTCATTTTGAGTGACTGCACATGCGCAGTAGCGGTGACACTCAACCTACCAAGCTATGTTCCCCAGTGTCCTGATTCGCCATATGGAGAAGTTGGGGAATATGCATCTGGTGATAACAGACTATCATAAAATCTGTTTTGAACAGTGCATAGTAGGTTTCGCACTTAACCTCTTCAAGACAATTGTATTGCAAGGCACACCATGCTCAAACATGCGGTTTGTGAAAAATGATGTGCCTAGCACATCATGCGGTGAAAAGAGCATAGCAATTGGTCAAATTTTTCTTCCTATGCTAGGCGGGTCATTGCTGCAATGCCTCGCTATGAAGGCATCCAGCAACACCCACATTTGCCCCAGGGAGCAATGTGATTGCTCAATGGAGCAATTCCAAGCACCATATTGACAAGCAGCATGCCTTTTCAATATGGCTCTGCCCTGTAGTGGGCAAAAGCTTTGGAAGTGATCCAAATCAAGTCAAGATCATCTAAACTGCCCAGCAACAATACATGCATAGAATTACATGTATTCTATAAACCGAAAGTCTATAAACCGAACAACCTTCGGTTTATAGACTTTCGGCTTATAGAATACATGTAATACTATTGGCTGTCTATAAACCGAACTAGAGTCCCCATTCATAAGAAATTCTTATGAATGGGGTCCCCATTAATAAGAATTTCTTATGAATGGGGACTCTAGTATGGTTTATAGAAAGCCAATAGTATTACATGTATTCTACATCATAAAAGTCCCGGCGGTCGTGCCAGGCGGCAGCAGGGAAGGTCTGCGCTCATTGCGCAGACATCCACCTGCTGTTAGAGCGGGGGATCCAGGTCCCCTGCAGCTCTGTGTGGGACCTGGATCCCAGTCTTATAGTCTGACCTCGATTTAAGGTCAGATTATAGGACCTATTATATATTCCATTAATAGGCTATTCTGAAAAACCGAAAGTCTATAAACCGAATGTCTTTCGGTTTAAAGACTTTCGGTTTATAGCCGAACCTCGAACTCCAACACGGACATACAGTGAAATGTCCGGGTTCGGGTTCATGGCACGGACACAGTAATGTCCGGTACGAACCCGAACAGTGCGGTTCGGGTTCGCTCAACACTAGTAATGTATTGAGATCTACGATCTACACATTTTAAAATGTCACTTACATGCATGTTAGAATTGGATGGGATAGTTTTGGAAGAGTAAATATCAAGCTGTTAATGATATAACATATGCTATACATGATTCCCTGTTAAAATTCTCTAAGATACATACGGAATAAATCTGTACAATATGTATGCTGGCCAGAGTTGGATAACTTTTGTCTATAATCAATATGCCAGCCTGGGCCCACCTCTGTAGAAAGTATGCATTGGTTATTGCAAAATAAAGTGCATGTTACATTTTCAAAGGGACTGTTCCATATTTTTTTTACTTTCTATTCAACAGTACACCTAGTATAAACAACTTTCAAATAGATTTTACATCATTTTAAACATCAGATTCCGTAGAAAAACAGTCCTTTAGATTTCTTAATCTGTTTTAAGAAAAAACAATAATGAGCTCTTACTCAATGGCTTTCATTTGGCTGAGATGTTTAAACAAATGTCAGTGAGTGAGAGATGACTTATGAATTCCATAACTTTTCACCATAAGACTTGAAATTAGATCACAGATATGAATTGAGAAAGATAATACAAATATTTAACCCATGAAAAATATTAAAACATATTTAACATCATGAAAATCACTGCAGTTAGCACCTGGTACATCCTGTGGTGAAATGTGCTTACAAAGTAATTAACAATCAATTTCTAAGTTCAGCCGGTGTTGCTGCAATGCCTTGATATCGAGCCATTCAGCAACAGCTAAATCCGACTCCAGGGCACAATGTCATCACTCTCCGGAGTGATCACATTTGCAATATTGAAAGGCATATCCCCTCTAATATAGCACTACCCTGCTGTGAACAAGAGCTTTGGAAGTGGTCAATGATCACTTCCGTCACCCAGGGAGTATTGCTATACTGCCTTTAGAAGCAGTCAGCACTCAGCAACAGTAGAAAAATACCTTTTTTTCTCTTTGGTTAGCCTTAGAGCTAGGGTAGGGGCAGGGCCGGCGCCACACAATGTGCCAGGATTTAGGATTATTAAATAATCCTGGCATATTGTGGGGGAAAGTCCTGGCATATTGGGTGGCTAAGTCCTGGCATATTGTGGGGGAAAGTCCTGGCATATTGGGTGGCTTAGTCCTGGCATATTGTGGGGGAAAATCCTGGCATATTGGGTGGCTAAGTCCTGGCATATTGTGGGGGAAAATCCTGGCATATTGTGGGGGAAAATCCTGGCATATTGGGTGGCTAAGTCCTGGCATATTGTGGGGGAAAATCCTGGCATATTGGGTGGCTAAATCCTGGCATATTGAGGGGAATAATCCTGGCATATTGAGGGGCATAATCCTGGGATAATGAGGGGCATAATCCTGGGATAATGAGGGGCATAATCCTGGGATATTGAGGGGAATAATCCTGGCATATTGGGTGGCTAAATCACGGCATATTGAGGGGCATAATCCTGGGATATTTAGGGGAATAATCCTGGCATATTGGGTGGCTAAGTCCTGGCATATTGTGGGGGAAAGTCCTGGCATATTGGGTGGCTAAGTCCTGGCATATTGTGGGTGAAAATCCTGGCATATTTGGTGGCTAAATCCTGGCATATTGTGGGGCAAAACCCTGGGATATTGAGGGGCATAATCCTGGCATATTGAGGGGCATAATCCTGGGATAATGAGGGGCATAATCCTGGGACATTGAGGGGCATAATCCTGGGATATTGAGGGGAATAATCCTGGCATATTGGGTGGCTAAATCCTGGCATATTGAGGGGCATAATCCTGGGATATTGAGGGGAATAATCCTGGCATATTGGGTGGCTAAGTCCTTGCATATTGTGGGGCATAATCCTGGGATATTGAGGGGAATAATAATATGATAATGTGTGTGGGGGGGGGGGGGGGGCAGCAATTTTTATTTTGCCTAGGGCGGCAAAAATCCTTGCACCGGCCCTGGGTAGGGGTTAGCATTAGGGTTAAGGATAGAGCCAGGGTTAAGTTTAGGGTTGAAATATGACAAGGAGAAAATGGTTACAAAAAAGAAAAATGCTTCTTTCAGTTATTCCCCTATAACTTGAAAATACAACAGAAACATGTATTTTATGGATATAGATATTATATATATCGTAGATATTTTATTATTTGTTTATAGCAAATTATATGAGATGATCAAAATAATGGTATCTAAAGAAAGCCCTTCTTACCCCCCCCCCCCCCAAAAAAAAAAAAAAACGAAGGGTACAACATTTCAAAAACTGTCAGGTCACGAAGGGGTAAATGGCCATATCTGCTTAAGTGTTAGCACTTAAAGATATTGGTATTCAAGCCATTTCAGTGTCATTTGAAACGTATTGCATGGATATGCTGTGTTTGCACTTCTTCCAGTCGAAGGTTTTGACCACGACTGAGAATTCTTCACTTTTGTCAGAGTGAATAGGCAGATTCTCAAGGTCACACTGTCTTGATATGCCTTGATCATATGCCCACTCTGCACTTGTTTGATGACACTTGAGCCTCCAAATTGCTCTTCTTCTTGAAAATGAATTAAAGCTGAGATCAGTGCTTGAACACACATGACGAAATAAAGAATATATGTAAGTCCTCACAAGTTAAAGATTTCATGAAGCTGATTGAGCAGTCCACCATAAGAAATACCAATTGTGAGAAAAAGGACACACTTAATGCGTTTCGCGTTTACCAACACTTATTCATAAGTGCAAAAATATTGTGATTGGTGAACATTTAAATCTAAAGTGTAACTGTTAAAAGAACCAATCAGTAAACAGCTCACTAATTAACTCTGTTAAGAAATCTAGTTGTCAGGCCTTTACCAGGTCAGGTAGGAGTTTCAGTGCAGGTATAGGTGAGGAATCTGGTTACATGCTACTATTCGTATTGCAGGGTTGAGAACAGATATAGAAACATAAGTAAGGATTGTAATAAAGAATGTAGCAGGAACTGCAGAATAAACAAAGAGCTTTAGCAGGGACTGTAGAATAAACAAATAAAGAGGTAGGGGTAGAAAGTAAGGGCAATTTAGCAGGACACCCTAGAGAGGGCAACTAAGCAGGAAACCCTAAAGAGGGCAACTAAGAAGGACACCCTAGAAAGGGCAACTAAGCAGGAAACCCTAGAGAGGGCAACTAAGTAGGAAACCCTAGAGAGAGAAACTATGCAGGAAACTCTAGAGAGGACAACTAAGCAGGAAACCCTGGAGAGAGCAACTAAGCAGGAAACCCTAGAGAGGGAAACTAAACAGGAGAAGGCCCTAGAAAGGATAGTTTAGTGGGAGTAGGCCATAGAGAGGGCAACTTAGAGGTAGTAATTATACTGTAACAAGATGGTCTCAGGAGATGTTCAAAACCTTCCTCTGGCTGGTTAAACCGTCCAGGTTAGGGTTCCCCGTTCCTGGACAGGGCACAAGTACAATTCAGCTTTAGCAGAGGATCAGGAACAGATGAGCAGTTCTTAGAAGTCAGTCAACCAACTTCAATGCAAAAAGCCATGTTTGCAATAAACTGCGGGTATTTAAAAGACTGGGTTGCACCAGCTAACAAGCCCATCTGACACCAACAGCGGAGAATAAATAAAAGCAATACAAAAGGTAGGGGACCACTAGATGGAAAAGTAGGAATGGGGCACAAAAATTACACTTTTAAATGCATATGTCAGGAGGTCAGAATATAATCCTGACACTAGTAAAAAAGTGATAGTGACATGCATGATAAAAAATAAGTTAATTAACATAAGTGTATGTCTATGCACAATAAAATAAATTGTAAAATATTTTAGTATGTGTTCACCATAAATGCTATTGAATAAACACCATCATTATATAAAAAAATGAGCAGTGCAAGTAAATTGATAACCATTTCATAATAGTGTGATAATGCATACAAAATACCACCTTAAAATTAAAAACATCTAACTCCAAAGTGTTAAATGTAGCCTAACATAAAAACACCAAGGAGTAATATAGAACAAATAATATAAAATGATGTTCAGTTTTGTATTATACCAAACACACCAGAAGACCTGCTTTTCACACAGAAATCACACAGAAATCACACATTCAAAGTACTATCACTACTACAAGGGAGTCTGGGTACGCATGTACAAATCCTGTGAGCAATGGTCATCTTTTGCCTCTTAATTAGTGTTGAGCGAACCCGAACCGCACTGTTCGGGTTCGTACCGAACATTACGTGTTCGTACCCCGAACCCCGAACATTTCACTGTATGTTCGGGTTGGAGTTCGAGGTTCGGCTATAAACTGAAAGTCTATAAACCGAAAGTCATTCGGTTTATATACTTTCGGTTTATAGAATAGCAATAGCATTACATGTATTCCATAAACCGAAAGTCTATAAACCGAAAGACATTCGGTTTATAGACTTTCGGTTTATAGAATACATGTAATGCTATTGCTATTCTATAAATCAAAATAGAGTCCCCATTCATACAAATAGGTCAATTGACCTATTCGTATAAAGGGGGACTCTATTTCGGTTTATAGAATAGCCAATAGCATTACATGTATTCTATAAACCGAAAGTATACAAACCGAATGTCGTTCGGTTTATAGACTTTCTGCTAATGGAATAATTAACCGACTTTCGGTTTATAGACTTTCGGTTTATTGAATACATGTAATGCTATTGCTATTCTATAAACCGAAATAGAGTCCCCATTCATAAGAATTTCTTATGAATAGGGACTCTATTTCGGTTTATAGAATAGCAATAGCATTACATGTATTCCATAAACCGAAAGTCTATAAACCGAATGTCTTTCGGTTTATGGACTTTCGGTTTATGGAATACATGGAATGCTATTGGCTTTCTATAAACCAAAATAGAGTCCCTATTCTTATGAATGGGGACTCTATTTCGGTTTATAGAAAGCCAATAGCATTACATGTATTACATCTGAGAGTCAAATAGAACCGTCCAATACTGTGCTTACAGCACACTTTGAAAATTTCTAATTGTTTTGGGTGCTAAATAGTACATTTGCGTCTTGCGGTGGACTTCATATCTGAGAGTCAAATAGAACAGTCCAATACTTTGCTTACAGCGCACTTTGAAAAATTCTGGCTACCTCCTCCTCCTCCTCCAGCGCCGCTTTCTCCTACACCGCCATGGTCACCGCCTCCTCAACCTATGGGTCACTTAGTATAAACTGAAAGAGAATACCCTGCACTCCAACCCTCTCTCAAATGGAAAATTCTGTTGATCCTCCTGGCAGCCATGCTTTAGATTTAGATTTATGTTCTTCCAAAACTAAAATCAAAGATTCCATATACCGTATTTGCTCGATTATAAGACGAGGTTTTTTTCAGAAAAAAAAATCTGAAAACTACCCCTCGTCTTATAATCGAGGTCTTTTTATAATCTGACCTCAAATTGAGGTCAGATTATAAGACATGGATCCAGGTCCCCAGCAGAGCTGCAGGGGACCTGGATCCCCCTCTCTAGCAGCAGGGGATGTCTGCGCAATGAGCGCAGACTCCCCTGCTTCCGCCCGGCACGACCGCCGGGGCTTCTGTGAAGAAGCCGGATACTTCCGCTTTCGTCACAGAAGTCCCGGCGAGCGTGCCGGGCGGCAGCAGGGGAGGTCTGCGCTCATCGCGCAGACTTCCTCTGCTGCCCCACTAGCCACCAGGGATCAAGGTAAGGGGAAGGGAGGGAGGGGGGCAGAGAGACAGGGTGAGGGAGGGAGGGGGGCAGAGAGACAGGGGGAGGGAGGGGGACAGAGAGACAGGGGGAGGGAGGGGGACAGAGAGACGGGGGGGGAGGGAGGAGGACAGAGACAGAGTCAAGGGGAGGGAGGGGGTTAAGAGACAGAGACAAGGGGAGTGAGGGTGTTAAGAGACAGAGACAAGGGGAGTGAGGGGGTTAAGAGACAGAGACAAGGGGAGGGGGGAGAGAGAGAAAAATGGGGGCAAGGGAAAGAGAAAGGCAGCATTGGCACATAAAAAGAAATAAAAACTAGAAATACATTTTTTCATATCATAATTTTTTATTAAAAAAGCAATTTACATATGAATATATACAAGTTGAACTTTTTTCCTATAGGGTAGTCTCATATTCAGGCTTTTAGTTTTTTTCCTAATGGAATATCCAAAGTTTGGGGGGTCGTCTTATAATCAGGGTCGTCTTATAATCGAGCAAATACGGTAGTGCTATTTTATGGCTCAGCTGTATTTTTAATTTGTATGTATTTTATGTTATTTGAAGTTATTTCCCTATCCATATTTGTTTGCAGGGCACTTGTCCTACTCTTACCCCCATTTTACTTCCTTTTGCAGCCCTCTAGCCCTTTCCAGGACTTTTTTAGAGGCATTTTAGTGGCCGAACCCGAACATCCAGGTGTCCGCTCAACTCTACTGTTTTGTCCTTATTGGGACTCGTCAGTATGAGGTTCAGTTTACTGGCTTACTGCTTAAGGCTTGGAGCAGTCCATGACGAACACACCATTTATGTAATAGAGGGATTAATATTATTAATAACATATTTGTTAGCTGGATTGTAATGTATTGAAATGTATCTCTTTATCTTTTGCATCAATTAATTATCATAATTTGCTGTAATTAAGGCGCACATATACCGTATTTGCTTGAATATAAGACAATATTTTTTCAGAGCAGGTGACTTGGATTCCCCTCGCAGGCAGCCGGTGGATGTCTGCGTGAGACGCACTGACATCCTCTGGTGCCGCAAGGAACTTCTGCCGGGACTTCTATGACAGAGCCGGGAGGTCACATGACCTTCCGGTGGTCCATCATAGAAGACCCCGAAGTGTCAGGCAGCATCGGATGATGGCTGTGTGCATCGCACAGACGTCCACCGGCTCCACCGACTAGACAACAGGGAGACTGGGGCAGCATGGGGAGGCCGCATTAGCTAAGTCTGGGGGGCAGCATTGGCTAAATTGGGGGGGGGGGGCAGCATTGGTTAAATCTAGGAGTGCAGTATTGGCTAAGTCTGGGGGAGGGGAAAGACAGCATTGGCTAAGCCTGGGGGGGAGGGGAGAGGCAGCATTGGCTAAGTCTGGGGGGCAACATTGGCTAAATCTGGGAGCCAGCACTGGATAAGTCTGGGGGCAGCATTATCTCAGTCTAGGCAGGCAGCATTGGCTAAGTCTGGGGGGCAGCATTGGCTGTTTGGGGAGTAGCATTGGCTAAATCGGGGGGGGGGGGGATGTGCAGCATTAGATAAGTCTAGGGGACCAGCATTGGCTAAGTCTGGGGGTGGCATTGGATAAGTCTGGGGTGGCAGCATTGGATAAGTCTGGGGTGGCAGTATTGGATAAGTCTGGGAGAGGAGAATTTGATAAGTCTAGGGGGGGGGGCAGATGGCTGTGTAGGGGGCAGCATTGGCTAAGTCTGGGGGGACAGATGGTTGCATGAGGGGATGCATTGGCAAAGTCTGGGGGGCAGATGACTGTGTGGGGAATCCCTTGACTAAGTCTGGGGGGCAGATGACCGTGTGAGGGGATGCATTAACTAAGTGTGGGGGGATATATTGGCTAAGTCTGGGGAGCAGATGGCTGTGTGGAGGATGCATTGGCTAAGTCTAGGGGCAGATTGGCAAATAAAAGGAAATAAATACAATAAATGCATTTTTCTTTCTGTCATAATTTTTTTTATTAAATATGAAAAGGCTGTTTACAGTACAACTTTTTTTCCTACAGGGTATATATACCTCATATATATATTTATATATCTTATATTGAGGCTTTAATTTTTTTCCCTAAATGAATATCCAAAGTTTGGGGGTTGTCTTATAATCAGGGTTGTCTTATATTCAAGCAAATACGGTATATTGAGAACAATAATATTGTAATCCATCATTTGTTTAGTTGTATTTAGGATTTATATTATTATAGTTAATAATATTATATTATTATATTATTATTATTAATATGAAGTCTTTTTTAGATTACATAATATATAGTAGTCGCATCAATGTACTTTGTTGACAGGGTTGAATTACTAAATGGTGTTGAAAATATATGGTAGACGTGCGCCCAAAACAACAGTGAAAGAAGGGAGAAAGAAGAAAAAATGAGTCACCATTTAGAGCTGTTCCCAATTGCTCTGGAGATAAAATGAGACAAAGTGAGGAGACGGTGCTAGCGCATGAGGAAAATATAGTAGTAGTGGTACAAATGTACAATGTAAGTTAGGTAGCGTAAAAATGAACAATTTAATGAGGTAACAAGTACAATAAAATATAAAGTATAAAATCAAATACATATTAAATATATTGAGAAATATGATGTTAAACATGCTGGATGGGAGCTTTGATGCGTTTCGCCGTCAGGCTTCGTCAGAGGGTCTCCTCCCGCTTCCAAAATGGATACTATTCAGTAATTGCAGAATAGAGTGATTTGCAAGGTAAAGCAAAGTAAGAATTTTTACGCGTGAGGCAAGTCGGGAGAGAGGTAGTGGCAGGCTTCCCGTGAAAAGACAGAGACCTGTCAGTGATCATTGGCATAGAGGGTCTTGCCAAAATATAATTTGTTGACTGCACTTTTACTATTACCATATTTTCAAGCAGCCCAAGTGCAGTCTTATGACTTATATGTATTTGATTTTATGCTTTGTGTTTTATTGTACTAGTTACTTCATTAAAGTTTTTTACGCTACCTAACTAACATTGTACATTTGTACCACTACTAATATAATTTCCTCAAGCGCTAGCACCGTCTTCTCACTTTGAATTACTACATGGGTCACAAAGAATGCAGCAGCTGTCTGTGTGCAAGGTCCAAGGGCATTGTACTTCCCTATCTAATGTGGATAATCTGAAGGTGTATACCAGTCATAGCTCCATCCATTGTTATTACAGATATGGGTTAAGGGGAAGGGAACACAGATGGAATAGATCTCCTGCTTCCTCAAACTGAACTTCATGGATTGGCCGTTAACCTTCTCGTACCTTTCCTGCCATGGCCAGATATGCAGGGAAGGCCATAAAGCAAGTGGTGGGTTCTACAGTAGGGCATTTAAAAGCACCATAGCACTGGGAAAACACATTTTCCAAACCATGAGCATCCATCTTTGTAGTATTATTATAAATATATTTTAAATGCACATAATTTCTTGTAAGTTCACTGTGAATGGACTTCCACAAATAAATGCAAAAGGTTCCAAAACCAAAATATCAATTGCCTTAATATGTCTTTAAATTTGTATGAGTGTAGACCTAATATTCAGATTTTTGTTGATTTGAATTCCTGTTTAAAAATAAGCAATTACCGTTTCGCTGTTGTCTGCATAATCAATAATCCATTACTGGATGTAACAGTGACTACAGGAAGTGCTGTAAGATTTTAATGCATTGAATTATGCATGATTCTCATTGTACAGTCTGCAAGAGGCATGATAGAGGTTGGATGAAATGGCTGGGAATTTCACTGCATAAAGTGACTGCAGTACAATGCTTCATTTTCTCACATGTAGTGCTGTTGGATCAAAAAGCTTAATGAGATAAACCCTCCGCTTAAAGTACAAAATGTCTGACTTGGAAGCAGTTCTGCAATGTACAGAGGCCGTTTTAATGCTGTTTAGAATACATTCTGTAGAAGGCTGGAGAAAGGATGTACATGAACATTTTTGCTGAGGTTTTATTTACTTCTTTTTTTTTTTTTTTTTGCTGCAGGATTTACTATGTTAAGGATTTTGATGGGGCCACCTTCTGTTTTACGTCCACAATATCAATAGCCAAACTGTTTCAACTGATTCATCATTGAAGGTAGGATACAGATTATGCTACATTTAGTGACTGATGAGTCCAGCATCATACAATACAGATGTTCCATGAATGCAGACCTTTATGTTCTTATAAAAGCTCTGCAGTGTCCCTTGTATCTCAGAATCACTGCACTGAGAAGGTCTGCAGTGCTCTATGATAACTAAGGGTACGTCTGCATTGTTATGGGATGCTGCATGGAATGATAGAGCATGCACTTATATGTGTACATTTACAACTACCGTACATACTTGACATTTAATACTTTTGCATGTAGAGAAAAGTAACAGTAATCAATTGAATTTCCTTTATGACTCTCCTATTATATTCAGTGTAAAATGTGCTAATACTTTTTATTTTGCTTTTTATCTTTTTTTTGTATTATGAAATGTTGATTGTGAAACAATCTCTAGTCATGCTGAATCAGATGAGATACTATTGTATTTCAGAAACAAATGAACAAACGAAAATTGATAAAAAAAAAAGTAATGTACAGAAATCATGTATATAAATGATTTAAGAAATATAAGACATGTGGAGATCTGTGTACTTCTCCTTGGGATTGGTTTTTCTTGAACTGGGAGCAAAAGAGCTAAGGTTTTACCATATACGTAGATACCAAGTCAAAGATAATAGACATCTTAGTAGCTCCCCTCACAAGATATTTATTGCACCACTAGAACTGCACATTTTCATACCCATAGGGTATATCTTGGTATTGAAGGAATGCTGCTGCTAATGTAGGTTTCCCCCTTGAATAGGTTTTGACATAGAATGGGTTTCTCTCACTACTCACTGGGCATACAGTACAGATATTTCTTTCAGTTCCATATTATTTAATAAAAGGAAATATTTACACAAATAGCTGTTTTAATATATTGCAATATGTTGGCATATATTTCACCACATGCTTCCTGAATCACCTCCTACATGCTGGATTAGATTGATGGCTACTTCTTACATAACATACTGTCAAGTTGCTCCAACAACAGCTCAATAGGGTTGAGATCCAGTAACTGCACACCATGACTAAGCGGGTTGACACGCGAAACGCGTTAGGTGGCCTTCCCTTTTCACTTTATCATCCGTGGATTGTACCTTACCCTGTTTGTTTGGATTTTTTTGAAAGCATTAAAGCACTTTATTCATTCACTACTTGGCGAGTGGAGTGCACACTTTGTTCTACTTAATGCTTAACTGCACACCACTCCATTATAGACCACTCCATTGTTGACTTCAAATAGTTCTTTCATAGTTTGGTGCACTTTGGGTCACTGTCCTGTTGTAGGAGGATGGTTCCAATCAAGAGTGATAGCCTTCCTTCTTCAAGTTCCCTTTTCGTGGTACTTGCAAGGCATGTAAATACATGGCAACACCCAGAAACTTCAATAATTCAGCTGCCACAAAGACCTATGTAATTAAATCGTTCATCAACTGCAAAACAAACTATGTCATATATATGGCAACATGTGAATGCAGTATGATGTATGTAGGTCAAACCATTAGGGAACTAAGTAGGAGAGTCTTAGAACACATCAAGTGATGTAATATACAAAAATGATACCCCTATCACAAAGTAAGTAAACACGTACCATAATGGGGACCCTAAATGACTCCCATGAAGTGTATAGACAAAAAAAAACTCTGCCAAGGGGAGGGGATTTAAACGCCTTCTCCAAAAATAATCTTTTTGGATATCCCATCTCAAAACCCTCTCCCAAATGATTTCAATTATGGCTTTTCATACAGTCCCTTCATTAAATAAGCGAGGAAAAGTGAAAATACAGAATAAAATCTGTGAATACACTCAATACATTCCCAAATATCCAAAAGAAGAGAGACAATCAGGCTAAATAAATTGTAAGCACTTGTGTGAATAAAACACTAAAATATCGTGCAATAGAAGTACTTGGAATAAAGTGCAATATAGACTGAAAAAAGTAGTGAAAAAATGATAAATATCAATGTGGCAAATCTAGCAATAGATATAAACTGATAATAGAACAAATGTAAATATTACAATATCATGCAATAGAATGATACAAAATAAATAAAGTCCAAAAAATAGTCTTCAATAGCTTGCTCCAAAAGAATGTGTAACCTGAAAGAAAATAAAACAAAAAATAGTGTGTACCATAAAAATAGGTTTAATAGCGCATAAAAAAAAGTAACTTACAAGATACAGTGGAAAATAAGACGAATAGCGAAAAATGAACTGCCAATGTGCAGCCTTCTCTCTTCAAACGAAGCGCTGGTGGTGATAAGCCGGCCGGACTAGTCACCGTGTAGATGGAAGGAGGTAGCGGAGTTGAAGAAGAGGCTTGGAGTTCATGAAACGTTTAAAACACTCCCACCCTACGCGTTTCGTGACGGACAACGTCACTTCCTCAGGGGCGATGGGAGTTGTAGGAAAATGAAGAACTTATATATGCACACATTCAATGCGTGTCTATTGCGATCAGGTGATGTAAATAAATCAATTAGCACAGAGAGTGAGGATACTCCTTGCTTGGTTCAGTTTTCTTACAGCAAGCAAAACGCAATTATTATTCAGTATAGTTCAAATAGAAATGTTAAAAATATAAGAATACATATAAATACATATCAATTCTCAGTTAGAAAGATAGGTAAATAAACACAAAATATAAATCATTAAATATAAAAAAGGACAATTATTACAAAAAATGAATACAATAAATATAGTAAAATATACATAAAGGGAACAGTAGGTATAAAATTGTTGTGCATGCTTGTTCATAGATAAATATAGGAAAAAACTAACATAAAAATAGACAGCAATGAGAATGCTATTTATGTTAGCATAAAATATTAGTGTATAAAAAAAGGGACTTTATATGGCCATACATATCTACAAAAGACAGATTGTTATAAGGGGAATGAAAT
Source organism: Pelodytes ibericus (assembly GCA_036172795.1). Lineage (NCBI taxonomy): Eukaryota > Metazoa > Chordata > Amphibia > Anura > Pelodytidae > Pelodytes > Pelodytes ibericus. The sequence continues at coordinate 100,252,685 of CM069858.1, read as the reverse complement.
AGAGGGACAATATATGATGAACATTCAGGAATCTTTAGTGAATGCTTTTTGTTCAAAGTCTAAATTTAACCCCTTAAGGACAGAGCCTTTGAAACATTTTTGTCCTTTCTGGACAATGCCTATTTTAACATTTCTGTGCTGTTTGTGTTTAGCAGTAATTTTCTTCTTTGTCATTTGCTGTACCCACACATATTATATATTGTTTTTATCGGGACAAGAAGGGCTTTCTATGGATGCCATCTTTTTGATCATATCTTATCATATTATTAAAAAAAATAATAAAATATGGTAAAAAAAAAAAAAAATACACAAATTTCTTTGTTTTTATTTGAAACAACTTCTCCTCATCGACAATAGCGAACGAAAAAACATGCTAAATAGATTCTACTATTTCTCCTGAGTACAGGGATACCACCCATGCATAGGTTTGTTGGGTTGTTTGGGGGCTAAAATGCCAAATTTGTGAGGTGCAGTTTTTTGTTTTCCAACTTGAAATTTTTACATGCAGACAGCCTGCACCCATGTCCCATTTGGGACATATTTGAAGCCAGCTAGTGTATTTTACCCCATCAACCCATATATTTTTTAAAAGAAGACACCTTAGGCTATCTCAAATGGTGGTATTTTTACACTTTCCATGCACTAATTCTACCACTAGCCTTTGTCAAACTTTGTGGTAGTAATTTTTTTGTGGTTTTTTTTCACAAACCTTGTACTTCAGACATGAATTCACAGATTTTGGTATGTGTCACTGCCAAATAACACCCCAATAAGTGTTCAGCAACATCTCTTGAGTACAGGGATACCACCCATGCATAGGTTTGTTGGGTTGTTTGGGGGGTAAAAGGCCAAATTTGGGAGGTGCAGTTTTTGGTTTTCCAAATTAAAATTTTGACATGCAGACCGCCTGCACTCATGTCCCATTTGGGACATATTTGAAACCAGCCAGTGTATTTTACCCCATCAACCCATATATTTTTTAAAAGAAGACACCTTAGGCTATCTCAAATGGTGGTATTTTTACACTTTCCATGCACTAATTCTACCACCAGCCTTTGTCAAACTTTGTGGTAGTAATTTTTTTGTGGTTTTTTTTCACAAACCTTGTACTTCAGACATGAATTCACAGATTTTGGTATGTGTCACTGCCAAATAACACCCCAATAAGTGTTCAGCAACATCTCTTGAGTACAGGGATATGACCCATGCATAGGTTTGTTGGGTTGTTTGGGGAGTAAAAGGCCAAATTTGGTAGGTGCAGTTTTTGGTTTTCCAAATTGAAATTTTGACATGCAGACCGCCTGCACTCATGTCCCATTTGGGACATATTTGAAACCAGCCAGTGTATTTTACCCCATCAACCCATATATTTTTTTAAAGTAGACACCCTACACTATTTCAAATGGTGGTATTTTAACACTTTCCATGCACTAATTCTACCACCAGCCTTTGTCAAAGTTTGTGGTAGTAATTTTTGTGTGGTTTTTTTTTCACAAATATTGTATTTTAGACATAAATTCACAGATTTTGGTATGTGTCACTGCCAAACAATAACCCAATATGTGTTCAACAACATATCCTGAGTACAGGGATACCACCCATGCATAGGTTTGTTGGGTTGTTTGGGGGCTAAAGGGCCACATTGTGAAGGTGCGCATTTTCAACTTGGAATATTGACGTGTAGTCAGCCTGAGCCCATCTTTCATTTGGGACTTTTTTTTAAGTAGGACAGTGTATTTTACCCCAAAAAGTATATATTTTGTAAAAGTAGACACCCTAGGCTATTTTAAATGGTGTTATTTTAACACTTTCCATGCACCAATTCTACCACCAGCCTTTGTCAAAGTTTGTGGTAGTCATTTTATTGTGTATTTTTTCCCACATACATTGCACTTTAGACACAAATTCACATATTTCGGTATGTGTCACTGACAAACAATACCACAATATATGTTCAGCAACATCTCCCGAGCACAGGGATACCACCCATGCATAGCTTTGTCAGCTTTGTTAGGGGTTGAAAGGCTACATTTGAGAGGTGCGCTTTTTGATTTTCAAACTTGGAATTTGAACATGTAGAGCAAGGAAGGGGTTAATAGCTCTTATAAGAGCCTTTGTAGTACTGTACAAAAAAATTAACCCCTAAAAATGCACAGACAAGAAAAAAAATTCTGCTGTGCAGTGATCAGTGGCAGGGAAGGAGTTAATACACTACACTATACAAAAGGTATGGCTTTTATAAAAGCCCTTGGGACTCACAATTTATTAACATTTTATTTAATTTATTACAATTTAAAAATTATGTTATACAGATCTGTCTCTTTCCCTCACTAAAACTCAAGTGAGGAGAGGGAGGCAGATCCATATGGGTCAGAACAATATTTACGAACCAGACGAATGGTGATGCTCATCTGAGAAATCACCAAACCACCTTTGCCACTGATCGGCTGTTACTGATCGCTATACACGCGTTCAGACAGCTTCAAAAGGAATACACGTAATCCCCTAGTGGGTATAATTAACCCCTAGTGAGTCTGACAAAAAAAATGCTGATAGCAAAAAAAAATCCTTCGGTGACTAGATTGCTCCATATGCGCTGCTTAGGCAGTGACCATATGCACTGCTTAGGCAGTGACCATATGTGCTGCTTAGGAAGTGATATACGGCAAGGAAGGGGTTAATAGCTCTTAAAAGAGCCTTTGATATTCTGTAATAAATCAAAGTAAAAAAAAATAACCCCTAAAAAAATGCACAGACAGCAAAAAATGTGCTGCTGTGTAAGATCACTGCGTACACAGCGATAAATTGCAGGGAAGGGGTTAAATACTGGAAACGGCTTTTATAAAAGCCTTTGGGTCTCAATTCTATTAAATATATTATAATTAAAAACTTACATTATACAGCTCTGTCTCCCTCACTAAAACTCAAGTGAGAGGGAGGCAGATCTACACTGGTCAGATCAAATATTTACACATATTGATCTAACCAGACGAATGGTGATGCTCATCTGAGCAAACGCCAACCCGCCATTGTCACTTATCAGCTGTTACTGATCGCTATACATGCGCTCAGACAGCTAAAAAATTTTTTTACGTTAAACGTAGTCCCCTAGCGGGTATAATTAACACGTGACGGGTGTAATAAAAAAGTTTTAAAAAAATTAAAAATGCTTCTGCAGCAAGATTGCTGCATTTGCGTCAGATCGCTGATTAGGCAGTGATCTACGGCAAGAAAGGGGTTAATCTCTCTTAAAAGAGCCTTTTTTTATCCTGTAATGAATTACAGTAAAAAAAAATAACCCCTAAAAAATGCACAGACAGCAAAAAATGTGCTGCTGTGTATGATCACTGCGTACACAGCGATCAATGGCAGGGAAGGGGTTAAATGGCTTTTATAAAAGCCTGTGGTGTTTAAAATTTTATTAAATATTTTTTTATTATTTTATTTTATTTTTTTACTTGATCTGATCTGTCTCTCTCCCTTACTAAAAGTAGTAAGGTGAGGGAGGCAGATCAATACTTGTCAAAGGCAATATTTAGTAATATTGCCTTTGACAGTATGGTAAGTGCTCATCAGAGCACTTACCATACATGCCTGCACACAGATCACATAGATCTGCTGTGCCGGCATCGATTGGCTCCCCCTAGAGGATCGGAAGTGAAATACTTTCACTTCCGATGCTCTTGCCATTAGAAGGGAAGCGTTGCCTGTACAGGCAGCGTTCCCTTCTACTGAGCCGATGGGGTCGCTCAGGAGAGCGACCACCATCGGCTCTGGGGAGCAGAACGGTGTTGTTAAGTGCCTCGCTGGCGAGGCACTTTAACAACACCGGAGATGCTTAGAAAGCGAACGATCGTTCGCTTTCTAAGCACATGTGTGCAGCGGGCGCAGCCATTTTTAAATGGCTGCTACGATCACTCCGTGGAGTGATCGTAGCGCGCCCCTGCACATTTGGGGGGTGTTGCACAATGCCTCTACCTAGAGGCATTGTAGCAACACCGTTAGAGTAAAGAAAGCGACCAGCCATTTAGTGCATGACGTGCCAGGCACGTCAGCTGTCGGCAAGTCCTCGATTTGCCGTGACGTGCCTGGCACGTCACCTGTCGTTAAGGGGTTAAACCCCTGGGAAAAAGAGTATCCAGTCTATATATCCACCTGGCCTCAAATCTATCTAATTGGTCACCGAAATTACCACCCCTCCAATTATTCTTAACTAATTCAATTGCCAAGAAGGTTAGCCCTGTTGGGTTCGCTCTATGGCAAGTAAGAAAATGATTAGAGAGTCCATTGGTGGTTAGACCTTTTATAATGTTCCTTACATGTTCAGACATTCTAATACTCAAAGACCTCGAAGTCCTCCCTATATAGAGTTTAGAGCATGGACAGCTGGCACAATAGATGACCCCCTTTGTTCTGCAGGTGATGACCTGTTTGATATCAAAGGTTTCACCGGTAGAAAAATTCTTCAAACTAGATTGGTGTCTAGGTATCTCTGTATTGTTATTACAACCTACACAACGTCCACATTTGTAAAAACCTGAAGGTAAATTAAACATATTTGAGGTTGATGTAGTTGGCCTTCTATCTGTTGGGGCAATCATTAATTGGAGGTTGGGTGCCCTGGAGAATATGACCCTTGGGGTGGGAGTCAAAATATCTCTAAGGATGGGGTCACCTTTCAAGACATTCCAATGTCTCTTAACTATATTTTTAATATGTAAGGATGGTCGCTATATTCAGTGATGTAAGATATTATATCTTTGGACTGTTCGACAGGATTGATAGGTTTTTTGGCTAAAATTTCGCTCCGAGGGAGTCTCTGAACTCTATCTCGTGCAGTTTTTAGAAGGTGATTATTAAAGCGCTTATCCCTAAATTGTTGTGCCATTTCTGATAGTTGTGTTTGTAGTACAGTTTCCTCAGAGCAGTTTCTTTTGATGCGTCTAAATTGCCCATAGGGGATGTTATTGAGCCACGGGGCATAGTGATAACTGTCACACGGTATGTACCCATTACAATCAACCGACTTCCTAAAAGTTTTGGTCTGGATAGTGCCCTCTTTAATATATATTTCCAGGTCCAAAAATTCCACCGAGACTGGTGAGCTCTTGTGAGTAAATACAAGCTTGTAAGGGTTATTATTAAGGTAAGCTAAAAAAGTATCTAATAGGGTAGAGTCACCCTTCCAAACGAAAAGGCAGTCATCGATATATCTGCGCCAGAGCACTAGGTTTGCGCCAAATGGGCATTCATCCCAGATAAACTCATCCTCCCACTTGCCCATAAAAAGATTAGCATAACTAGGCGCAAACCTACTGCCCATGGCTGTCCCCTCGAGCTGGAGATAATGGCTATCCTCATACCAGAAAGAATTATGGGAGAGGATAAAAGCGACACATCTAACCAAAAAATCAATTTGGCTATTGTGTACAGGGCCGGTGCAAGGATTTTCGTCTACACAGGCGAAGGTGCATTTTGGTGCCCCCCTGCTCTGATCCGCCACGCCTCCCACACCATTAAGCCTCCTTACATTATATATATATATATATATGAATAATGTATAGTGTAGAAAATAAATACATCTAAATATTCAACTCGCATGCTCTAAATGTGTCACACACTGAAACCCTTAAACACAAAGACACCCTTGCAGTCACACACACAGACACCCTTACCACTTACACACACACACAGTTACACCAATTCTCACATAACCGGAGACACACTATTTTGCCACTCAATATGCCAGTATTTAGCCCAGGGGTCCTTAAACTTTTTAAACAGGGGGCCAGTTCACTGTCCCTCAGACCGTTGGAGGGCCGGACTATAGTAAAAACAAAAACTATGAACAAATTCCTATGCACACTGAATATATCTTATTTTGAAGTGAAGAAACAAAATGGGAACAAATACAATATTTAAAATGAAGTAAAGTTAAATCAACAAACTTACCAGTATTTCAATGGGAATATTATGCCAGTCAGAGCCCAGTAATATTATGCCAGTCAGATGCCCAGGAATATTATGCCATTCAGATGCCCAGGAATATGCCATTCAGACGCCCAGGAATATTATGCCATTCAGATGCCCATGAACATTATGCCAGTCAGAGCCCAGTAATATTATGCCAGTCAGAGCCCAGGAATAGTGTGCCAGTCAGATGCCCAGTAATATTATGCCATTCAGATGCCCAGGAATATTATGCCAGTCAGATGCCCAGGAATATTATGCCATTCAGATGCCCAGGAATATGCCATTCAGATGCCCAGGAATATTATGCCATTCAGATGCCCAGGAATATTATGCCAGTTAGATGCCCAGGAATATTATGCCAGTTAGATGCCCAGGAATATTGTGCCAGTCAGAGCCCAAGAATATTATGCCATTCAGATTCCCAGGAATATTATGCCAGTCAGATGCCCAGGAATATTATGCCAGTCAGATTCCCAGGAATATTATGCCAGTTAGATTCCCAGGAATATTATGCCAGTTAGATGCCCAGGAATATTATGCCAGTGAGATTCCCAGGAATATTATGCCAGTTAGATGCCCAGGAATATTATGCCAGTCAGATTCCCAGGAATATTATGCCATTCAGATGCCCAGGAATATTATGCCAGTTAGATGCCCAGGAATATTATGCCAGTTAGATGCCCAGGAATATTATGCCAGTCAGATTCCCAGGAATATTATGCCATTCAGATGCCCAGGAATATTATGCCAGTTAGATGCCCAGGAATATTATGCCAGTTAGATGCCCAGGAATATTATGCCAGTTAGATGCCCAGGAATATTATGCCAGTTAGATGCCCAGGAATATTGTGCCAGTCAGAGCCCAAGAATATTATGCCATTCAGATTCCCAGGAATATTATGCCAGTTAGATGCCCAGGAATATTATGCCAGTCAGATGCCCAGGAATATTATGCCAGTCAGATTCCCAGGAATATTATGCCAGTTAGATGCCCAGGAATATTATGCCAGTTAGATGCCCAGGAATATTATGCCAGTCAGATTCCCAGGAATATTATGCCAGTTAGATGCCCAGGAATATTATGCCAGTCAGATGCCCAGGAATATTATGCCAGTCAGATTCCCAGGAATATTATGCCAGTTAGATGCCCAGGAATATTATGCCAGTTAGATGCCCAGGAATATTATGCCAATCAGATTCCCAGGAATATTATGCCAGTTAGATGCCCAGGAATATTATGCCAGTCAGATTCCCAGGAATATTATGCCAGTTAGATGCCCAGGAATATTATGCCAGTTAGATGCCCAGGAATATTATGCCAGTCAGATTCCCAGGAATATTATGCCAGTTAGATGCCCAGGAATATTATGCCAGTCAGATTCCCAGGAATATTATGCCAGTTAGATGCCCAGGAATATTATGCCAGTTAGATGCCCAGGAATATTATGCCAGTCAGATTCCCAGGAATATTATGCCAGTTAGATGCCCAGGAATATTATGCCAGTCAGATTCCCAGGAATATTATGCCAGTTAGATGCCCAGGAATATTATGCCAGTCAGATTCCCAGGAATATTATGCCAGTCAGAGCCCAGTAATATTATGCCAGTCAGATGCCCAGGAATATTATGCCAGTCAGATTCCCAGGAATATTATGCCAGTTAGATGCCCAGGAATATTGTGCCAGTCAGATGCCCAGGAATATTATGCCAGTTAGATGCCCAGGAATATTATGCCAGTTAGATGCCCAGGAATATTATGCCAGTTAGATGCCCAGGAATTGCTCATTAAACCTCCCTCCTCCCCCCTTACCCAGACCCCAGTACTTACCTCCATGCCGCTGTTCAGATCCGTGGCTGAGAGGGAAGCGTTGTGAGCTCCCCTCAGGCCGTGCGCATTCAATAAAGTGTGTTGAAAAAAAAAGTTTCAACACACTTTATTGAATGCGCACGGCCTGAGGGGAGCGCACAGCGCTTCCCTCTCAGTCACGGACATGAACAGCGGCATGGAGGTAAGTACTGGGGTCTGGGGGAGCGGGCGATTTTCCCGCCCCCCCATTGGTGCGCCCTAAGGCAGCCGCCTGTGCTGCCTTACGGTAGCGCCGGCCCTGATTGTGTAGGTCCGAATATTTGGCCAGAGAGTATTGTATAGATTCGCATCCCTGTAGATGTTCAATGACCGTGTACAGAGAGCTCACATCGGCCGTGACAAGGATGTAATCCTCCTCCCACACAAGGTCCCATAAGATGTTGATAACTTGGGTCGTATCTCTCAAATAGGATTTTAATTTTTGAACCTCTGGTTGTAAAAATTTGTCTATATATAGTGACAAATTGGCTGTAAGGGAATTGATGCCTGATATGATTGGACGTCCAGGTGGTTGTGTTAAGGACTTGTGTATTTTTGGTAACTGATAAAATAATGGAATTTTTGGGTATTTTATCATAAGGAAATTGAATTCTTTAGGGAGTAGGATGCCTTGAAAAAGGCCATCCTGCAATAGATGTTCTAATTCGACTTTAAAAGCTTGGCTGGGATTAGATGGAAGTTTCTGATAAGTATTCGTATCACTTAGGAGACGCATACATTCAAAGTGATACTGTTCTGTGTATTGAATTACAATCCCTCCACCCTTGTCTGCTGATTTAATAATTATAGATTTATTATCCATAAGTAACTTCAATGCCTTTCTCTCTTGTTTGCTGAGATTGTCTCTCGTGTGGGACATAGGTTTAAGGGCTTTTAGTTCCCCTTCCACTAATTTCTGGAAAGTTTCTATAAATGGGCCCTTATTTTCTTTAGGATAAAAGCCTGACTTGGGGTGGAGGTTAGTGTGTTCATAGTCAAATATAGAGTGTTTGGTGTTCACTGTTCTAGATTCTTCACTAAAGTATTTTCTCAAAGTTAATTTCCTAAGGAATTTGTGTAGGTCGATGTAAGCATTAAATGGAGAGGTCTTGTTCATGGGAAGAGAAGAACGCGAACTAAACAGGCCATCCCCTCCCAGAAAAGTATTAAGAAATTAGGTTCTAATATCTTTAACCTCTCTAGTATAGAACTAGATGACAAACAACTCGCTGTTCTGGACAAAGGCCTGAAATTTGCTCCCATGAACTTTGTGGGAACAGTTTGGGGAAGACCAATTTCTATTCCAACATGACTGTGCCCCAGTGCACAAAGTAAGGTCCATACAGACACAGCTGAATGAGTTTTGAGTGGAATAACTTGACTGGTCCATAAAGATCCCTGACCTCAACCCCATTGAACACCTTTGGGATGAACAGGAATGGAGATTGTGAGCCAGGTCTTCTCATCCAACATCAGACCTTGACCTCATAAATGCTCTACTGGATGAATAGGAAATCATGCTCACAGAAATTCTGCAAAATCTTGTAGAAAGCCTTTCCAAAAGTGACTTTCCAAGAGTGTAAGCTATTATAGAGGCAAATAGAGGGACAACATCTTATTAATGTATTTTGAATGCAGTGTCATAAAAGTCCCTGTTGGTGTAATGGCCAGGTGTCCCAGTACTTTGTCCATATAGTGCTCTGTCTATCCGTGTCTATCTGTGATGATAATGGGTAGCATTCAGAAACTGTTAGTACCTTTTATTTTCCTAATAAGAATGGATCTATTCCTCATTATGGGTGCTAAAAGGTCAACAAACCTGACACAAATGAGTATCCAAGCAGTTTTTTTTTTTACACAAACCCCAGCTGACTCCAGAGTAATGATAAGGAAGCAGTATGTATGAAAGTAGAAAAATCCTGTAACTAACTAACAATATTAACGTATAGTGTTATGGCACATCCCTTACCCAGGTGGTCCGTTCATTCGTGAGTTGGTTCGGTAGATTCAATCTACCAAACACCCAGGCAGAAAGGCACGAACAAGCTTTTCTGCAGGGGAAAATACAAGCTTTTACCATGAGGCCATAGTCTAGAGGCAGCAGGCGCGCAACCAGGCTTCTCCAGAACATAGTGGCGAGGTTGGTTCCACCACAAATTACATTACATTACATTAACATTTATTTGTACAGCGCCACCAATTCTCGAAGCGCTTGGTACAGAGCAAAGAAAGGAACTACATACTAATTTAGACAAACTAGTACAGACTGGTACATGAGGTAGAGAACCCTGCTCGTAAGCTTACAATCTAGAGGGAATGGGGTCCATGACACAATAAGTGATTGAAGAGGTCAGAGGGATTGAAGTTGTAGTAACAGTAGAGTGGATGGGAGGCATTAGGTGGGATAGGTCAAAGAGGGAGTGTGTGTTTCAGCTAGGTTGGGTAGTAAGCCTCTCTAAAGAGATGAGTTTTGAGGGACTTTTTAAAGTTTGAAAACGAGGAAGAGAGCTGGATGCTCCGGGGAAGGGAGTTCCAGAGAGAAGGGGCAGCTCGGGCGAAATCTTGGAGACGCGAGTGAGAAGTGGTGATGAGATTAGAAGAGAGTGTTAACCCCTGTGAGGAGCGCAAAGGTCGTGTAGGGAAGTAGCGGTTAACAAGGGAAGAAATGTACGTAGGAGCAGAGGAGTGGAGGGCTTTGTAGGTTAATGACAGAATTTTAAATGTTATCCTCGAGCAGACGGGGAGCCAGTGGAGGGCGTTGCAGAGAGGAGCCGCTGAATCAGACCGACATGCAACAAAGATGAGTCTGGCAGCTGTGTTTTGGATAGACTGTAGGGAAGCCAGAAGAACCAGAGGTAGTCCAGTCAGAAGACCGTTACAGTAGTCCAGGCGAGAGATCACAAGCGAGTGCACTAGAATTTTGGCGGTCTCTTCGCTGAGAAACGGACGAATGCGTGCAATGTTCCTTAGGTGCAGCCAACAGGATCTGGCCAAGGAGAGCCAGAGAGATCTAAGAGGATCATCACCGAGAAGTGGCCTTTAGATTTGGCAGCAAGGAGGTCATTTGATACTCTAGTAAGGGCTGTTTCAGTAGAGTGTAAGGGTCTAAAGCCAGATTGAAAAGGGTCGAGTAGGTTATTGTGAGTCAGAAAGTCTGTCAGTCGCGAGTGCACCGTTTTCTCCAGCAACTTGGACACGAAGGGGAGAAGGGATATAGGACGGTAGTTAGACGGAAGAGTAGGGTCGAGGGAAGATTTTTTCAATACAGGTACGATTTCGGCTTGCTTGAAGGTTGATGGTACTATTCCAGGCGACAGGGAGAGGTTGATGAGATGGGTTAGCGTTGAACAAAGTAGAGGGGAAAGATAGGATACAAGGTGAGACGGGATGGGATCAAGCGCACAAGTAGTAGATTTCGAGGAGGAGAGCAGATCGTCAACCTCTTTCTCAGCTACAGAGGAGAAGATATTCAGAGTGGGTTTGGGGGATGGGAACGAGGCAGGAGGTAGTTGAAGCAAGTCATGGGAGGTGAAGTTACTCCGTCGATTTTGTTCTTGAAGTGAGAGGCAAGGTCTTGGGCCGTAAGAGCGGAGAAGGGCGGAGGAGCAGGAGGGCAGAGGAGAGCATTAAATGTTGAGAATAGACGTTTGGGATTCGATGAGTGGGTGGATATCTTTTGTTTTATTAGTGTTCCATAATAGATAAAATCCCAGTGCAGCAAAAACAGCACAGGGCAATATTCTTTGATAGTGGGTAGCCTGATAAAGTTGCACCTTGGGCCAGTTAATTGGTTTTGCCCCAGGCCAAAAAATACTAGTTACCCCCTGTGTAGACCAGATTCAACCTCACAAAAATCATCAAATTGCAGATTTTATGCAAATAACTATTCTCTTTTAAAGTAACTGTGACATGCAAATATTTTTCCATTTTGATTTGCATTTTGTAACTGTTTTTCTTGAACATATTGATTACTAGGAAAACAATTTTTTGCCTTGCTCTTATTTTTGTTCATAACTTTCAAGGCAGATAATGACCTTTTTCATGTACCCACAATGTTCATAATGTCCTATACTATAAGTAAACTATCTTTCCCTAAATTACTAGCAGTTATTCTCATATTATGTTTACAATGCTTTTTGGGCTCTCCAAAACGAGCCTGTGCACTTTATTCATACTAGGCAAAATTCATAATAATAGTCAAATTACCAAAACACATATTAATAAGCACTCTGTCTCTGCAATGTCCTGGTAAGTGTAGTATGTAAAAGCCAAATTAAGAGTGCAGTCCTCCATCCCTGTATTAGCAAATACATATCTCCAAGATAGAATGGCTGTTATGTATAATTATTACATCCACTTATTGCACCACTTTTAGTGCTTTGGCCATGAAGTGCTCTTCATACATCATAACACCCAAAGTCCAATTTCCTAAACTTTAAACTACTTTAATGTTCAACTACTTGCAAGTACAGAGCCTATTCTTATGTGTGTCTTTGATGGTGTCATAGGCCTGATAAAAGTACCTGCCATCATTGCCTAGTATTAAACACCGCCATTTCTGTGTTTAAGAGAATCCCACCCTATGGAAAAGCTGCAAAACACCACCACGGACTGGAAAGCCTTTCAGGTTTTATAAAATATTTTCTTGCCAAGGATTGTTCCTTTAAAGGAACATTAAACATTGTTTAACCCTTGCTTCCTTGAAGGAAGCAAGGGTTAAACAAAACATGTCCCGAGACATATAAGTAAACCCAACATGTATCTTAATAGATACACACGGGTTTACTATCTGCTGTGTCTCACATGCGAAACACAACAGTTCCTGGTTTGCCCCATTCTGACAACCGAATGCGAGGGTCTCTCACTGTTAGCACAGAGAGAGACACTCGTTTTTGCATGGGATTAGCAGGGGGACCTAGTTAAGCCCCCCCCACTCTGATCACATGCAAAAATTAGGGTCTCTCTCTGCGCTTGCAGAGAGAGACAGTCGTCGACCAGACGGCTGCCTGCTTCCTATGGTCAGAGGATAAACTGGCTTGTACTAGCAAAAGTATACGCCAGTTCATCCTCATACTAGGGACAACTAAAATGTCACTTGTGCTTCTATATTAGAAGCACAAGGGAAAAATAACATTTAGTGTCCCTTTAAAGGATTTTCAACCATATTTTAGATATAGTTTGTTCTGTTAATATGATATGTTATACTCTTCTGTACACTGACTCAGCATTTACTGTGGTTTCAATAACCTTTTGTTTATCTGGCATCATCAATTACCTGGCTGAGTGAATGCTTTTACTGCTTCTCTCATTTGCTTTCCCTTTAGCTGACCTCTGCTATTTAAGTTTTATTAGAAGACAGTATGGTTAGAAATGGAAAATGATATAGTCAGTGCAATGCTTTGCAAGTAGCTGTACATTAAATTACATTTTTACAACCATATATCTGGTCTCATTTGTGTTTAAAGATAATTTTCCAAGATGTGTCAAGCATAAAAAATAGATATCTCTCTATTGTCTGACATTGTGCATTTGTAAAGGTTTTAAGTTGGCTTCCATTGCTTTTCTACATCAGTCACGTAGTCTGCATGTGATATCAAATAAGAAAGTCACTGGAGCCACAATAATCTATACATTTTTTTTTTGCACTTAGAAAGATGGATGAATTTAGGGAATACATTTTGCAAACCACAAACCCCTAATGTTAAAATTTGAGTTATTGTTCTGCTAACTACAGAACATTCAAGATATTTAAGTATGCCTTTCATTGTCAAGGACTGCAGGTTAAAGAAAAAACCCTCTCTTAATACAACATGGACAATATAACTGTTGTAGTATGAATGGATGAAAATGGCTAAAAAATTTAAATAAATAGAAAAGAACAAACTATTTTTAATAAACCCGTTGACTGCTATTTGTTTCTTGTTCCTGCACAGTATAAATGGTTGTTTTTAAGAATCCTTGACAGATGCAATGGTGATGTAAAACCCTCAAGTTCAAAGAGAGTTGCTAGGAAACATTGATCTCCTACATGAAATTCCCCGCTGAGCAAGTCTTTCTATATGTAGCAAAAACATTTGTCATCCCATAGCCAGTTAGTGACTGGAAAAATCCACAGTAACTCTGTATACAATAACAGTGAATTTAAGGTTGATATAGCTAAACGTGTGTTCATTGTAACCATTGTTTTTAAAATCAAGGACCTTTTATGTGAGGAATACAGAAAAATAAAAACATTCTCCTTAATTTAAGTGGAAATAGGAGTTCTCTGTTTTCTTAGACAGAGTATCATCTCCAATGGGGCATATACAAGCACTGTCTGTATTCCCTAGTAATACATTTCATTATCTTTGAAATGAAAAAAAAAAAATGAATTCATTTCTGTAAGGCATAGCAGAAGCTTTGAGTCAAAGCAATGCAAAATGAGGATTACAAAAGGTCACTTCGTAATTAACGACAGCAAAATTAATTAGTGCAGGAATTCAAGTATGAATACTTAATGGGAATGTTCTCAACAGTCAGTGATTGAATTCATTCACACAAATCATGTTCTTGGCCACTGTGAGGGAACAATACCCATCACATACCATTTGCTGTTAGGGAGGGACTGCTCACAAACTTGCTGTCCCTCACTACCTGGTCACCAGTTTTCCAGTAGAAATATATTTCAACACATTTATCCAATATTCCTGAACAGGAACAAAGGGATGGGTTTACTTACTAGAATGTGAGTTGCTGGTGACTGGAGATACAATGAACATTTTACCTGACCATCTCAATTATAGATTGTGCAGGATCAAATCGGGCGACTTGCATAACTAAATCTGTAAATCCTTTAACTTTTTGAACAATCCATTAAGCAGGGCAAATTCTGTTCGTCTTACCGTTTCACTATATTCCTTTGTCTTCTTTTCCCCATGTACTGGCATTCTCCTCTACACATAATGGTCTCTATTCCATGACCCCAGTTAATTTATCTCATGTTATTGAATCCTATAGAGTGCATCAGAAATTTGAGTTAGAAACCAATAGTTAGTGATGTTTTGTTTTATTGAATCGGGCCCAATATGTGCATACCAGCACTGCATATTACAAGGCCAAACATCCCACTCTTTGGTATTCAGAACAAATTGAAACTAATGAACATGTTGTGCTGAAAACGCTATAGTTCTAAATATTCTTAGGAGAAATTACTATTACCTATGGTATTCATAAAAAAATCTCCAAGGCCAAGTTAAGAGTAAACCTAGTTGGATTGTTTTGGATAAATAACTATGCTCAATGCAAAGAGTAATGTAATATTGGCGTCACTTACCATTAACTCAAGTGCAGTGACTTTTCCATGAACTGAGCTACGGAGTAAAAAATTAATTAAGATTTCTGGTTGCTCTGAGAATAGTTAATTCTGTAAGTGTAGACAGAGGTGAGTTGCACATGCAAAATAAAAATGCACATAGCTCTTACTAGCAATGTATATAAATCAAAGTATAGTCATCCTTATATTTAAATCAAATTATAAGCACTGTATAAGGATAACATATAAAACACTGTTGAAGGTCATGCAATACCTGTGTAACATTTTTTAAACAATTATATCAACTGTTTCAGTCTTGCGATTAGATCTATCTTTCAGTTATTGTTTTTCATGTGACAGTAACATCACCACTGTATTTACACTGTATTTACCCCAAGGCATTCAAGGCCAGTGCCCTGGGTGACACTTGCCAGCTAAAAATGCTGCCCCTTTAAAAATAAAAATAAAAAAACTTCCTGACAGAGGCGACCGGGAGATCGAAATATACAGTCTTCAGACCACATGGGGAGCATGAAAGGCAGCATGGTAGGATGCCTGTGCGTCTCTGCAGTGCACAGACTTCTAGCTGCCTACTATTAGACACCAGGGAACTGTGGGTGCTGGCTGGAGTAAGTCTTGTGTGTGCGATGTAGGTGCTGGAGCATGTCCTGAGTGTGCAATGCGGGTGATGCCCAAATGTAGCCGTGCTAAGAGCAGCACAAAACCAAAATATACCACTGAGTAACATAAGCATGGTTACATATAAATCAAGATGTAGAGTTTCTCCTTTTGACATCTAATTCAGAATACTTAATGTGTTAATTTCAATCCATTTAATTCAAATTGTTCCAAAATAGCACAAAATACTTAATTTTTTTAGTAAAATAAATAAAGTTTGTGCTGATATATTCATTAAGCATTATGAGAGTTGTAAGCTACAATGTATTTACGCTTTATTTAATTTAATTACCAAATGTGTTTACTGATGCCACAGTTACCTCTTTCCAAGGAATACAAATCACCATTCATTGTTACTAATTGGAGTAGGTGCACATGTTACTTATATTTGATAAGGTCCATTCCCTAATATGCCCTTAACACTGTGTGGCACGATTATATAACAATGTACAACAGTTGTATTCACTGAACATAGTATCTTGTTTTGGTGATTTTTTTATTCTATATTCCACAGATACATGAAAGACGTTTCGCAAAACACAAAATAGGATTTGCAGCAGAAACTGACTCAAGACCATACTACATCCAAAATGTGGCCTATTTTAACTAATTTTGTAATATACATCTTCTTCTGCTGGGCAGGTAAGATTAAAAACTTTTTGAGACTTTTGCATTCTTCTGTATTGAGTATCATATAATATGTAAGACATTGTCAAATAAAGTAGTACATTTTTGGAAGTTTAAGGTGAATATATTAGTAGTGTAGGCTTCTAATATGAGAAAGATGCAGCAAAATGATTTCTAATTTCTAGTATTTGTAAAATATATGTTTATGCATTTTTAATGAATGATAAAATGTTCGCAGTGAATGCTATGTACTTTTTCAACTAATTTAAATCACTTTTCTGACTTGAGAATGACCTAGATTAATTTATTAAAATACATTCTAAGTATGTTTAAACCATAAGTGACATGGGCCATGTTTTATCCTTGGTAACAGTGTAACATTTCTGCCGTATTTGTGTGTTGCTGTAATTGACTTCTTTCTCATTTACTGTACCCACATAAATGATATATTATTTTTATTGGTATAAGAAGGCCTTTTTTTACATACATTATTTTCATCATATCATATAATTTAATACAACAAAATCATAAAATATGATTAAACAATTGGAAATTTAAACATATTTATTATGACTTTTACCTGCAAAATCTTTTACACATAAAAAGACCCAGTCAAAAGGGTTTCAAAATGTTGTCCTGAGTTTAGAAATATGCCATGTTTACATGTTTTTCTGGTTTTTTTTCCAAGTTATAGGCCAATAACTGAAATTAGCATTTTCTTGTTTCCTAACCATTTTCTCCTACAGTGACCTTTTCACCCCAATCCTAACTCTAACTCTAACACAAATGCTAACCCTTATGCTAAACCATTCCCTTACCCTAATGTTTACACTAGCCCTTAGTTTTTATCTAACCCTAGATCTAAGACTAAAATAGCCTTTTTTTGGTATTGCAATGTTGCCGACTGCCCCTAGGGGCAGTCTAGCAACAGAGTGACTGAGTGATGACATGACCAATGCTAGGCTTGCCCAATGCTAGACTAGGCTCTCCCCCCCAATGCTGCCTCTCTCCCCCCAACATTGCCTCTCTCCCCCTCCCTCCCCCCAACATTGCCTCTCCCCCCCCCAACGTTGCCTCTCTCCTTCCTGCCTCCCCCAAATGTCACCTCTCAATCCCTCCATCCCCCCAACGTTGTCTCTCTCACCCTCCCTCCCTCCCTCCTCCCAACATTGTCTCTCTCTCTCCCCTCTCCCTGGTGGCTAGTGGGGGTAGCCGGGGCATGACTGCACTATACGTGCAGTCATCCTCCATGCTGCCTGTCTCTTTCATCTATTATGATGGACAGCCGGAAGGTCATGTGACCTCCCAGCTTCCATCATAATAGACGAAAGTGTCGGGCGATAAGCGCAGACATCCTTCGCTGCTGCCTGGCACTTACGCCAGGACTTCTATGATGAAGCCGGAAGTTCATATGACCTCCCGGCTTCCCGTCGGACGTGCCGGGCAGCAGCAGAGGATGTCTGCACGCATTGAGCAGACATCCAATGGCTGCTTGTGAGGGGGACCCAGGTCCCCTGCAGTTCTGCTGGGGACCTGGATCCCTGTCTTATAGTCAGACCTCGATTTGAGGTCTGACTATAAGACAACCTTGAATATAAGAGCATTTGCTATGAAAAGAACCTCGTCTTATTTCGAGCAAATACAGTACTTGCAATGTGTGCATACATTTATTACTCAGGAACCTGAACAAAGCACACCTCTAGGTATACAACTAGGGTTTCCTAGTTTTCCAGCTTTATACTGGACACCTGTAAATTTTACCTGCTTCTTTGCATAATGTGAAATATAAGGGTGTACAGGAAGACCTGCCCCTTTAAACCTTGAGTAGCAAGCCTATGTATATACAAGTATATGTATTATACAGTACATGTATAATCTACATTTATTTGCAATATGGTATGGTGTAGAATGGATAGTTCTCTTGCTGGGAAAACAGTATAGCAGACATATTTATATAAAATATTGGCCCCATATTGGTTTGAAATAAGTTTTTTTTATTAAAGACCAGTGAGTAATAATCACATTTTAATTAAATGTATATATTTCATACTAAAGACTCATTATTATAGTATATCTATATATCTATATCTATATATAAAAGTAGATTAGATAACACATAACAGGTCATTACACGATGCTGTATAATATTAAACAATAGTGATTTAGTTTAATAGGGGCTTGGCTACACATTATCATTATTTTGATAATACCTATCAGTATATTGGAATTATTTCAGAATTATTACAGCATATTACTACTTGTACTATGGCCAGAAATATCCATGTAATGCAGCAGACTCGTAATCTCTCATGTCATCTAGGTTTTACATAATACACACAGTTTTGCCACATTTGCAGTATTACATTGTGATACTATTTGCATCAGAGCTACATGACCCATTTCATCTTCCCATGTAATCAGATCTGGATTAACTAATCAAATTACACATTATTACAGTTTATGGATTTATACACAGCAGATGTACTTTTGTTGTAATTTCTTTGTACCCAATGTAACCGAAAAGCTCTCTCCCTTGCATAAATTAAAATTTGCCAACCAGTTACAAATGAATAAGTAAAAACAAATATTATTGTGAGGCGTTATTGTTGGTGGAATGACTTTCTCACATTTTCTTGAATTTATTATATGTGTTATGATACAGATTTTTTTGCTTTTGTCCTAGAGGCTACAGGTTTGTTATCTGTTTATCAGTTGTACATCCCCACTTGCAGAAGAAATTAGAGTAGTGATGGCTAACCTTTTTGGGGACAAGTGCCCAATTTTCTGCATAAACCAAGATGCAGACCTCAAACGGGCAAAACCGCAAAGAATACATGCATACACAAACTTACATACACATGCAAACACATACAGTAGATGCATACACACTTACATACAAATACAGCACATGCATACACACACATATTAGGTGCATATGCACTTACACACACACACACACACACACACATACACACATACAGTAGATGCATACACATTTACATACACACACAGTACATGCATACACACAGTACGTGCATACACACTTTCATACTCACACACACATACAGTAGATGCATAAACACTTACATACTCACACACCTACAGTATATGCATATATACACACACAGGACATGCACACACACTTACATACTCACACACATACAGTACATGCAAAAAAACTTACATAATCACATACATACAGTACATGCAAACACATGTATAAACTCTCACACATACATTTCATGCACACACATACATATAACACATGCATAAACACTCTTATTCACATATGTACAGTACATGCATATACACAAATATACACACACATACAGTACATGCATACACACAAACACACACACAGTACATGCACACACATATATACAGTACATGCATATACACATACATACACACTCAAACAGTACATGCATATACACAAGCACACACCGGCATTACATCCTGCCGCTCACCCATGATGTCATGCTCCTCCCATCGGCATGCCACTCGCAGTGGTGCCAGCGCTCATGGCACCAGCATGATGACTGCACGCCGGACCACTGAGTGCAACATAATTGGTCAGTCAGCAACCTGGCCACATAGCACAATAGAAAAAAGGGCATATTATGAAAAAAACATAATATTTATCAATGGCTACAAGATAGCATATTTTAGCTGGCCATATAAATATATAAATTCCATTATTAATATTATTATTATATTTTATTTTAACAGGGAGCCCAAAAAATAAATAAAAGATAAATATTCGTTCAAACAATTGAATCCAAAAATTCTTTCATTGTTAAAGTAAACAAGAGTATCACCACTGTGTGACAACGATGAAATATGTTCTTTAGCTAGAAAACAGAGAGTGGACTCTTAGAGAACATATTCGATGTCACTGGTTGGGTATAAGAAATGCATTAAAAGGATGTGTCTTCCAGTTAATGAGAAGTCATTTTTGTATAGATTGTGTTGTCATTTACTTTATGTTTGCAGTTTGTCCTGATGAGTGCTCCATTCCTGATGCCGAAACATTGATGTCTACCTGCAAATAAAATATTTTTCTATTTTTGACTTGAGTGGCAAATTTTGGGGGGTTTTGTATCTATGCTTGTCATGTTTTGCACCTAGGCACTAAATATTCTATCCTTTTGCATTTGAATTCTACTATATATAAAATATATATCTGTGTATATATATTACACCTGTGTGTGTAATCTGATGACATGCTGTGTCCCTGAATGGTAGAAATAAAATGTGGTAACTCTAGGTACATGATTTCATAGAGCAACTGAAGGCTACAGTAGATAAAACAGTTACTATACAAAGCACAGACATCTGTTCCCTGCTAGTTACAGCATGTACTTCTATGCCATGGTTTGACGCACAGCAGTCCAAAGGTTAAATGCTAAACTCTGTCTAACAGCCAAACAGTAGCCGGGAGTTATAATAGCCTTTCAGAGAAAAACAGAGAGACAAGCCACACTGTCATTTCTGTCTCTCTTTCTATTGTGTGTGTTGAGTGAGCAGGATTTTAAACAGATGTTTAATATTCACTGGGAACCTTACTGCTTTGAGGTGAAAATCACTTTTAAAGTCAACCAAAAAAGAAATTAAAATTTAAATAGTTTCAAACCAAGGTGCCTTTTCAATACCACTCATGCATCAGTTAGAGGAATAGTTGACCTTGTTTTCTTTGATGAGAGGGATGAATCAAGGGTACAGTCTGAAATTCAAGAGAAAAATAGCCTCTGACACCTGCATTTCATAACACTGACACCTTAATCTGTTGAACAGACATGAGTCCACAAGTTTTATTTTGCTGAAAGCGGAACTCTAAAGTCATACAGAGTGCATGGGGCACTTCATGCATGTTCCTGATGTGTTCACATGCATCACTAGGCAAACAACTGCTTTCAGAGTAGCATAGTTATTACGTTTGAAGAAAGACACATCTGCATGATGCTGATACAGATGAATGGCTATGTTCATTGAAGAGAAACTATAAACAAATCAAACATTTTTGCTATGCACTTTTATCTATATGGTAATATTGTGCTGTCGATTCATGTTACAGCTAATAGAAGTTATGCTCATCTCTTTTACTGACTGATCTTTCATTGTATATAAGCAACTGGAGGGTCATCTACATAATAGAGTACAATCCACAGTGTAACATTTGAAGGGAAATTTTTTTTTTTTCTTTAGTACATACAAAACAAAGAAATCTAAGCAATACAATTCATAATGGAGTAATTATTATATAAAAAAAACATACTTATTTTTAAAGAGCTATATATTATTGGTAAAGCACAGCTTACAGGGTATAATCAATTAGGTTCTGTCCAGTGGCTTACTTACCGTTAGTGCAGGGGTCGCTGCTGCGACCGGGCCAGTCACTCCAGGGGGACTGGCTGCCCTTTCAACCCCTGCAAAAAAAAAAGTAAAAAAATAAAAGTGGGGGCAAATGTTCATTCCATGTGGGCCCCCGCTGCCCGTGTGACTGTCTCACACGGAGACAGTTACTATCGGGGAGCAGCCAGCGGATCCGCATCCATTGGACCCGGCTTTTCTTCACAGCCAATGGCATCATCTGTATTTCCTGCACGCACCGTGCCGATGAGCAGCATACAGGTAAGTACTGGGAAAGGGGGGGGGGGGGGGTAACTGGCACATCAACAAGCAAATGATGGGGAAAATAACTGGCAAATGATGGGCAAAATAACTCTGGCAAGTACAGCTACTACTTTTATTAAATTTGTACAGCTACTACTTTTATTAAATTTGTACAGCTACTTCTTTTATTAAAATTGTACTATTCGTCTTACTAACTGCATGTCTGTTGTTGCATTTCTCTGAGACCAACACCTCTGATGGTGTATTAATGTACACATTGTCTGTGCATATTAATTGGCAAATTGTCTGTGGCATATTAATAAGCAGGCTAATTGTGGTATATTAATGGCAAATTGGCTGTGTCATATTTATGGGCAGGCTAATAGTGGCATATCAATGGGAAATTGGCTGTGGCATATTGACAATCTGTCTGTGGCTTATTAATGGGCAGGCTAATAGTGGCATATTAATGGGGAAAATGGCTGTGGCATATCAATTGGCAATCTGAATGTCTGACTTTGACATATTAAAAAAAAAAACATGATTTTCATGCAGGACAATGCTCCATCACACGCGTCCAAGTACTCCACAGCGTGGCTGGCAAGAAAGGGTATAAAAGAAGAAAATCTAATGACATGGCCTCCTTGTTTACCTGATCTGAACCCCATTGAGAACCTGTGGTCCATCATCAAATGTGAGATTTACAAGGAGGGAAAACAGTACATCTCTCTGAACAGTGTCTGGGAGGCTGTGGTTGCAGCTGCACGCAATGTTGATGGTGAACAGATCAAAACACTGACAGAATCCATGGATGGCAGGCTTTTGAGTGTCCTTGCAAAGAAAGGTGGCTATATTGGTCACTGATTTGTTTTTGTTTTGTTTTTGAATGTCAGAAATGTATATTTGTGAATGTTGAGATGTTATATTGGTTTCACTGGTAAAAATAAATAATTGAAATGGGTATATATTTGTTTTTTGTTAAGTTGCCTAATAATTATGCACAGTAATAGTCACCTGCACACACAGATATCCCCCTAAAATAGCTAAAACTAAAAACAAACTAAAAACTACTTCCAAAAATATTCAGCTTTGATATTAATGAGTTTTTTGGGTTCATTGAGAACATGGTTGTTGTTCAATAATAAAATGAATCCTCAAAAATACAACTTGCCTAATAATTCTGCACTCCCTGTAAGTAGTTCATATAAGTATACATGCAGCTAGTTATATACATATATTTGGGGTCCACCCAAAGCGTTTGAAAAGGCTGTAAATATTTTAATGTTTTTTTGTGGTCAGAAAAGTAATATTACTTTACTGAGAGGATGGTGGATGAATGGAAAAGTTTTCCTTAAAAAATGGTAGAGGTTACATAGAAACATAGAATGTGTCGGTAGATAAGAACCATTCGGTCCATATAGTCTGCCCAATTTTTTTTGGAGTACTTTTATTAGTCCCCCGTTCCCGGTCTTCTTTTTTTTTTTTTTTCAGCTTAATAGACATTTATTGAACATTGCAAAGAATACAGGTGTGGGAGAATAAGCAGGACTTAGTCATGTGAGACAGGGTCACAGCAGGAAGGAAAGACTGGTTTAATCTAAACTCATGTCTTCCTCCTCCTCTTTCTTTTCTTTGGACTCTCTCTCCTTCTGGGAGGAAGTACTTCAATATCTCCTTTGTTGGCGGCTTCCACAGCCTCGGCTGGCAAGCCAAACTGACTCATCAACGGCCCAAGCTGACCAGACGCTAGAGCCGCACTAAACATACTCAGGGCCTGTTGGAACTGAGGGGATGTCAGTGTGTTCTGAATCTCATCAGCAGTCTGTGGTAAAGACTCTCCTGACGGCAAATATGGCATCAATCGCTCCTGCACCTCTGCATTTGCCAGAATGGGAGCCATGATTTCAGGCGTGAGAACGCTGGCCAGGTCCACTCTCTGGCCACCTTCACCTGTGGCTGGCACATTCATTGTCGCCAAAATGTTCTGCAGGTCACTCAGCTGAATGGGCTGTGTGGGGCTAGCAGCTGCGCTGGCGCCATTACCAGAGCTTACTGCTGGGCTGGGGGTGGCGGCAGGTGGTGGTGCTGCTGCTGCTGCTGGTGTAACAGGCGCTGCAGATGTGGTCCGTGTGGAAGCCGTTGTGCTGGATGGTGTGACAGCGGCTGACTGGCTGTGGGAGCTAGAGGAAGAGCTGCTTGTTGTGGGTCCTCCACTACCCAATAAACTGGCCAATCCTGGTCCAGTCAGAGCTCCCAGGCCACCCAATCCACCAAGTCCTGTGTGTCCGATTAGCTGCATCAGCTGGTTGTGGCTCATGTTTCCCAGCAGGCTTTGCAATCCACCTTCTCCTCCCAGAGCAGAGAGTTCATGTCCTCCACTCCCACTGCCTCCCAGAGCACCGGGCATGGGTGGATTATTCATATATTCTTTCACCTTGCAGCAATTCCCTTCATCCTTATCAGTCTTGGGTTCCTGCATCCAGAAAAACAGCCTTTTGGATCCTGCCTTGAATTTGAGCACAAACACGCGCCCGGTCGTACACTGTGCCACCCTCTTAAACTCACAGTCATCCGGAAATATGATTAGGTCGTCTTCTACATTACCAGACGTCCTGTCCTTCCAGTAGAAGTGGATTAGGGAGTCATCAGTTTGCTGGATGTAGACTAGACCTTTGCGCTTGTCTGGCGTCACTGTACTGCCCTTCAAGGACATTTTCCCAGCTCTGAATTCCACAAGGTACTTGCTAGAAGATCCTCTAGACCCAGGGACCAGGCTGAGGAAAAGGGCGCCAGATGACATTCTTTAAAAATATGTACGGTCTCCTGTCTATTTGAAGTATACAGCTGATTCTCCGCCGAACACTCTCACAGAATGCAGGCCTGTGACATCAGCAACCCAAACACATCCCTACTCTCCCATTTGTTAATGCTTGTCAAAGAGACTCCCTGATTGGTGATCTTGCGTGTCAAGAATACATTTACAGGAGTTTGCAAATGTACATACATTTAAGGAGTTTAAGCATGCATGGGATAAACATAAGGCTATCCTTGATATAATATAAGGCCAGGGACTAATGAAAGTATAACTTTACTGAGAGGGTAGTGGATGCATGGAATAGTCTTCCAGTAGAAGTGGTAGAGGTTAATAGAGTAAATTAGTTTAAGCATGCATGGGATAGGCATAAATCTACCCTAGATATAAGACAAGGCCAGGCACAAAGCAAAACAATTGGGAGGCATGTAAGTGGCATTTCTGGGGTGGAGTAGCATGGTGGGGTCAGTGGGCCCCAGGGTAATTTTTGCACTGGGGACCAGTGGTTTCTAGTTACGCCTCTGGTTCTGTCTTTTGATTTTTCTTTTACTATACTGCATATGATATATTGTTCTGTTCTTGTGCGATACTCTTTATAGTCTGTAAATTCTGCATTTATCCTGTACTGGCATTTGGATGTCGTCAATAAAAAAGTTAAAATATATATATATATTTGTATAATTGTTAATATTTCATACCTTGTAACTATTGATAATTAAGCTGCAATTCTGTAAGGCTTAGAGGGGAAACAGCAATCTGATCTGGGTGCACTTGTGGCACACTATTATGGCCTGTCATGACGTGGTCACATAGATGAGATGTTGGGGTCTATTCACTAACATTAAAAAATAGTGTGAGGAGGTAAACTTTCACTTTAAAATTCAACCTCCTGAGTCAAGCTCCTCAAGCTATTTACTAACACAAACTTGACCTCCCTCTCCCCCCACCTTGCCAAAGTCCATCGCTATTCCCAATCTCAGACTCCCTTCAGTAAAAAGCAATAAAAATTACTAATCACTAAAAACCGGAGGTTAAAATTGGGAGGAGAGTTGGACTTGGCAGTGAAAACCTACTCTCCTGGCATGCAAAAAAGTGCCCTGTAAATAAAATACCTTAAATACATGTCCACTTATGATCAGCGATGCCCTTGCTCCTCATAGTCATGCCAGAGAAATAGGCCAACCAAAAACAAAAAAATAATAATAATCTACTTTAGCATAGGAGGCGTCTGATTGGCTGACTCTGTCAGTTAATCAGAAGCCTCCCTGTCCCAACCGTACTATTGGCTGATAAGCTTATCGAAGGGTGGGTGGCGAAAACCATTAAGCAGTCTCCCATCTCTATCAACATTATCGGTGGGAGAGGGCTGGGGACAATTAAGCAGGCTTCCAGTTCCATTAATATTATTGGGGAAGCTAAGAGCCATTTGCAAGATTACCAGCCCCATTCATTTTAGTTGGGGAGCCAGGGCCTCTTATCCTGGCCCTCAATATTTTTTATCAGAATCCATCTTTTTCAGGAAGAGATGGAATTTGCACATAATCCTAGTGTTGTGGATGTAATCTCTTGTTACCTTTGTCTCAAGCACCCTCAGTATGAGGAAGAAAGAAGAAGAATATCCCATTGCATGAAAACTTTTTAAATGTAATAAATATCATAGTAAAAAAAAAATCTCCTTACGTCAGTGTGGAGTGAGAATGGCGCAAGGCGAGTCCCAGTAAAACTTCCATGGGTCCAGTTATAGAATCGGAGAGTCCACACAAGCAGATAGGCATAAAACTGGGCAGAGTACATCACTTTTGCCCTCATATTGGGATTCTTCAAGTTCATCTTATTTAAATCACAAAAACTGAAGTCAATGTTTCTGTCTGGATCTTGGACCTTTGTTTGGAAAGTACATGGTCAAATGCAGAGTACCAAAAATAAAAGAATCACAGGCTCTGCTTTCTTTATTCAGTTCCAGTAGGAATTACAACTATTGGGAGAACAGACACAGAGGTCGGATTATGGTAAAATACTTAACTAATTTTGGATATTAAGGGAGTTCAATCATGGACTTTCCATCGCTCTTTTCACATATAATCTGGAATTGTTGGTTTGGCCAATTCATCTTTTTGCCCTTCAATAGATGTTCAAGCCTCTTGTTGTACCTTATACTTACTCTGCAAAAAGCAAACTGCAGTGTTAAATATTTTTAGCACAGCACTGTAAGTCATCACTAATAGACAAATCACTGATACGTTACAGCTTTTATCATAATATGTCTATCACTGAATTCAGCTTTTATCCTGTGAAGGAAAATAAACACTTTGATTTGTTTAAAATGCTTCTTGATCCAAGTGAGTTTAATATTATCTTCCTGGAGATAAATTGCTAAACCGCACATATTGTTCAAATCCCTGAAAATACTATATTTAGCTGCATTGTCGAAGCTTTGGAACGAATATCAATTCTTGTTTCACATTTGTTTTCTGAGATACAGTTCAAAGAAAACTAAAAAAACATAATAAACAAAGATTACATATGCCGCATTCACGTGTGTAAAGAAATAAATAACAATACTGATCCATGAGAATAATGATATATCATATTTTATAACATCTTTTATTGATGCTTGCAGTTGCACATGGTGTGGGCTCCAGAACTTTATTTTAATGCATGTGTTTGTCCTTTTTTCACATAACATTTGTTAAATCCCAAATGGTATATGGAGGAGTAAATTCTCCTTTAATAACATAAAAAGGTTATTAAAACAATAGAAATAAAATTAACCCCCAGGAGTAACCTATTTCTGTTAGCAGCACCTCCCTGGTAGGATGTGCTGTGTGTTCCCATAACCCACAGAGTTCTATTTTTTTTATTTTCCTTTTCTTTTAAGCAAGCTGTTTATTACAAATGACTGATCTATTTTCAGCGCACTCAGAGAAATGTGTGTATTTATACCTGATGAATTTGCTCTATATAGTTACAATGCCACTATTTTCCAGCAGTCCTTTTAAAATAGCACACTGTGCATTTATTTCTCTTTCTGAAAACCCACCTCGCTTAAAGGTCAGTACCATTAGTTGATGGCAATCGGTATGAACGGTACACTCATTTGTAGTGACAGCTGCTTTATATATAGACCCCACAGGCAGTTCTGTCATTTGTTGAGAAGCATACCATGTGAATAAGCAAAGTGCACCCCCTCCCCCCTAAAAAAAAAACAATTAAAGTGAATCTGCAAGAATTCCACAGTTATTAGGGAAGCATGCTAAGTATGTTGGGAGTTGAATGGATGGGCATTTGTTTTAGATGTATAATCTTCACATCTTGCCATTGCCAAAATTATATCTATTAAAGCCATTTTCATATATTTGTATAGCACAACACCTATAAAATATCTTACTCAAATAAATGAGTTGTACATTTCTTTTGTGTCCTGCAATTTTTCTAAATTCTTAAACCCTGAATGACATGATGTATGACAGTGCTGACATTGCGATACCTCATAATCACTAACCCACACAAACATAACTAGCTAACTAAACCTAAACTAATGGAAGTGATTATTTACTTTAAGGACACAAAAGTTATGCAGTTCAGACCTGTAAGGGAGGTGATGCATTAAAAAAAAGGGTCTAAATATTTTCTCTTAGAAAAGCAGGCCAAACACGGCCATACATAATAGAATAAACCTTGACTTTTTATCCAAAGAGGAATATGGTTGGCTTTTGGAATCAAGAAGGAATTTTTCCCCTAGGTGGCAACATTTGAAATAGCTTAGTTAGGGTTTTTTGCCCCTGTTTGATCTAAATCAGGTACACTATGTATATATGTGTCAATTTATATATTTGCTTGTGTCTATATATTGTCATCCTCGAAAAAAAGTGGGATGCTTTTTTTTTAGATATAAATACGAGTTCGATTGGACCGATAAAAATCTTAGTTGTGATCATGAACTCATCAAGAAAAATGTATGTATGGATATATGCATAATACCTACATTGCACCTGGGTTCATATTAAAAATCGACTAACATTATCTACTTAGACCCTTGAGTGCGTGATTTTTTGGATTACTACTTGTGGAGCGACACGGCACCTGGGCATTCATGCTTTCATTGTGTTTTGGGTTGCAAGTCTTTTGGATTTTTATATATATCTATATAAATATACAATGCTCATCAGCCATAATATTATGACAACTCACAGATTTCAATCAAGCAGAAGCAGTGTAATTCTTTGGTGCAATGTTCTGCTGGAAACCTTGGGTCCTGCCATTCATGTGGATGTTATTTTGACATGAACCACCTACCTAAGCATTGTTGCAGGCCATGTACACCCTTTCATGGAAGCTCTACTCCCTAATGGCATTGGCCGATTCCAGCAGGGTAATCTGCACTGCCATAAAGCAAAAATGTTTCATGAGTGGTTTGCTGAACACAACAACAAGGAATCCAAATTCCCCAGATCTCAATCCAGTCAAGCATCTGTGGGATGTGCTGGACAAACGAGTCTAATCCATGGAGACCCCACCTCGCAACTTACAGGAGTTAAAGGATCTGCTGCTAATGTCTTAGTGCCAGATACCACAGCACAACTTCAGAGGTCTAGTGGAGTCCTTGCCTCAAGGGGTCAGGGCTGTTTTGGCATCTAAAGGGGACCTACACCTTTTATGGAGTGTTCAGCATCTCTCATATGCTAACACTTTAATTCGGCTTTTCCTTTTCTGAAATACTAAACAAATTCATATGAATACTTTACGTCATTTTTTGACAATTGACCTTATATTATTTAAATCAGATCTAAAATCTAAACTACTTATGCCACATTATCAGCATATGATAGTAAAAGCAAAAATGTCATAATGTGCTTTTTGTTTGCACAGAAAAATCCATGAAATAATTCTATAACCAAAATAAAGAAAAAAAATGCCCCCTTTAACATAGTAACATAGCAACATGTAACATAGTAACATGCAACATAGTAACATGTAACATAGTAACATAGTAACATAGTAATCTGGGTTGAAAAAAAGACACAAGTCCATCAAGTTCAACCATTCTACCTATCATTCCAGCTTTTGATCCAAAAGAAGGCAAAAGCTCTAAGGAAGCTATTTGAATTTTGCCTCCTAGTGAGAAAAATTCCTTCTTGACTCCAAAGGGCAATCAGATTTCTCCTTGGATCAGTAAGCTCTATTATTAATGCTTATTCTATTATTAATAGCCCTGTATGTTCTGCTTTTCTAAAAATAAAAAAAAAACATCCAGACTATTTTGAATGCATCTATTGTGGTTGATAGCTCTACCTCTCTTGGCAGTGAGTTCCATAACTCTATTGTCCTTACCATAAAGAATCCCTATCTTTGCTGTCTATGAAATTTATTCTCTTCCAGTCTCAGGGGTAATTTTTGAAGTCTCTCTTCATAACTAAGATCCTCCAATCCCATTATTAATTTTGTAGCTCTCCTTTGCACTTTTTCTAGTTCCTTAATATGCTTTTTAAGGACTGGTGCCCATAATTGTACTGCATATTCAAGGTGAGGTCTTACCATTGATTTGTAAAGAGGAAAGATGATATCCTCCTCCCGTGAATCTATACCTCATTTTATACATGCCAGTATCTTATTGGCCCTTGCAGCTGCTGACTGGCATTGGGCACTGTTGCCAAGTTTGTTATCTACAATTATTCCTAAATCCATTTCATTAGTAGTTTTTCCCAGGGACATACCATTTAAAGTATATGTTGCTTTGTTATTATTTTTCCCATAATGCATAACTTTACATTTGTCTATATTCAACTTCATTTGCCACGTTATTATAATAAAGATTATTCTTTATCACCATACCTAATTTAGTGTCATCAGCAAAAACTGAGACATGGCTCTCAGCACACGTGATAGATGATTAATAAACACATTGAAAAGAACTATCCCTTTCTGTGATAGTTTGCATTTGATCAATATAGCAATAGTAAAAAGCAAGAGGCTGTGTTCTCACTCTTACAAAATTAGTAAATAAATCCAAGTGCATAAAGATAATAGAAGTGAAAGGTTTTGGTGTTACTTTTCAGTCAAAACTATTAAGGCGCACTCTCAGTGATCTCAAAACTCATCAAGCTTATTTTCACAAGTTGTTGTTTGCACTATGATAGAGTATTAAATCACTTTTTTTCAGGTGCATTTCTGAGGATATTAGTGATAGGCAGAAAATCTGGGAGCAATAAATAACTTCAAAACGCCTTCAAAAGGAGGCCAAGATTGACTTCATCAGAGGTGAAATGTGATGGGTAGGAGTAGTTCTGAATGTTGTTACATTTTATTTACCTTCACTATCCTGGATACAAATGGTGTCTGAATTTGTACATGTATTTTGTGACAAGGCTGAACATATAATTTTGAAAATCTATATTACCTATATGTATCACCTCAAATATAGTAGAACATAAATTAGTATGTGCGCCTGGAACAAGCCAAGCGCACAAATAATAAACAATATTAAGTGTTCGCTCTCTACTGCATTATAGTGGTGTCTCTAGCTTGCCTTGTATTCTCTTTGATTTTACCTTTTTTAATACATAATAAAGGACTTTTTTTTTTTTTTTTTACATCACCTGCTGATCTATTTTTGTCTGTGTCTGAGAATGCCAGTACCATTTGGAGTATATCTGTCTGCAGTTAGAGACTAGAGGGGTCACTTTTTCGGTCACATCAAGCAGGGCCGGACTGGGAGAAAAATTCGGCCCGGGCATTTTTTTATCACAGCGACCCACTAAGAAGGGGGCGTGGCAGAGGAGGTGTGTTTTGTCATCACCAATGACAAACACGCTCCCTCTCAAAGTGAGCATGTTGGTTCAATGCTCTTCCAGGGCAGACCAAGGGCAGAGCTCTGTATTTGTTCTGCACAGTGCAAGCAAATTTAATAACATGCTTGCACTGTGTTTCCTTGCAACTTGTCTCTGGTGTCTCTATAAATGGATACTAGGAGACAAAAATGCCATGAAAGAGTATTGAGCATGTGTTTGGAGCCTGCTTGTGGGATTGCGTGTGTGTAGAGTGAGCTAATTGTGGTGTGGTATTGTGTAATAAGGTCGGTTTTAGTTGTGTTGTGTTTGTGGTGTAATGTGATGCATATGTGGCTAGGGGCTGTAGAGAATGTGTGTATAGGGGATATAGCAAGTGTGTGCATACAGGCTATAGTGTGTGTGTGTGTGTATATATAGATGTAGTGTGTGTTTAGGGGTGTAGTATGTGTTTGCTTACAAGGAATCTAGTGTGTGTATATATACATATATATATGAGTCTAGTGTGTGTTTGAAGGACCCAGAATGTGTATAGGAGATCCAGTGAGTGTGTGTTTATAACAGTTTCAGAGTGTATATAGGGATCTAGTGTGTGTATGTGTGTAGATGATCCAGAGTTGGGTAAGGGATCTAGTGTGTGTCTGGAATGTAATGTGTTTAGGGGTGCAGTATGTGTGTGAGGGGTGCTGTGTGTGTGTGTGTGTGTATATATATATATATATATATATATATATATATGGAAGTATTGTGAATGTCTGTTGTGCAGTGTGTTGGGGGGTTCTGTGTGTATGTGAGGGGTGCAGTATGTGTGTGTGAGGGGTATTCCTTAGTAATACCAGTCAGATGGCCATTAAATATGCCACATACAGGAGCCCCACAAATTATGTCACATGCAGGAGCCCCATAACTATTCCACATACAGGAGCCCATAACTATGCCACATACAGGAGCCCATAACTATGCCACATACAGGAGCCCCATAAATTATGCCACATCGGAGCCCCATTATTTATGCCTCAACTTGGAGCCCAATTAATTATGCCACACACACAAGCGCCCCTTAATTATGCCACACACACAAGCGCCCCATAATTATGCCACACAAAAGAGCCCCTTAATTATGCCACACATGGGGCCCAATAAATATGCCACACATGGGACAGCCATTAATTATGCAACACACAGGAGCCCCACAAGATGACAATTGTACAATTCGAAAACAATACATATCTATAAACACAGACATCTCTCTATAACTAGTTGCATTTATACTTATTTGAATTATTTAATATTGAATTTAATAAAAATGTTATTGAAAAATTGCATTACTATATTTTTTCCCCTTCCTCTGCACCCACATTGCACCTACAGGACTTAACACAGAACTATACAGTACCCACAGAACTTGCCATCCACCTATATTGCACCCACAGCACTTGGCTTGCACTCATATTGCACCTACACGATTTGGCATGCCACAGTGTCACTTTGCCCCACAGAACTAGCCAGTGTCACTTTCCACATAGTACATGCGATTTTGCCCCACAGACCATGCCACAGCATCACTTTGCCAATTAAAATATGCCAGTATTTAACCCCTCGATATGCCATGATTTAGCCATTCAATATGCCAGGATTTTGCCCCCCAATATGCCATTTAATATGCCAGGATATTGCCCCTCAATATGCCAGGAGTTTGCCCCCCAATATGCCATTTAATATGCCAGTATTTTGCTCTCAATATGCCATTTAATTTGCCAGGATATTGCCCCCAATATGTCATTTAATATTCCAGGATTTTGCTCTCAATATGCCAGGATTTTGCCCCCAATATGCCATTTAATATTCCAGGATTTTGCCCCCAATATGTCATTTAATATTCCAGGATTTTAGACTACCGACTAGCTGGACAAACTCTTACCAACTCAGACTGATGGATTTTATATGGGCTGGTAAGAAGCCGAGAATTGCCAGACGCTTATTATGTGCCAATCGAAAGAGGGGAGGAATGGGGGCTCCTTGCCTGGAGAGATATGCACAGACTAACATATTTATCCACGCACTGAAGTTGCAGGATACAGAATCTAGAAGCCAGGATTGGTTCTATATAGAGCAGACAATAATAGGGATTAATAATCTGGCATGTGTACTATGGTTAAACCAAGATAGAATTGACTTATTGAATAAAGTCGGATGGCCAACAGCTATAAAAAGCTGTTTGGAATTCTGGTCATACCTAAAAAGAAAGATTGGTTTTAAAGATAAAGTAGTGGAGAACTCTCCACTCGAGATTCTACAAAGCAACATAGCGAATTTAAGTCTGAGAGAGTGGAAACAATTCAGGGAGAAAAGGGTAGCCGATCTTCTTATAGGGGGTAGAATCAAATCTTTTGACCAACTGGCCCTAGACTTCGATCTATCAAATAAGGAGGCGTATAAGGTGTTTAGGATAGGGCGTTATATAAAAACCCAGAATTTTCATTGTAAAGGGGACAATGCATCATGGAGGATTATGGAAATGTTCAATAACAAGATGGGAATAAAAGCTCTCAGGAAGATTTACGACCTCCTTGAATTGCTAGAACCTCCCCCAAAAATCTTGGCGTTGAATAGTTGGAAAAAAGATTTGAAAACTAAGATCAAACAAGACCTATGGGTTCATAGTTTAATAAATATATCCAAGATTACACACTGCTTGAATATGGTCGAGCTCCACTACAAAATAATGTTCCGTTGGTACTTAGTACCGACTAAGTTGCATAGATTCTCGCCAAATTGTTCAGACCAATGCTGGAGATGTGAAAGGGAACTAGGATCATTTGAACATGTTTGGTGGTCCTGTAATGGGATAACACAGACATGGAGAGAGCTTTTTGGCCTACTGTCAAGTGTGTTGAATATTATTGTCCCACTATCTATACAAAGAGCATTGCTACATTTAGATTTAGAATTTCTCCCGCACAGAGATAGAAATCTGTGTATCCAGGCGTTCCTCGCAATGAAAATTGTCATGGCTAGAAACTGGCGGCAACAGGGAACAATACATATCGAGAACGTAGTTAATCAATTGCAATTACAATGTCTCATGGAGAAGGGTTATGCATACGCTAGTGGGGCGATTGAAAGTTTCTCTGATACTTGGGCTAAATGGCTGCACAGGTACCCGGGGAAGGATTAGTTCTGTTGGTTAAGCAGAACTTCGGGAATAAGCGATTTGGAGTTGTGGAGTGAGCCGGCCACTCAGTGCGAATTGTCATGTGACGTTTGTTTGTTATGTATGTTTTGTCTTACTTATTCACACGGGTAGCCCAATGCAGATAATCTTTTGTGATTAGCAGTTACTAAGGAGAGAAATCGTTTGCATCTTTCCGTCTGTTATTATATGTTCAGGATTTTGCACCCAATATGCCATGTAACATGCCAGGATATTGCTCCCAATATGCCATGTAATATGCCAGGATATTGCCCCCAATATGCCATGTAATATGCCAGGATATTGCCCCCAATATGCCATGTAATATGCCAGGATATTGCCTCCAATATGCCATGTAATATGTCAGGATATTGCCCCCAATTTGCCATGTAATATGCCAGGATATTGCCCCTTAGTATGCTCGTTATGCCACCCTCCTTCCCCCTTCCCCAGACCCCAGTACTTACCTCTTTGCTGCTCCGTCTCCCAGTGCTCTGAAGGTCCATGGCTGTGAGGTAAGTGTTGTGAGCTCCCCTCCAGCTGCGCGGAACAATAAAGTTTGTTTAAAAAAAAAGTTCCAACAAACTTTATTGACCGCTTGGCTGGAGGGGAGCGCACAACGCTTCCCTCACAGCCACGGACCTGCACCGGGGGACAGAGCAGGAACGAGGTACGTTTTTGAATTTTTTTTTTTTTTTGAATGTGGGGTACGCCACTGCTGGGACCTCCCCTGCCGGCCTAGGCCCATGGCCACCGCTGCCCACCGGGCATTTGCCCGGTGGCCAGTCTGGGCCTGACATCAAGTGTCATTGGTGACTTGAGCCCATTATTTGTATGTTTGTGGCAATAAACAATAACTACACATGCTTGCAACACATTAAAAACACCTGCTTTAAGTATTAGTTTGACAGAAATAGTCCATTTACAGTAACAGTAACCTGTCACATTATTTCACATGGGACTTAATCACAGCCTGACTTGTGGTTATACAAGAACTATAATATAAAGCAGGGTAGTTATCTCCAAAAAATCACTTGTGCATAAAGAAGATACAAAAATGTCCACTGCATATACAGGGAAGAATGGAGAGCAGAGTGTAAAATGATATCCAATACATATAAACATGATATGTAATCAAAACATATGTTTTGAATGGGAAATATAACGGTATAAAATAGTTTTTTTTTTTTTACAGGTTAGCTTATTGCCCACCCCCCTCACTATTTTTAGGGTGAGGGGGGGGTAAGTAGGAATTTTTTTTATTGGGGGGTAAGTGACTAGGGGCTGGTCACCCCTAGTCACTTTATTTGTGATCCCCACCCGCCGCTCATGGGTGGGGACTGGGGGGGGGGACACTAGGTCCCCCCCTCATTACTATTATTAGGGTCCCCACCTGCCGGCAATGGGTGGGGACCGGGGGGGGGGACACTAGGTCCCCCCTCATTACTATTATTAGGGTCCCCACCCGTGGAAAAGGGTGGGGACTGGGGGGGCGGGGACACTAGGTCCCCCCCTCATTACTATTATTAGGGTCCCCACCTGCCGGCAATGGGTGGGGACCGGGGGGGGGACACTAGGTCCCCCCTCATTATTATTATTAGGATCCCCACTTGCCGGAAAAGGGTGGGGACCGGGGGGGGACACTAGGTCCCCCCTCATTACTATTATTAGGGTCCACACCTGACGGCAATGGGTGGGGACCGGGGGGGACACTAGGTCCCCCCTCATTATTATTATTAGGGTCCCCACTTGCCAGCAATGGGTGGGGACATGGGGGGAACACTAGGTCCCCCTTCATTATTATTATTGGGGTCCCCACCTGCCGGCAATGGGTGGGGACCGGGGGGGGACACTAGGTCCCCCTTCATTATTATTATTAGGGTCCCCCCCTCATTGTTATTATTCGGGTCCCCACCCGCCGGCAATGGGTGGGGACCGGGGGGGGGACACTAGGTCCCCCCTCATTATTATTATTAGGGTCCCCACCCGCCGGCAATGGGTGGGGACCAGGGGGGGACACACTAGGTCACCCCCTCATTACCCTAGGATGTTCGTGAAAATAACTTATTTCCCTATCCACATTTGCTTGCAGGGCACTTGTCCTACACTTACCCACATTTTACTTCCTTTTGCAGCCCTCTAGCCCTTTCCATTACTTTTTTAGAGGCATTTTAGTGGCCAAAAGTTCGTGTCCCCATTGACTTCAATGGGGTTCGGGGTCAAGTTTCGAGCACGGACCCGGACATTTTTTCGAAGTTCGGCCGAACCTGCCGAACCCGAACATCCAGGTGTCAACTCAACTCTAGTTACAAGGTTTACCTAGTATGTCTTGTATTTTTAAACATATGTTAGACTCATACATACAACAAAAAAGTGCCCTTGAGAGCAAACTGTGTTGTCTATATTGTATTTTGTGTGGTTTAGGGACACACTACCGAAGTGCTGCTGAGAGTTTTGAATACAGAGCTGGGTACACCTTTGTTTTTTGCATATGTTAGACTCAAACCTCTCTGTCTCTGAGAAAACGGCTGTCATACAGCTGATGAATGTGAACCACATTCATCTACAGAACCACTTATTCAGGTGACTGATGTGAAAAGCTGAACATAAGCACAATAAAACAACAATCAGCCCATAGAAGATCATTAAAGGGGCTGCCTGGTGCTTAAAATGCGTCTTACAAATGTTAATGCATATTAATGTGTTTTTAAAGTACTTTAAAATGAATACTTTACATTTTGCATGGCTAGATGAAATTACATCAAATTATTTTTTGCAAGAAAACAGGACTGCCCTATTTGGCTATATAAAAGTAAATATCCTATCCCCCCTGCAAGAACCAATGAGAATAATGCCATTCAAATGCAATTTCCAGTCTCTAGTGATGTCATCAGACAATGTGTTGCACTGTTAAGAGATCCTAATGTGTACAAGAGCAAGGTTACTTAGATTCCACACAATATACTCTATTTCGGCAGCACAGGAAATGACTAAAGGAAACAACAATTTATATGCTTAGTGTCCATATAATCAGTGATGCAGCACTGTAAAATACATGCAGAGTAATCACTGGGGGAGGGCTTGAGTCAAAAATTAAAAATGTGATTTATGCAGAATGCCTGCATCAAATCACACTGGAAAAAGCCTGTGCACTATACAAGCAGTAGTCTTCAACTTGAACCAATGTTTGGGTACTAGACTGTCCCTTTAAATTGTCCATTACTATGTCCAGTAAATGTCCATAATGTTGGTGTCTAACCCAGGCTATTATATCAAATTGAAAGTCTAGTCAACAATTTTGGCTTGCTTACTATGGACAGTCAGCATAATTACACACACATGTACGTGAGTACGTGATTGTGGCCAATATGGCATGTGCTGGACCATGGGCAAAAGGACAGATCACTCCATAGATGTGATTATATTTCCACTTTTTTCTTTGTTCCAGAAACAAACGTGTAGAGGATAGACACGCTAATAATGAGCACAAATTGGCATGTGCTTTTTGAGATACCTGACATGTTTTCAGGACAATTGTTTGCGGCCAGTGACAGTTCATTGAGGCTGTTTAGGTGCTGAACTGTCAGTGCAAAATACTAACCCCCCTAATAGAATAATCCATTCTTACCACAAAAGTACCCCCTAATCCCAAAACCTAACCCTAATTCTCAAACTAGCCCTAATACTAACCCTGCTCCTAATACTAACCCTAATTCTCAAACTAGCCCTAATACCAATCCTGCTCCTAATACTAACCCTTAAACTAAACCCTAATACTAAACCCTTGTACCCTAATAGTAACCCTAATGCCCTTATTCTAACCCTAAAAGAACACTAAAACTAACCTGCATACCCTAAAAGTAACCTGCATCGACGGAGTGTCTAACAGTGATGGAACTGTCAGGCGCTCAAAGTCTTGCGATGAAGATGTCCAATTCTGACTTGCCATATCCGGGTGAATTGATTATCAATAAGCTTATAATGGTGTTGAGAACAGTTGATAATTAACATAGAGATACCAAACTTTTCAATCATGTAGTAAAGTTGAGACAAATTGTGGCAAAGATCCTATAATTATTGCAAGTGATGGGTATTCTTGTATGTATGGCTGTAAAATAGCAAATAGCCAAAAATCACACTCACATTCTTTACAGATCCTAAAGTCTGGAGCCAAACTATCCCAATGCTGTTCTGTTGTGAATTGAATTCTGAGTTACACAGTGTTGTTAAGCCATCCAAAACTCCTCCTTCACAGACAGCAATGTGACAGAGCATGAAAACTGTGCAAGGAGAGATAATACTATATTCTGTACCACCAACGTTTTCAGTACCAGAGGGACTTTGACAGTTTGCTGTGTAGTGCATGTCTCACACCATCTGTCATTCATTGGAGGAGGGAAGTCAGAGTTGATCATCTAAGTGGTTAATTCAGTTTAAAGTGGGAGATCAAAACACACATTGATTTCAGAGAAATCACTGTTCAACTCTAACCCTGTTATTTTGAACTAAGAGCTGATGGTTTATTTCCTCCAGGGGACGAGGGTCATGTGGAGGATTATTATGTTTTTTCCTACAGAAGGTTTGAATTTCCAACTTTTTCTGTGTGCGATAGTTACATTTTACTGAAATATTACTTATCATTACACGAGGGAATCATTCTATTTCCATCATATATACATTTACTGCTCACAATGTCAAATAAGTTATCAATATTCTCCTCATTAATAGAAAGTTATTTACCATTACTGTTTCTTTTATATTAACTGTAGAAGATGGAACAAGATATGGGCCAGTATTTGAAGAACAACCCACTGACACAATTTATCCAGAGGAGTCTCAAGAAGGGAAAGTTTCAATGAATTGCAGAGCAAGAGCAAATCCTCCTCCTGAGTACAGGTAATAATAATAATTATATATATATATATAACAAATTACTTGATAGGGTTTAAGAAAAAAACAATTCTCAACAATTATTTACAAAATTCTCTGAACGTCAAGGACAGTGAGCTCACAGTGGTGGATAGGAGCACAGGGCACAAGCCTATTTGGGAGAACAACATTTTTAATACATGCTGGTATACCAAAAAATATTAAAAACGTATCTAGTAATTATAATACAGTCTACATTTTCCATTCAACCGTCTATGAGACAAATACACTAAATCACATATGTAGCAGTTGACAAGCAGATCTAATTGTGTTTAAAATAAAATCATTTTAGTTTTTTATCCTCTAACACAATGTTACAAATTATTGATGATAGTCGCAAAATTACATTTAAAGGGTCGATTGCGGAAAGATTCGGTGGCACATCGGTGACACATCATGACCTGGATGCCAAGCTACCCAGGTAGCCATGATGTCCCTCTGAATGCCTTTGCAAATTGGAAATCATGGGCGATTGCACACCCAACCAAAGTGGTAGCCTAAAATGACCCATTAGGTCAGACACAGAAAAAGTAGCCCAGAAATACCAAAAGGAATCCAAAATCTTACAGGAAAAAAGCAAAATGGCCATAGGTAATTACCTAGGTTCATGACATCAATACACATGATAGTAGCAATCAACTGACATCCAACCACTCTTGAGGTATGCAGGGGAATGTCTGCATGAATAATGAGCCAAAACACAGTTTGAGAGCAGACTGTTAATCAAATTATAAAGAAGAGAAATAACTGTTTTATGATAAGAGGGGGGGGGGGGGGGGGGGGACGACCATGCTCTTGAGTAAATCATACTGTAGAATATTGTTGTTGTACTCCTCTGCTGACAAAATGTTCACCCTCATCTCACTGCCTCCTCCCTGCCTGGGGCTGATTGATTATTTTTTTAATTTAAATTTAAAGAAGGTAGAAAACATATAAATGTATTATTTAAACGTATCTGTTTGTGTCTGTATTAACACATTGGTGTCTCTGCTGGACATATATTTTTCTGCTTAACACTTTTTGATATGGTTTTTGAATTGGCCAAAGGTCCATATGTGTTCAAATATCATCTTTTTTTAAATATCATAATGATGGCTTATTTGTCTCAAGAATGTTTTCATGGAAAATGTAGACTGTATTATAATTACAGTATCAGAAAGGATATTAGGGCATATATGTAGGCATGCCCATGTGAAAAAAGCACATTCAAATCTTTTGTAGTGCACTTTAGAGTGCTTTAAAGTTGAGTTCTCCAGCTCAGATCAGGAGAATTGAAATGGGATCTTTTTTATGGCATAAATATTGCGATCAAAACGCCTTTGATGCTTCGGTTTCTGAATTCAGGTATAGTGAGTCGCTGCATTTGGGAGATTTGTGAAATTCTCACATGGATGGTACATTAGCTCAACCATCCATATCGGGACAAATCAATGTATATTCGGTAGACCCTTAAGTATATATGAATGTTATGTATGTGTGATTTAGTTTCCTTTAAGGGAGACTTAAATAGCAATGATCAAATCTATTTTTTTGGCATTGTTGCTGTTAGTCCCCTTGGC
This sequence comes from Pelodytes ibericus, assembly GCA_036172795.1. Classification (NCBI taxonomy): domain Eukaryota; kingdom Metazoa; phylum Chordata; class Amphibia; order Anura; family Pelodytidae; genus Pelodytes; species Pelodytes ibericus. The sequence continues at coordinate 100,211,379 of CM069858.1, read as the reverse complement.
TAAATTCAACTTCTTAAATATCATCAAAGTAATCACAGAGGCATAAAAGGCTAGATACGTGACATATACAGCCTTGTGAGAAAAAAAAAAAAAGAAGCTTTATGGACAAACCCCTCTTAATGCTTTACACTCTCCACCCAACCAGACTCCCTTTCAGCCTTAATAATCCCTTCTCTGTTTCCATTGTCAATTCATTCTTACGGCTGCCACTCTGTTACCATCTCACAAGACTCAATTGCTCTGCTTTTTTCACTCTACATTTTTTTTTTTTCAGTCTAATTACTTAATTTGGTTTTAAATGGTACATTTTTTTTACTGATATTTTCCCTTTCCTTGTCTCATGTTACAAACTGCTATCTTCTTTGATGTCCAAACTAAAGACTCCATTCATTATCATATCAGCGGTCCAAGTTTGTACAGCCATCACTTGTTTAACATGCCAATATAATGATAGACAGAAGATGTGTGCCTTGTCTCCTCTAGGATTTCTATTATATATATATATATATATATTTATACATATACAATACATACATATATATTTATCACCAATACATCCATGTGTGATCATTTGCCTCTATTTTCATTTTAAAATAAATTAAGATTTACAATCCAATTTATTATTGCAACCTTTAAAGCTCATTGATTCTTTCCCTTGTTTGGACCTTATGAATCAATTGTTTCTTTCCTCTATAAATTATAAGAGTATGGGCAGCATCCATCCTAATAATTTACTGTAAATTCAAATTAAGCCCTGGAATAGTTATTACATACTGTATTAACGGCTGTGTATATTATTTTTTTATATTTAAATCCATGACAATCATAACATACGGCATTAGGTTTCCCAATTCCCATCCCACAGTAGTACGACTTATTACAATAAAACGGTCCTTTCTACTATTCCTGCCAAAAAGGATGGAACTTCATGTTGTGGCATAATTACTACCTCTACATATCACCATTGCATACTAGTGGCACTTAAAGGTTTGAACCTGTAAATGTACTTCTAAATGTATTTTCTTAAAAAACAAAACACTATGAACAAATAATGTGATGCATATTACAAAAAACAATATATACACAAACAAGCTGCAGGATCAACATCCCAGTGGGAGAAAGATTGAAGATGGGATCAGGTGCCTACTTTATGTCATTAGACCATTCCCTCTAAGCATTGTGATTTAATAGGGTGTCAGTGTCACAGGTGTACTATTTGAATTAAATCACTCAGTGCTCATAATCAGACACCTTATAGTTTCTAGGACATTGCTCACAAAACTCTTCCTATATGTCACGATACAGAGACCTGTCGCAGCAGACAGTCCAGGGCTAGCTAGAGCAGGGTCTCTTTGTGCTCTCACCAGAGCACAAGCCTGTAATATCCTGGCTTTGTCTAACCACCTGATTCATTAACTGACTTTGGCTTTACCTGACTAGTGACTACTCTACTGACATCTTCTTTGGATTAGCGATCACTCACCTGCTTTAATATCTATGTAAGTGCAAGCTCTGTCTACAGCCTGCGGCTCTGTCTACAGTGCAAGCTCTGTCTAAAGCCTACTGCAATATCCAGATAGGCGCAAACTTGGTGCTGGAGTCTCCAGCCTTCTGCCATATCCAGATAAGTGCAAGCTTTGCACTACACATTACAGCCTGCTGCTATATACAGATAAGTGCAAGCCTTGCACTATGGTCTCCAACCTTCTGCAATATCCAGTTAAGTGCAAATTCTGAGCTACTATCTCCAGTCTGTCACATTTTCCATTTAAAGGTAGACATTTAACTTAATATGCTACTATCACACCAGCTGCTATATCTGTCTTTTGCTGGGGTTCCCTACTTTGCACCATCTAAGTCCCGGGCCAGCTGAATCAGCTCATGCTCAACCTTTAGGGCTAAGGGGATTTTTGGCTGAAACACTCCCGTTTGACACTTCACATCCCATTGAATTAAAATAGTAGTTTTACAATAACAATGTTATTTAGTGTTGAAGCCATGTTTGGGAAACATAAGCCTAGTGCATGGCTGTTAATGGGAGATCTCACCCTTTAGTCTAATTGCTAGCTAGCTATTTTTCTGTCATTAAAATACATCTTCATCACAGATTATCCAGAGTGCCAGTTCCATTTCTTTTCTTTTTATCTACTGTGTCTTACAACGCATGGTCGGCGTATGAATGAGGCACCTGGTTCCAGGCACGCACACAATCGACACCCTTCCAGCCCCGGTTGGTCTTCCTCGGAAGACTTTTCAAAAGACTAATTGCTAGTGTGTTTACTGAATGTACTCTAATAAATCTATTATTAATAATACATTCCTTACATATTTACAGGTGGAAACTAAATAACTGGCTTATTGATCTTGGAGATGAACATTATAGTATGGTTGGAGGCAACCTTGTTATCAACAATCCAGATAAATCAAGGGATCAAGGGAAGTATGTGTGCATTGTATCAAACATCTATGGGAAAATCATGAGTTTGGAAGCCACTCTAAGCTTTGGGTGTAAGTATGTTTTGTGTGTGTGTCATTTTATGATAATTTGCAACTACACTTTTTCAGAAGTATTTTCTTGAATTAACATTTCCACAGCAATCCACTTTAACATATTCAGCTTTCCTAACGTTTAGCATTAAAGATAAAACCAGAATTGTGATGTCCCACTTTCCTGGAAGCTCAGAATGTTTGATCTGGATAAGTGTGTTACACAGCTCCACAAAAATATCACACAACGTGTTCATTTATTAGTTATTGTCAACAAAACACTATACTTCTATTTTAAAGGACTTACCAAATTTCACAACTAATTATCAATTGGTCTTTAAGACTCTTCAAATATTCAGATAATGCCCCACCTGTAGCCACACCTTCAGCTACTCCCACAAAACAAATATGTCCCTCTGTTGTTGGAATGTATGTTATACTAATGTCTAGACTTATACTGGTACATACTTTGGCAACATCACAAATACACTGCCATGTAACCAACCATATAGTGCAATACCTGCACTCCACCAATATGGTTTCCACCCACCTGGTACTTTACCGGCAGATCGGTAAAAATAAATTTGGACTGCAGCCAATTATAACTGTATTGGATATGTAGCAAAGCTGGTATTTTTACTTCTCTAATTCCTTTTCTGTGGCTTCTGTCGTACCCTTATTGCTCTGTGTTTTCCTTATCACATAGCTACTGGAGATTGGAATCATGCAATTTCAGCAGAAATTGGCATAAATGAATATTAGGTCTCTCCCTGCAGCTGTTAATAGTTATGGTGCTACAGGACAGAAACAAATAGAAGGGTCAGGACAAACACATGACCTCTAATAAAATGCTTTGTTAAGGTCACAGGCCACATTTGATTCCTGTACAGTTATGATCCTACTGACTAAGGGTCATGTCAGCTTTCTGCACTGTAGAAAGGGGTAGCCCACATAAGCCAATTTCACACCCTTGTGATCTTATGCATATTTTGTTGATGACTATGTCATGTTATTCCTTAAGAGCTAATATGATGTCTATCAAAATCTGTAAAAAGCGTTACATAATGCATCACCAAATTTAATTACGATGCAATGCATTGCTCATCCATTTAAGCTGTTAATTTGTCACCACATTTAAATACAGTAGCACATAACAGCATAAACATAATGCTTCTTAACATTATGACCTTTACCAATTTTGTGCGTTTTATAGATCTTGATATGTTCTCTACGGATGAACGTCATGAGGTGAGGGTAAAAGAAGGAATTGGAGCAATGATGATATGTGCACCTCCTCCGCACTTTCCAGGTATTTGGCATCATTTGTATACATAAATGAAACATATATATATATATATATATATATATATATATATTTAAATGTCAAGCCATCTGGACCAAGGGGTTAATTGACCCATTGCTAACCTGGCTCTAGTACAAAAAGACAACAGTGAAGGACCAAGCTGTGATAATTAATATCAGTCCCACTTATTTATATATATATATATATATATATATATATATATATATATATATACACACATCTTAATAAGTCCTTTGAATGCTCCTCTCATCAGTTGATACACACACACACACACACACACATACACACATATATATATATATATATATATATATATATATATATATATATATATGCTACACATACACACACACACATATATATATATATACTGTATATGTGTGTGTGTATCAACTGATGAGAGGAGCACTCAAAGGACTTATTAAGATGGTGAAGATCGAACATCAGGTTTATTTCAGAGATATTTTAGTCCCTCACAGGGGTCTTTTATCAAGACAGTGAAGCAAGGAGTTATAGTGTATTACAAAGAAAAAATAGACATTTCTGCATGGGAGGACATTAGTCCAATTTTACTACTGTAGTAAACATGGAAGTCATTTGTGCTTGTTATAATGCAAAAACATCACATGATTTTTTTATTCCATTCTCGTTATATTATAAGTAGTGAAGGATCTTCCTTCAGATTAACCATGTCACATGCCTTCTTAGGAGCATTGCTAGATATCTAGTTAAAAAGTCCTGAGGATTCCTTGGATGTTTAGGTTTTGCTGGGATTAAAAGGGATGCCTTAATCATAGCCTTTTCACAATTTATAGCAGAGTAAACTATTGCTCTGTGATGTGTGAGTTTGTATTTGTCTGATTTACAGATATAAAATGATAAAATGACTGTTGAATTATAAAACTTTGCACATAAAAGCCTTAATATAAGACTTCGCTATAGGAAAAAAGTTTAACTTGTAAATATTCACATGTAAATTGCTTTTCCATATTTAATAAAATTTCTGATATAAAAAAATGTCTTTCTTGTTTTTATTTTCTTTTATTTGCCCATCAGTCCACCAGACTTAGCCAATGCTGCCCCTACCCCATCCCTTCCCCAGACTTGCCAAAGCTGCCTCTTCCCCCCTCCCTCCCCTAGACTTGCCAATGCGGCGTTCCCCCCCCCCCCCCTCCACACTTACCAATGCTGCCTCTGTCCCCCTCCTTCCCCCAGACTTGCCAAGGTGCCTTTGCCCCCCCTCCTTACCCCCAGACTTGCCAATGCTACCTCTGCTTCCCTCCCCCCAGACTTGCCAATGCTACCTCTGCGCCCCTCCCCCCCCAGACTTTCCAATGCTGCTTCAGCCCTCCCCATCCTCCCCAGACTTGCCAATGCTGCCTCTGTCCCCCCTCCCAGAATTGCCAATGCTGCCTCTGCCGCCCTCCCTCCCCCCCAGTCTTGAAAGCATTTTAAGAATATGAAGGAATACTTCACCTAACACTTATGCTTAAAAATGAGATGGGATCCTATAACATTTAGTCTAATTGCTATCTGTTTTCTCCTGTCAGATGACCTCAGTTATCGATGGCTTTTAAATGAGTTTCCATTCTTCATTACTACGGATGACCGACGATTTGTATCACAGACAGATGGAAACTTGTATATTGCAAAAGTAGAACAGTCCGACAAAGGAAATTACTCTTGTTTTGTTTCCAGTCCTTCAGTTACAAAAAGTGTGTTTAGTAATTTTATACCACTTCTCCCACAACCAGAGAGTAAGTACATTTTTTGCTTGAATAAAATACTTATTTTATGATGTTGTTGTTTGTGGATAAAATTATATATGCAAACGGTTTGTTTAATGTATTTTACAAAAAGGAAATGTTTGGAAACCTTGACAGATTGCACATAGTTTTTAACACTGAGTCATCTAAACTCACAATAAAAATTTAAAGAAAACAGCGTACGGACAACACACTGTCAGTCATAAAATACTTTTCACACGGTGCTTCACTTTATCAGTTATATTGCGGACATGCAGATATAGTTAGACAACAAAAAGCTAGACTAACATGTTTAATGCTAAAATGCACTTAATCATAGGCCCTATATCCAAGGTGTCCCACTACGACCCTCCAGCTGCTGCAGAACTACAAATCCCAAAACTCCCCACAAGCTTTCTGGAATGGCAGTGAATAGGGTAGTTGTAGTACAGTAACAGCTGGCGGGCCACAGTTGCCTAGGCCCTATGTGATAAAATTTTATTTTGCAAAAATGATAGCATATGTCCATCAAATAACAATTATGTCTTCAGATTTAAGATACAATCACAATCTGGGTTTCTAAGAATGTATTATGGCGTAAAACAGCAATAACATTTGTTTCAATAATAATTTTTTATTTGTTATACCTTTTTGGATTTTATCTCTGTATTGTTTTTTTTGAAGAGGCCACTAAACAATATCCAGCTGACATTAGAGTTTCGTTCAAAGACACGTATGCACTAAAGGAACAAAATGTTACCCTGGAATGCTTTGCTTTGGGAAAGTAAGTAAATGCACTCATTGAATAAAAAAACATATCAAAGCTTGAAATCCATGCACCAAACACCACTCAGAGATGATACTGATGTTCTTCCAATACTAAAACAAACACTGGATGAAAAGTTCACAGCTCTTTAATGAAAAAGATAATGCATTGGCGTGAGCACATTATGTCAAATTTAAAGCAATACATGACATTGTAATATAGTAAGATGCTATAGATGTATATAGATATGGTCTATACTTCTGAAACAGGGTACCGGATTTACTTGAATATAAGACAAGGTTTTTTTTGCCTGGGGGGCAGATTTGCATATAAAAAACAAAAAATGAATTTTTTTTCTATCACAATTTTTATTAAATATGAAAAAAAAAGTTTACATGTGAATATTTACAAGTAATACTTTTTTTCAATAGGGTAGTTTTTTATTCAGACTTTTTCTTATTTTTCTAAAAGAATATCCAAAGTTTGGGGAATTGTCTTATAATCAGGGCCGTCTTCAAGACAAAGTCACCTACCCCAAATTAAAAAAGTTAATTTAAGACACAAATGATAATTTAAAATGTGTGTGGTAGTCTGTGGTCAACCAAGTGCATCTTGGTTTAAAAGCAGTAAATATGTTTAATTTTCCAACATATATTTCAAAAACCCTTTATTTGTATCCATTCTATCTCAGTCCTGTTCCTGTCATAAGATGGAGAAAGGTTAATGAGCCCCTGCCAGCCTCATCTGAAATAAGCATGTCTGGCTCTGTCCTAAAAATTTTCAATATTCAGCCAGAAGATGAAGGGACATATGAGTGTTCAGCCGAAAATGTGAAGGGGACAGACAAACACCAGGCACGGATTTATGTACAAGGTAAGCACTTATTATTCGTATTATTGCTATTTAAATAAAAATCGTGCTCTGTCTCCTTAGAACAATGCAGAGTCCCGTAATAGTATCTGCCTAGGGACTTTTGCAAGCCAAGAGGGCTTTACCTATTATTTAAACTATTATTGGCACACAGTCACAGGGGGACTGCACATTGTGTTTAATGCTACTTCATTCATTAGTGGTAATAGGAGCATTAACTGCAGCAGGCTGATGATTTGACTTATGAGTAAGGAGTGCAGTGAAATGAAATCATATCTCTGCCTCTCAGACCTGCATGCAGAAGTAGTGACTTGAGCAGGTCTGTGCAAGAAAACCCCCAGTTGTAATCAAGCACCCCCAGGGATTATTCTCCCATGGACAAGGGATTCAAATTTTCACTTGATCCTATTGTTTCTCTTTAATATATGAAATTCACCATCTGTGTATTTGTTTGTCACCTCAATTCTTTTTTTTTTGCTCTGTAGCTCAACCTGAATGGGTGGAGTACATCAATGATACGGAAAGAGATATTGCCAGTTACTTAAATTGGGCCTGTGTTGCAAAAGGCAAACCTATTCCAACTATTAGATGGCTGAAAAATGGAACGTCAGTAAGTACAAAATGTTCTTGAAAATGGAAATTGAACTTGTATGACTGAGCTTATAATCATTATTATGACCATTAAATTTGAGGTTTATTCACTTAGTTTAAATTGTGTTGAATGAATCAATCTGGAAAATCTTGGATATTGGCGTTTAACATTTGTTCAAACTCAGATATTTGCCTGATTTCTACAATTTGATTGTAAGTTGACTGATGAGTGAATACATCCCATATTTGTTTGGTACTAGATTTTGTTTTTAAAGTTTTTTTTTTTTTAATATAATATATTTCAATAGAAACTTATAAATCCAGTCTGAAATAAACCTCATGTGGACCTTTGTAAATATACATGTATCTCTATGAAGCTGAATTGGCTGTAGCTCTGCACTGCAGAATCAGCACTTGTTCTGTCAACCAGAGCTAGCACTCACCTCTCAGGTCTGATGGAAACTGATTGTTTCTCTCTACAAGAGAAAGACTGTTGGAGCCCTGGTCCAAAAACAATTTCTCTCACCAATATGTTTTTGTGAAAGGGGGACACTTTCCTGGGTGATAAAAAATGGTAAATTCAATCAACAACAGCTGGAGTTAGGTGGCTAACGGTGGATGTGACACCTGCTGCACCCCTATAGTTCTGCCGTAGTCAGACGTGAGCTGTGTCTGCTAGTGGTAGAGAGAAAGTTGGATTCCATTAATTTCTCAGTCAGACACAAGCAATGCGTGTTTGCTCTTAGTGTGTTTGCAGCCAATTCTACTCTTAGCTGATTGTTTTTTCAAAGGTACTTTTGTTGCAATGTTTAACCCCTCACTGTAAAGATAGTCAGATTGTCAAATCATACCAGTGATTTGTCAAGCATGTATTATGTTTTGATAAAATCAAATATTATCACTTACATATTGATTTTTTTTTTTTTTTTAAATAAAAGTACATGCCATTTTATCCTCATACAGGAGTCACTGTATATTTATCAACTAGGGGTTGTACAGAGTTTTGCCACTATGTGGGCTTACATCCTGTATACTGTTCTTGACCAGCTATGGTCGCTAGCCCATCAAGAATTATCAAAATATAATTTGTCTAAATGGATTTTAAGAAGAGCTGGTTACTTTTACATCCTTGATTAGTTTGTAATAATGTAGCCATTATTTATACAAATAGTACTTTTTCTAATGCTATATTGTCTGATTATATTTCAGTATGGAAAGGGTGAACTTAAAATAAACAGCTTAACACTGAGAGATGCTGGAATGTATCAGTGTATAGCAGAAAACCACTATGGAATTATACAAGCCAATGCAGAGCTGAAGGTCCTTGGTAAGTCTGTATTATTATCTGATATATATATATATATATATATATATATATATATATATATATATATATATAATCACACAAGGAATAAGATGAAAATTATAAATGTACCCATGTTGAAGTCCGGATTTGACAAGGATCTTTTAGAAGCCACAGCCTTCCAGGGTAAATGAAGATCAGGACACATGCAGCTCAGTCTCCAGCATTTATTTGGTGGAACAACAGCAGATATAAGTGAAGAAATAAATAAAACAAACACCTTGCTCTTGCTTGAGCACTTGCTAAACACAGCAGCAACTATCTATCATTGGGTGGCTTACCCACTTACCAATAGTTCATATTTCACAGCAAAACTTACATTGTAGTAAAAACGCCCTTTCACTTCACTAACAATCGAGAATAGCTAAAGGAGGTCGACTTTGGAAGTTGACTTTCATTTTGTGACAAATTCAAATCCGGTACCCAAGTTTGACTTAGTCTCATAAATAGTGTTGATCATTTCGCCTTCCATTACTTTCAGTGGGGAAAACCCAAACCTGTTTTTTTCTATTTCAAACTCAGATGTAGAGAATAAAAAATAATCTACATATTGTGTTAGTACAATTGCAAGGAAATGCATAGCTTAAGAGAAACATTATGTATTAAATGTGTCTAAAGTGTGTCCTGTTTATGACATAATTTCCTTTTAAAATAGTTCATTTGCATACCTAGCCACATGCTGATGTCATAAACATGAGACACCAGAGACACATTGAAAAACATTTTTTCTTTTAATTCATGCATTTGCTTGTAATTCTGTTTGCACAATATATAGATAATTTTATTCTTATTCTCTATTCTTATAAACAAAGTTTAAGTAACAAAGTCCCTTTAAAAATTGAATGGCAAAATTATTAATATTTCCCAGTTAGACAAATGAAAGATCATGTCTAACAACACAGTTTTTGTTTCACCCTTCTTTAGCTTTAGCCCCTACATTTGAACTAAATCCTATGAGAAAGAAGGCACTGGCTGCAAAAGGTGGTAGAGCAATTATTGAATGCAAACCAAAAGCTGCACCAAAACCAAAATTTTCTTGGAGTAAAGGAACAGAGTTGCTTGCAAATAACACCAGGTTTGTGTTAATTTTTTTTGGTTTCCTTGTGTATGGCACTGTAAAAATGTAAAAACCTAGTTGGTTCTACAGTTAGTTTGGATCAAAAATTGGGCATAAATTGTAAAAAGATGTCATGATTTTTTTATGGGCTGTCATCATACATTGTGGGCTCCTACACTTCTGTCCTTAACTATTAGGCTTAATGACACGTGACGTGTAATGAGTAGTTACTGATTTTCATTTTCTGTTTTACGAACACATCCTAAGAATGTCAAGTACCCTTGGAAAACATGATAACAAGAAGAAACAAAAACCTCTTCACTTATAATGTCATTTCCCACCACTATTCTCTAAATGTAACTAGGCACTTGCTCTCTACATCCTACCATGCTTAATCAGTGGTGGAACAGGGTAGAGGAGGTACTTAAGAGAAATATCTTCCATTTACCTTACCTGAGGCTTTTTTTCACTCTCTTTCTTCCCCAAGCATTTTGGTCGGATTAGCTCTTCATTTAGAGAGAAAATGGACTTGCTTCTTGAGCACCTTTGATGGTAGCTTTGGCTACATTGCCATTGTATAAGGAGGTCCTAAACCATACCTACTAACAATATGCAGGCTCTTTTACGGGATGGTGCTGAGGTGTAGCCAGCCAATTTAGGGTCACATGATGTTGCGAGTTATCTTGTGACATTGTGTGGTCCTGGGAATGTTTGTTTCTCAAGTTGGAAAGAGTCTGAACTGGGCCTGTGGAACTACAGATGTTAATGCTTTTAGGGTATAAGTGGGTTGTTTTTTCTTTGCTTGTTCACATTACATAGTTATCTGCTGGACATGGTCAGATTTAGGTAACCATCCCGGGAAACCAGAGCCTTTGGCAATAATGTTATGTATTGAACAGAATTGCTAAGGATGAGTAATGGGGTATCCCAATCATAGTTCAGCTAGGATACTGAAAATCCACAAGCTGACACATGGATCTGTGTGCTATATACAGTAATATGTCAGTTTCTTCTATTGCAAAATATTGAAAATAACGGTTACCTGTGTTATTATAAACTATTATTCCTATCAACATTTTCTTGACCTTCGCATTGGTGTTTTAATTTTAAAATGTTTACATTATTACCTAGTAAACCTAATTTCTAATGAGAATTATGCTAACCTGAGGGCATGTTTCTAAATGGTCTACTGGGCATACAGATATTTTCATTGTCATTCTAATCGAATAACAGTAAACTCCAGTACTACACACAACACATTTAAATAATGCTCTACAAGGGAAAACTAAAAATGAAAATGCCAGAGGCAATGTACAGTTGTGTTTCATCAGTGTTTCCAGTCTTGGACATGAATTGATTAAAAATGTGAATACCACCACAGGATACATGGTGCATCAGTACCGCACATTTATTATGTGAACTACTGCCATCTAGTGTAATATAGAGCTATGTGTATACTACATGTAGAGTGAATACCATAAATTATGTCATACACTTACTTTAGGAACAAATACATGTAAAACCTTCTTTGTGTATTTTGTTTAGGGTGTCAATCTGGGAAGATGGTAGCCTCGAAATCATTAATATTACAAAGCTCGATGAAGGCAACTACACTTGTTTTGCAGAGAATGACAGAGGGAAGGCAAATAGTACTGCAAAACTTTCTGTTACAGGTAAGTAATAGCAAGTAAAAAAAGGAAAATATACTTACAGGTTTAACCCTTTGAGGGTTGTGGGATCATTTTTAATTATTATTATTTTTTTATTTCCACCCAATTCGCAGATATTAAACGGGTGTATCTGGGCATCTAACCTTTCTTTGTATAACTTGTCTATGTTTCTATGTTGTAATAGGACTAGACAATTTTCAGAGTCCCATTGAAAGTGTAATATTTACTATAGTTTAGTCACCTAGCGCTTAGGGCACTAGTGTTCCTCTCATCTGTAGCAAGACCGAGCCTCTGTTCAATACGGTAGACCAGTATAAAAAGTGTGAATTTAAGCAAGCCGGCTTACATTTATAGATAGAGATTTATAGATGTATTTTCAATATTTTAATGTGCATACATTTTTATGGTTCTTTGTCAATAAAAATGTTTTCCTTTTTTTTTTTTTATAAATGACATGTTATTCCTTTAAATACCTTATCCACACTTTCTCCCAAATTTATAGCTGCAACAAAGATAACCCTCGCACCTTCCAATGCGGATGTGACTGTTGGGGAAAATGCAACTATGCAGTGCCATGCGTTCCATGATCCTACACTTGACCTGACATTTATCTGGTCTTTAAATGGATTTGTAATAAATTTTGACAGAGAGGATAGCCATTATGAGAGAAACCCAAGGGTAAGCATACATACATTATATTCATTACAAACTGTAATATGTGTCACACTGAGCAGGACACGCAAAGTATAGCTTATAATGCAGAGCGTCGGGTGACCCTTGGCCTATCCTTCGAGCACCATTATGCCGGAAAGAGAAGATTTCCTATTCTAAAGACTCTAATACCTAGTACTGTTATTAATATACAGTACAGTATAAACAAAAATACATGAAGTGCTTCCTCACTATTGATAGGAAGGACCTGTTAAAGGGGGGTAACCTATAGACAATACATGTAGTTTATAGAGTAGCTGCTCCCTCTTTGATTAAAATGTAACCTTTATTAACAAATAAACAGTAAAAAATAGAAAACTTTAAAACAGCTTGGGCTGAAATGTCACCAAAAAAGAAGGAAAATATATAGTAAAAACAGCCAAAAAATAAATAAATACAATGGTCTTGGTATGGGGCCATTTAGTTATTTGAACTGGGCAACCCATTTTAAAGTGGAGGCAATTGCATACAGCCCCATCTCTTCATACATTTTGGTCACATGTATTGCTCCAACATTATTCTGTGGTTCTTTATAGTAGGATTTGCATGAAATAGGTCTTCCCTTAAACCAGTTAGTGGTCCACATTTGCTGTGTAATCCTCCATGCCACAACTAGTTTTAGGAAAACAATATTTTTTCTCTATAATTGTAATTGACTGTAATTGACTGTAATTTAGTTGCTATGGATATGGTTATTACTACATCCTAATTTAGAAGAACACAGTGCCAAGAATTGTGATCAGTGAATAATACTGTTAAAGGCTGGTAGACCACTAGATTATTCTATTGGAATAACTGATATTGATAGAAACATATTTAAATATATTGTTTCATGAGATAGTTGTCCAATTAAAAAATGCATTATGAATTGTTTGTGTATTGTAAGTGTGAATACCCTCGTTGTTTCACAGGGTTACATTGTTACAGATGCAGACTGAAGGATACAGTAGGTAAATAAAAATGAACTTGCATAGGTCCTGTCAGTCATGCACTCATAAATATACTAGTGAGACTGAATTGTCTTTAAAAAAAACCCACTATAAACAATACAGTATCCAAAATGCATCAAGATATAGCTTTATTGTTTATCATAATGAGGATGGAGCCACTTACAGGATTCTGTAGCATAGTAATATAGTAATTAAGGTTGAAAAAAGACTTAAGTCCATCAAGTTCAACCCTTCTACCTATCATTTCTGCTTTTGATCCAAAAGAAGGCAAAACCCCCTAAGGAAACTATTTCAACCTTTGCCACTTAGGGAGGAAAATTCCTTCTTGACTTTGTATGATTAATGCCAAGCTCTCTAACTCAGCGTTCTACTGGAAATAACCTCTTTAAATTTATGGTAAATTAATGGTTATAATAAGAGTGTGTTAACAATGGGAATCACAAAAGAGGTGCGCACTAAAAAAGCAATGTAGATCATAGGATGTTAACAAAAAACTGTGACATTTAGTGTAACGTAAGGGGTATTCAACACAAATTGATCATATATAGCTAAAATGCTCAATGGAACACAGAGTAAAATCCAAAATCAACTTTAAGATATATAAAACACATACATTGAAATCAGATCCACCAACTTACTTAGAAATCATTAGAAAAATAAATTGCATTCATTAAATTACTATAATATCAACAGAGTTAAAGAAATTATAGGATTGACATGACCTTTTGACCTAGTTTTGACATTTCTGGTGTGTTTGTGTTTAGCTGTAATTTTCTCACATACTGTACCCACACAAATTATATTTTGTTTTTATCACAATAAGAAGGGCTTTCATTAGATATCATTATGTTCATCATATCTTCTAATTTACCACAAAATAAAAAAAACTTCTAACTTTGACCTAAAAACAATTTACACAAATACAATTGGTTAAAAGACCCCATCTAAATAGTTTCTAAATTTTGTCATGAGTTCAGAAACATTATTATTTCCATTTTTTTCTGCTGTTTTTTTTTTAGTTATAGGGCAATAACCAAAAATAATGTTTTTTGTTTTACAACCAGTTTTAGCTTTTGACCCCAACCCGAACCCTAAATTTAACCTTAACACTAAATGTAACCCTAACTCTAGCCCTTATGCTAAGCATAATTTAATTCTAACCCTAACCATTATTCTAACCCTGACCCTAGATTTTTAGCTAATTAAGTCTTTTTTTTCATTGCAATGTTTCTAGCTGCCTCTAGGGACAGTCTAGCAACAGCATCAGAGCATGGGAAGTGCAATTTTTTCACTTCTGATGCTCTACCCACAAGAGGGCAGCAGTCATATTGGAAGAGCATGCTGCTCTCCAATATGGAGCCCGCGAATCGCTCTGTGGAGCAATAGTGTGTGCCCCAGAAGAAAAATGTCAGTGCTGCCTAATGCCTTGACATCGAGGCAAAGAAAAGAGGAAAGAATTGAAGGGAAAAAAACTGGAAAGATAAACATGAGAGACATTACAAAAAATATAATAACAGAACAACAGATGGAAGAAGAGAGAAAACAAAATTGAAGATGAAATGAAGAAGGAAATAATGTAACGCTAATTTTAAATATATGATGCTAATTTTAAATAACATTTTAAATAAAATTATAAATAAAAAAGATGAGAAAAATAAAAAGGAAAGGAGAAAGTGAGAAAAAGGATAAAAGTAGAAAAAATTAATAGTAGAAAAGAGAAGGTAATAAAAAATAATAAAAATAAAAAAAGAGAGAGAAAAGAATGAAAACAAAAAAAAGGTTAAAGAAGATAGAAACACATATGTTTATCTAATAATTTTGTTTTTATAATATTTGATAAAAGAACACTAAAGGAGCAGACTAGGTGAGTTTTTCTTTTATAAAAAGTTTTTAATGCTTTATTTATGAAAGAGAGAATTGCATGGAATTGAGAAGGAAATTTCAAACCCTGGGTTGAAGTAGACGAGTTGGATGTTAAATTTCAACTTGTGCCAATTCTTCCAACTTACCTATTAAGGCCTGATATTTGCAACTTATTTGTCATAACTCCTAAGTTTACTGTTTAGCAAACAGACCTCATATATTCCAACTATTCTACAAGCACTGTACTTTCTACTGGCACTGAGAAAAGTTGGTTGCCAAATACAGTTACATTTATTTCACTGGTCTATATGAAATTGTGTATATAGCAGTAATGTAAAAACTTAAATAGACATAAATCTGACTGATGTTGGATCATGTAGAATAACTTACAGAAAAATTATTCAGTGGTAAAAAAAAAAAAAAATATAGGGTCTATTCATGTAGGTTTTACTGAATTCAGACTGTTAATTAAGCCATTTTTAATTTGGGGATCTTTGCCTGGGGATTCCCCCTATTCTTAAAGTACAAAATACCTCCAAGTTCAGTTGAGTGCAGGGATCTGGGTGACCATTGCACTTTCAAGTGATGTGGTAGACAGTTGGAGTATTATGCAATGGCACTATCATGTGATTATGTTCTAAATGGTCAAAGGGCCATGTGGCAACTTTACCACCAGTTCCCACTTGTTTATATTCATGGAAATGCAGGTACCCTTTCATATCCACAGTGGACAATGGTAAATTGACAACAATAAGTGTTGCAATCCACACTATGGACATGAAATGGTATTGTGATACATACAGAATGATGATGGGAGGGTACATATAACTCAACAATAAATGTAATTACATCGCCGATATTGTTATACCGCACAAACTGTTATGATGGTGTGTAAAATAATGTATGTTACTTAATACATATATCTATATATACATGGCAATTTCCTAACTTTTATTGGGGTTACTAATGTCTGCATATATATTTATTTATTATAGATTAAGTAAACTATTAATTTGGTTAGGGTTTTTTTTTTTGGGGGGGGGGGAGTAAGCTATTTGTTTTATTCAGAAAGGTAACCTTGAATACCTCATGGCAAATAATGGGACTTGCGAGGCTACTTAAAAAAATATTTGAATTGGCAGCCTCAAACGCCCTATAGGAAATAAAGGGGCATTTGAGGCTTCCAATTCAGTTGGCCCAATTTGGTTTAAAATTTGGCTCACCAAAATGATATGAAGTAGGCCGAAATTTGGAGCTATCATGTGTGATGATGTGACAAGATAGAGTTACTGGAAGTGGAACACCAGTTACAAAATCCAAATGGATATTCAGGGTGTATTTTGGTAATAATCAATGTATTGACTGGAATTTTCTAACAACATAAATGTTTATTTGCAAATACAGAGTGGCTTCTGTAACATTTGTAAATTGTAGACATTTACATATCTCCCATTGTCTATTACATCACATACGTTAAATAATTATTCCTATGTAATATTTACAGCATTAATCTTACTAACAAATAAATATCTCATATGCATGTTTGTAGGTTTCATTTAGGAATTATGAGTCAGTGTATGCAAAGCATTCAGGAAACACATAGCATATATGAAAAAACAACACATGAAGCGAAAGGCGGGAAATGTGTAAATAGAATCTAGCCATGTTTTCCACGTCCTGCAGCTTAATCATGTTTTGTGAGTGCTGGCAGCAAATTATTTTATATGACAGGTTCCTGAGGGAAAAGAGCCAGGGTGCATTTACCCCTTGTAATTACCAGAGCTTTTACTGTGCTGAATGCCAGGAGCATCACAAATGACTTTACGCTTTTGGTGAACGTTACACAGCTGATAAAAATCGGAACGATGAGGGAGTCGAGCTAGAGAACTATTTTAATTTGATTAGCATTTGTATTTGTGCTTGTCATTGGTGTTAATTAATGTTATGTGGTGAACGTCTTGACTGTGCAGTTAAACTGAAAGCATAAAACTGTAAGAAAAATGATCAAATAATATTATTACCATGGGACTTATTTCTCTACTTGCTACCTGTTCTGAATTGATTGATAAATCCCTGTTGCTGTACTTTTTTTTCCCATAACACTTGAACGCTTTAGTAAAACTGCTAAATTACCATGGTTTATTTCTGTCATTGTTCTTACAAATATATAAAGGCTTTACAGTTCACCATTTCTTTTTTCATCAGATTGAAGGTGGTAGTGAACTGATTATAAGAAATACCCAGCTCAAGCATGCCGGAAGATACATTTGCACTGCACAAACAATTGTAGACAACTCCTCAACATCAGCCGAGCTTGTCGTTAGAGGTAAGAATGTGTATTATAGCAGCCAATGGAACTCAAACATTTTGCAAATAATTCTTATGCTAATAGTGGAGCAGAAGGTGTCACGGGCGCACAGTAAGGCACCAACATTGTTCATGGGGGTCTGTGATGGATAATTTAATGCTTTTCTATGGACAGTCACAGACCTTGTCAGTGACACTTGTGTCTTCGTACAAACACTGTGTCTGTCCCAGCTCAGGAGTCTAATAGCTGAGGTAGAAACATTTTCTAATGCATGATTCCTGTTATACAGTTGTCAGTTCACTACAGTTTACTAGTGAGTTAATGGACTTTGCTAGCACAGTGTCCTGTGCTCTTGTTCTACCAGTAATTTGTAAGGGCATACAAATACATTGTGCAAGTTTCCCATTCCCTGCTAAGGCACGTTATTTATAGAATTTAGCCATATTTTAAAAATGCATCATGTTTACATGGTTATTTATTTTAATAATAATTTTAATAATAGTTCTCTACCTTTGGATAGCTAATTTTGCCTGTCCAAAAAGAAAATTTTTCTTATAATGGTGTCCCTTTTTTTCCTACTCAGAATACCGCTTTCAGGTTTGTAGGTTCTTAGGGTCTGCATATTATTAAATGTAGCAGTAGTAAATGAGTATACTCCAGGAGGTTGGATTCCACTCACCAGTATATTGCAGCTACGAGTGGTGTTTTCAGTTGTCTTCATCCTACACTGCAGCAGTAATGTTGCCTTCTTCTGAGTAGACCTTGTCAAATTTAGCCTGTAAGTCTCATCCTTGTTGATGAAATGTGGTGGTTGACTGTAATGCAGCTATATTTGGTTTCACCTTCCTTAAATCTTAAGTGAGCAGCTGCTGGAGATCTAAGAATAGTGATTTTTTTTTTTTTTTGGTATGATGCACAGTACCCAGGTGTGTCTCTCTGTTCCTCAGTTGAGAAGTCATCTGAGGTGCCCAGGCAACATCTGGTGGTTATCAACAACCTTGATTTTGTTGGCTGTACATTTCTGGTCCGAAATGGACAGATATCAGTTATTGGATTGTTCTTCAACTTGTTCAATGCCTCACTTTGAAAGATGTCAGTAGGTGCAATTTGGTGCATAAAAGGGTGACAAGAGCAAGTATAAAGCAGTCTAAAAGCAGTCTGTTATTGTGCAGTCACGCTCTCAAGTGTTTAGCTCTCCCCTGCCCCTCCCCCCCAGTTCCAAAGACTTTTTAATCAGACAGAAATGGTATTCGATCTGATTAAAAGTTTACATGAAGGGTTTAGTCCCTCATTCAATTAACATATTACTGATATAAGAAAGAATATACAGAAAGAAACATTTAAGAAATGCATGGTAAACATAAGAACATCTACAGAAATGGAGGGAGCAAAAGAAAGAAACCAGAATCAAAAACAGAACCTGTGATATGACTGTAAAAGAAAACACTGGCAACATGGTATGCTCCAAATATCAATCAATTTAACACCATAATAAACATTCGGCAAGGCAAAATAAAGTTAGATGGAATTTATGGAATTCATACACAGAATCTGATCAATTTTCAAAATTCAGTTAAAATCATTGGGCAGGGGCAGAAATCAATTGGGAGCTATATGTAACATAATTTGTTTTGTAATTAGTACACATAATTTCTGTGATATTGTTTACATTTTTGTAGATCTTTGGATTCATTTTATGGGAAAAAAACAAAACCTATAAAATAAATAATATAAAAAAAAATGTTAGTTTGTATTCTGCATTTATTTGCACATTTTAAAAATAATAAAACATATGAACCAATGGTGGGGAACCTATGGCATATGTGCCACTAGGGGGAATGAAAGCATTTTGAGAAGACACTGGAAACCTGAGTAGAACTTGCATGGGGCTGAGGGGGTAAGAAGTTGATATGGGTATTGGGACAAAAAGGAAATGGTGGGAACTTAAATGAGGAGCAAGGCTTAGGAATTCATTTTGAAATCTTTAGCTCAGATTACTGCAAAAAAATGGACACTCGCTCTTAAAAATGTTTGCCATTACTGACATAAACTCATTGGCATTTTGTGACCTATAATATATTTTTCTTTTTGGTTAGGTCCACCAGGTCCACCTGGAGGTGTCATAGTTGCAGAAATCCGGGACACATATGTAAAACTCACATGGAGCAGTGGGTCAGATAATCATCAACCAATATCCAAGTATATTATTCAGGCAAAGAGCAGTTTGTATGATGAATGGAAAGATGCCAAAACCGGTATGTTATGAACATTCAGAAACATTATTAACCATAATAACCATTATTAAGCCATTATTTTATTCATCTCACCATTAATTTGGTAAACGTATAAATACATTTGAGAGGGAGATGCTATAGGGTCAATATTTTGTGTATATACTGTATATAAATATATATGTACATATTATAATGTGTGTACATGTGCTGTTATACATATCATTTTCCTAGGATTTTATCATCTAATTCTAAATATTTTCATTTGGTTTGCACACCAATATATAATGAATGTAACACAATGGTAATTATATTATTATTGGTAAGATTGGTAATATTATAAGTGAACTGCAAAAATCCGGTATTTTAACCCCTTAACGACAGATGACGTGCCAGGCACGTCACGGCAAATCGAGGACTTGCCGACAGCTGACGTGCCTGGCACGTCATGCACTAAACTGAGTAAAGAAAGCGACCAGCGGTCGCTTTCTTTACTCTAACGGTGTTGCTACAATGCCTCTAGGTAGAGGCATTGTGCAACACCCCCCAAAAGTGCAGGGGCGCGCTACGATCACTCCACGGAGTGATCGTAGCAGCCATTTAAAAATGGCTGCGCCCACTGCACACATGTGCTTAGAAAGCGAACGATCGTTCGCTTTCTAAGCATCTGCGGTGTTTCTAAAGTGCCTCGCTAGCGAGGCACTTAGTAACACCTTGATGCTCCCCAGAGCCGATGGTGGTCGCTCTCCTGAGCGACCCCATCGGCTCAGTAGAAGGGAACGCTGCCTATACAGGCAGCGCTTCCCTTCTAATGGCAAGAGCATCGGAAGTGAAAGTATTTCACTTCCGATGCTCTAGGGGGAGCCAATCGATGCCGGCACAACAGATCTATGTGATCTGTGTGCAGGCATGTATGATAAGTGCTCTGATGAGCACTTATCATACTGTCAAAGGCAATATTAGCAAATATTGCCTTTGACAAGTATTGATCTGCCTCCCTCACCTTACTAGTTATAGTAAGGGAGAGAGACAGATCAGATAAAGTAAAAAAATAAAATAAAATAATAAAACAAATATTTAATAAAATTTTAAACACCAAGGGCTTTTATAAAAGCCATTTAACCCCTTCCCTGCCATTGATCGCTGTGTACGCAGTGATCATACACAGCAGCACATTTTTTGCTGTCTGTGCATTTTTTAGGGGTTAATTTTTTTTACTGTAATTCATTACAGTATAAAAAAAAGCTCTTTTAAGAGAGATTAACCCCTTTCTTGCTGTAGATCACTGCCTAAGCAGAGATCTGACGCAAATGCAGCAATCTTGCTGCAGAAGCATTTTTAATTTTTTTAAAACTTTTTTATTACACCCGTCACGTGTTAATTATACCCGCTAGGGGACTACGTTTAACGTAATTTTTTTTTTAAATAAGAGCTATTAACCCCTTCCTTGCCGTATATCACTTCCTAAGCAGCACATATGGTCACTGCCTAAGCAGTGCATATGGTCACTGCCTAAGCAGCGCATATGGAGCAATCTAGTCGCAGAAGGATTTTTTTTTTGCTATCAGCATTTTTTTTGTCAGACTCGCTAGGGGTTAATTATACCCACTAGGGGATTACGTGTATTCCTTTTGAAGCTGTCTGAACACGTGTATAGCGATCAGTAACAGCCGATCAGTGGCAAAGGTGGTTTGGTGATTTCTCAGATGAGCATCACCATTCGTCTGGTTCGATCAATATTGGTAAATATTGTTCTGACCCATATGGATCTGCCTCCCTCTCCTCACTTGAGTTTTAGTGAGGGAAAGAGACAGATCTGTATAACATAATTTTTTAATTGTAATAAATTAAATAAAATGTTAAAAAAATTGTGAGTCCCAAGGGCTTTTATAAAAGCCATACCCTTTGTATAGTGTAGTGTATTAACCCCTTCCCTGCCACTGATCACTGCACAGCAGAAATTTTTTTCTTGTCTGTGCATTTTTAGGGGTTAATTTTTTTGTACAGTACTACAAAGGCTCTTATAAGAGCTATTAACCCCTTCCTTGCTCTACATGTTCAAATTCCAAGTTTGAAAATCAAAAAGCGCACCTCTCAAATGTAGCCTTTCAACACCCAACAAAGCTGACAAAGCTATGCATGGGTGGTATCCCTGTGCTCGGGAGATGTTGCTGAACATATATTGTGGTATTGTTTGTCAGTGACACATACCGAAATATGTGAATTTGTGTCTAAAGTACAATGTATGTGGGAAAAAATACACAATAAAATGACTACCACAAACTTTGACAAAGGCTGGTGGTAGAATTGGTGCATGGAAAGTGTTAAAATAACACCATTTAAAATAGCCTAGGGTGTCTACTTTTACAAAATATATACTTTTTGGGGTAAAATACACTGTCCTACTTTAAAAAAAAGTCCCAAATGAAAGATGGGCTCAGGCTGGCTACACGTCAATATTCCAAGTTGAAAATGCGCACCTTCACAATGTGGCCCTTTTAGCCCCCAAACAACCCAACAAACCTATGCATGGGTGGTATCCCTGTACTCAAGAGATGTTGCTGAACACTTATTGGGGTGTTATTTGGCAGTGACACATACCAAAATCTGTAAATTCATGTCTGAAGTACAAGGTTTGTGAAAAAAAAACACAAAAAAATGACTACCACAAACTTTGACAAAGGCTGGTGGTAGAATTAGTGCATGGAAAGTGTAAAAATACCACCATTTGAGATAGCCTAGGGTGTCTACTTTAAAAAAATATATGGGTTGATGTGGTAAAATACACTGGCTGGTTTCAAATATGTCCCAAATGGAACATGGGTGCAGGCTGTCTGCATGTCAAAATTTCAAATTGGAAAACCAAAAACTTCACCTCCCAAATTTGGCCTTTTACCCCCCAAACAATCCAACAAACCTATGCATGGGGGGTATCCCTGTACTCAAGAGATGTTTCTGAACACTTATTGGGGTGTTATTTGGCAGTGACACATACCAAAATCTGTAAATTTATGTCTGAAGTACAAGGTTTGTGAAAAAAAAACACAAAAAAATTACTACCACAAACTTTGACAAAGGCTGGTGGTAGAAATAGTGCATGGAAAGTGTTAAAATACCACCATTTGAGATAGCCTAGGGTGTCTACTTTAAAAAAATATATGGGTTGATGGGGTAAAATACACTGGCTGGTTTCAAATATGTCCCAAATGGGACATGGGTGCAGGCTGTCTGCATGTAAAAATTTCAAGTTGGAAAACAAAAAACTGCACCTCACAAATTTGGCATTTTAGCCCCCAAACAACCCAACAAACCTATGCATGGGTGGTATCCCTGTACTCAGGAGAAATAGTAGAATCTATTTAGCATGTTTTTTCGTTCGCTATTGTCGATGAGGAGAAGTTGTTTCAAATAAAAACAAAGAAATTTGTGTATTTTTTTTTTTTTACCATATTTTATTATTTTTTTTTAATAATATGATAAGATATGATCAAAAATATGGCATCCATAGAAAGCCCTTTTTGTCCCGATAAAAACAATATATAATATGTGTGGGTACAGCAAATGACGAAGAAGAAAATTACTGCTAAACACAAACAGCACAGAAATGTTAAAATAGCCATTGTCCAGAAAGGACAAAAATGTTTCAAAGGCTCTGTCCTTAAGGGGTTAAAGTTCATTCTCAGTTCAGACGCGTCACTAGGGTTGGTGTCACCCGGTACATTAACTCATGGTGTCACCACCCTGGATTTCCTCCAATACCATGCCAAACAGATTCCTTAGTAATTCCAATAAGATGGCTCATTAAATATGCCACAAACAGGAGCCCCACAAATGATGCCACACACAGGAGCCCATTAACGATGCCACAGACAGGAGCCCCATTACTATGCCACACCAGAGTCCCATAAATTATGCCACACCAGAGCCCCATTATGTATTCCTCACCTCAGAGCCCAATTAATTATGCCACACACACACAGAAGCCCCTTAATTATGCCACACACAAGCGCCCCATAGTTATGCCACACACAAGCACCTCATAATTATGCCACACAAAAGAGACCTTTAATTATGCCACAAATGGGGCCCAATAAATATGCCACACATGGGTCCACCATTAATTATGTGATACACAGGAGCCCCACAGGGTGACAATTGTACAATTCTAAAAC
This sequence comes from Pelodytes ibericus, assembly GCA_036172795.1. Classification (NCBI taxonomy): domain Eukaryota; kingdom Metazoa; phylum Chordata; class Amphibia; order Anura; family Pelodytidae; genus Pelodytes; species Pelodytes ibericus. Next base: position 100,187,271 of record CM069858.1, on the reverse strand, counting down.
AATAAATATCTATACACACAGACATCTATCTCTATCTATCCCTCTATAACTGGTTGCATTTATACTTATTTTAAATTTTTAATATTCAACTGTTTTCATATGTAATAAAAATGTTATTGAAAAATTGCATTCCATGTTTTTAGTCCCTTCCTCTGCACCCACATTGCACCTAAAGAAGTTAACACAGCACCATACAGTACCCACAGAACTTTCCAAACACCTATATTGCACCCACAGCACTTAGCTTGCACTCATATTGCACCTACACGATTTGGCATGCCACAGTGGCAATGTCCCACAGAACATACCACAGTGTCAATTTGCCCCACAGAACTAGCCAGTGTTACTTTCCTCATAGTGCATGTTATTTTGCCCCACAGACTATGCCACAGCATCACTTTCCCAATTAAAATAAACCAGTTTTCCCATTAATATGCCAGTGTTTTCCAATAAATATAGCACAGCCAATTTTCCCAATATTATGCCAGTATTATTTTGTCATTCATAAACAACAATTTGCCCAGTAATATGCCAGTATTATTTTGCCGTTAATAAGCCAGCCAATTTGCCTAATAATATGCCAGTATTATTTTGTCATTGCATATGCCACAGACAATTTGCCCAATTATATGCCAGTACTATTTTGCCATTTCATATGCCACAGACAATTTGCCCAATAATATGCCAGTATTATTTTGTCATTAATATGATACAGCCAATTTGCCCCATAATATGCCATTATTATTTTGCCATTAATAAGCCACAGCAAATTTGTCCAATAATATTCCAGTATTATTTTGCCATTAAAAAGCCACAGCCAATTTGCCCAATAACATGCCAGTATTATTTTGTCATTTATAAGCCACAGCCAATTTGCCCAATATTATTCCAGTATTATTTTGCCATTAAAAAGCCACAGCCAATTTTCCCAATAATATGCCAGTATTATTTTGCCATTAAAAAGCCACAGCCAATTTGCCCAATAATATGCCAGTATTATTTTGCCACTAAAAAGCCACAGCCAATTTGCCCAATACTTTGCCAGTATTATTCTTCCATTTAATATATGCCAGTATTTTGCCACTCAATATGCCAGTTTTTTGCCACTCAATATGCCAGTATTTTGCCATTTAATATATTCCAGTATTATTTTGCCACTCAATATGCCAGTACTTTGCCACTCAATATGCCATTCAATATGCCAGTTTTTTGCCACTCAATATGCCAGTATTTTGCCACTCAATATGCCAGTATTTTGCCTCTCAATATGCCATTCAATATGACAGTTTTTTGCCACTCAGTATGGCAGTATTTAGCCACTCACTATGCCATTATATAACAGTCTCCTTCCCCTTCCCAGTACTTACCTCCTTGCTGCTCTGTCTCCCGGTCATCTCCTCTACCCTCCTGCATGGCCACGTAACGTCACATCCGGTCACGTTGATATTTTTTTTACTTTTTTTCCGGAAGCCTAATCTAGCAGATGCGACTGCCATAAAAAGTTCAACACCAATATACACTGCAGGGAGATGCCGGCAGCATGGGTGTCACCTCCCCCTTCCTCGCCACTATCTCACTTTAACTTTTGTGAATAGGACCCAGTGTGTTGCGAATTCTAGGTGTCACTTCCAGTGTCAGATTTTTGCAATAAATAATAATAAAATTCACTATTATAGAATGCAGCATTTAGTGTTTCATGTATGCTGCTGTTTGGTTGTCCTTAAAAATTTTTCCTGCATCCTCGCAGGTACTTTCATGTCTGCATACATAAATGTGGAAAGAATATTATTATGTTTTTTCATGTTCAGAAATCCCAACCATTGAAGGAAACATGGAGACAGCAAAGGTGATAGATTTGATCCCATGGATGGATTACGAGTTCCGGATAATAGCGACAAATACATTAGGAATGGGAGAACCTAGTTTACCATCACCAAAAATTAGAACTCTGGGAGCTGGTAAGTCAGATATTGTGTGTTGTAGGATATTTGCACCAGATTTACCTGTGCATTGTCCTGCATTATGCTTATAACAATACTGTAAAATAAATGCATCAGTACTGCACTTTAGTTCTTATGGACCAGTGATGGCTAACCTTCTCACCTCTGATGTTTGGAAGTCATATATTCCATGATGCTCAATCAGCTGATTGAAGAGTACAAGATATCATGGGATATGTGGTTTCCAAAAATCTGCAGTGCCAAGGAAGCCACCACTGGTCTTGACAAACATGTATTTAAAAAATAACAAAGTAGCATTATGTATTAACTAGAAGCATATGCTTTATTAATTGAGGCATGAGAGAGACTAGACAGTGCAAGTATAGAAGATGGACTCTAAAGACTGTTGGTGGTTTATACAGACCGTGAACAATCATTTACACATCTACAAATGCCAATAAACAAATCTGTTAAATAGAATCTAATATTTGTCCTGAATTTAGCCATATCTGTTATATAATGTTTCGGTTGTTTTTTGCAAGATATAGCGCAATAACTTTAAGTAGTGCATACATTTTTACGTCCATTTTCGTGAAAGGGGTTAATGGACAAAAATATTTAAGTATTTCCATTAATGAATACAAAAAATATATATTAAGCATACAAACATTATATCAGTGATAAAAACACTTTAATCCATTTTAAATACTGCAGGAATAAAATAATCAATGGTGCATCCCCTTTTTCTTTATCAGTTCCTCTAGTTGCCCCGTCTGATGTTGGAGGTGGAGGAAGAAGCAATCGAGAATTAATAGTAACATGGGTGGTAAGTATGCATGAAATATAATATAGTACACATGTAGATTGAACGTAACAAGCCTGCTGTTTGATCAAAGTAATATTGAACAATAATGTGTATTATGAAGTGCAACATGCTGTACAATATATAACATGATGCCTGTTAACATTATAGCATATTATTGGCATAATTCTAAGACCCACTCATGGCAGCCTGTCCAGGGCTAACTGGAGCATGGTCTCTTCTGTTCACTTGCTCTCATGACGGAATGTGAGATTGAGCACAGATGTGTCCATGACAGGCACTCAGTGCTAAAATTTAAGAGCTGGACGTTCCAGCTGATCGGCACCCAATTGTGAAGGTTCTGAATCCTGGCATTTACTTTGTATCCTTGTTGCTGACTCTGGCGAGTCTGATTTACCATCTGATTATCATTGCTGGCTTATCTGACTACCTAATTTCCAATTCTACTCTGGCTTACCCTGGCCACTCTTTTGGACTTACCCTTGGACACCTTGCTATTATATCCAGCCTCCAGCTTTACCCAGTTAAGTGCTACTTTTTACACCTATCCCATCTAATGAAGTGCACGCTCTTCTATCAGTTGCTGTATCCTGTGGGGTACACCCTCCATTGTCTGTTATCATGGCCAGTAAAGTGCAAGCTCTTCGACAAGCTATAGGATCCTTTGAAGTGCAAGCTCTTATATCAGTTATCTGAAAAGCAAGCTCTTTTACCAGTGGCTATATTCTGTGAAGTACAAGCTCAGCTGTTTGTCATTTTATCCAGTAAAATACAAGGTTTTCTACTTGTTGCTCTATCAAGTGACGTGCCAGCTCTTCAGTCTACCATTGGGCCCAGTGCTATCCTGTTTCCTGCTATATTCTCAAGTAAAGTCTGTACTCAGTTCCTGTCTACTCTCTACAGTAAAGTTCCAGTTCTGTTACCTGATTTTTCTAAAAGCTAGGTGTTCATCCTACGTTGCACGTTTCTTTCCATGCTATCTCTGCTTGAATATCCCCTGCTCTGCATAATCAATAACAATAATGTGTTTCCTCTGTGTGTCTTTAAATTCAGCCTTTCCAGTACTAATCTGTATTGGGTTCTCCAGATCACAAAAGTCCAAGGCCAGCCAAAACCTCTCTGCTCAACCTTACAGCCTCTTAATACAGGCCGATTGGGATAATAATACTGTGCTTTATATAGTGGAATGAAATAAAACATTACCTCTTTTGTGAGGAAGCAATACACGTGCAAAGTCTCAGAGGATGCAGGTACAACATTTGCCAAGTGGAGATGAGGAAGAGTGATGCACCATGGAGTGGGATCTGGATTATATCATTGACTAATACAACTGTGGCTTATTTGAATCTAATTAGCCGATATAACTCTGATTTTCACATATTTTTGAGGCTTGTTGCCATAGCCAATATCAATACCAGACAATGGTATAAACGCAATGGAGTGATATATATAACGTTTGTTCTATGCACTTCTTTTTTTTTATATTTCAGATAGCTCATTAAATGGATGATAATTATATCAGAAAGAATAGATATTTATCTGTAAATGACAGGTTTTTATCTAATCACACATGTAAAGGGCTATAGAGCTTATGCTCTTATATATACTACACGGACACAAGTATTGGGGCACACCACTTAATTATTGAATTCAGTCTGCATTTACAAACATTTGTGGGTCATCCTAAATAGCTCAGGGAATTCAACTATGGTAGTGTTATAGGATGCCACTTTTTGCCACTACAGTTCAAGAAATTCCATCCCTGACAGTTAGATAGTTAGTTCACTATGAGTGAACTGTAAGTGATATTATTGGGAAGTGGAAGAGTTTAGAAACATCAACAACGTCACAAAGATGAATACCATGTAAAGTCATTGGGTATTGAGACGCATGGTGCGTAAAAGTTGCCAATGCTCTGCTGATTCCATAGCTGAAGAGTTCCAAACTTCCACTGGAATTAATATCAGCACATAAACTGTGTAGTGGAAGCTTCATTGAATGGGTTTCCATGGACAAACTGCTGCATGCAAGCATCACATCACCAAGTGCAATGCCAAGCATTGCCACCACTGAATTCTGGAGCAGTGTAAATGTGTTCTGTGGAGTCGTCACTGTTTGGCAGTCTGATCTGCGAGTCTGGGTTTGGCAGGGAGAAACTTTGCCTGACAGCATTGTGATCACTGAACATTGTGGGAACACATTTTAGGAAGGCCCTTTTCTATAGCAACATTACTGTGCCCCAGTGCACAAAGCAAGGTCCATAAAGACACGATTGGGTTAGTCTGGTGTGGAAGAACTTGATTGGCCCGCATAAAGCCCTGACCGCAACCCCATCAAACACTTTTGTGACTAACTGGAATAGAGATTGCAAGCCAGGCACTAGTACCTCACCACACAAATGCTCAACTGTATGAATGGGCAAAAATTCCACCAGAAACAGTCAAAAATATAGTGGAAGTTCATTGTTAAAGCTGCAAAGGGGGAACCAACTACATATTTATGAAATTCCATGTCATTAAGACCATGTACTGGTCAGGTGTCTCAATACTTTTGTCCATATGTATTGTTTTCTATTTGCACTTCAAAGCAGGAGCTTCTCTAGTTTTTTATTTATTTAAGTTAATGTGCTATTTCTTCTTACAGCCTTTGCCACGGGAATATCACTATGGTGAAAACTTTGCATACATACTGGCTTTCAAACCTTTCAGTGAACTGCCATGGAGAACAGTATACGTCGAAAATAATGAAATTGGTCGATATGTACTCAAGGATGATGCGATTACTCCTGCAACAAAGTTTCAAGTAAAGATGAAAGCTGTCAATAGCAAAGGGGAAGGTCCATTTAGCAGCACTGCTACTATATATTCAGCAGACGGTGGTGAGTTAAAGAGATCGCCGGACGTATCAGCAACACCACTATTTAACCACAAATATCATATGCAATTAGTGGGATAATGGGTTCAGTTCACTAGCTTCATCATCTGACTCTACCTAAATTACACCCTTTATAATTTTGTTCTAGTCACCTAGTTCCAAACTGTGACTTTCTTTATATATAGCGAGTAAGACTAGGTCCTGATGACTTACATTTTAATTAAAAAATATCGAAATGAAAGCAACTAATTCCTTAGTATTTGTTTTCCTTCTCTTGTGTGTTTTTTTCTCTTAATTTTTGTTTCTGTTTAAAATATACTGATTTTCTTTACAATTTCATTTATGTCCATTGTAAAGAAACATTTTAATCATTTCTGTAAGTCTAGCATTTTTTATAGTCCTCAATTATGTTTAAACATGGCATTTATAAAAATACATCTAAAGTGCCTTATCATAAATACACATCTGTGTGTTTTTGTAGATTGTTGAATATTTTGGAAGTGTGAAATCTACACAAGCATTGCATTTTATTATTAGTATTAAGTGTTTATAAAAACCTGTATTCAAACTTGATATAAAATGCATTTGTCAGTATGTGTGCTTACCACTCTATTTTTATCCTAGAGCCAAAAAATGCTCCTACCCAAGTGGAAGTCATTATTTTGTCAGCTTCAGAAGTATCTGTTTCTTGGCAGCCTGTATATGAGCAATCTACTGAAGGTTACCAGGTGAGTTCTTTTAAACAAGCCTAGCTGATTTTCAATTTATTTGGACAAAACATTGCTGATAATATTCTATAACATCACATTAGACAGATATTCAGTATGAAACAGGTGCCTGAGAGGCTTATCTCATGATATCCAAATAAATCTGGAACCTTTGTTTTCCGTTCTCAAGAGATGTTTGCAGATTCCACAAACATACAAATTCCAAACAATATTCTGACTATTTTACAAGTCGTAATGTGAACTATGCAGATACGTATAATTACTATAGTGTCAAGTTATTGTATTGGCTGAATGTGCATTCATGTTTATTTCTCCTAAAATAACACAATACCGGTATATCTCTTCCCTCAAAGGATAAAACAATAAACTTATTTCACTTCATTTTTTACCCTGGCAATATTCTATATTTTACCTAAATATCTCTGTACCTCAGTATGTAAGCAACAGTATTATTGTTTGCACAGCAATTATAGCAAAACCTGCAAAGAATGTGTATGGCTACTTTTTTAGAGACCTGACCTACTAAGGCCTTTGTATGGGCCTGGAGTAAGGGATATTGGAAGGTAGTGGGGAATAATTTAGCTGTTGGGGATGACAATATCAATATGAACGGATGATAGCACCGCTCGTTCTTTTACCAATTCTCTTATTATGATATGGGTGGCACATTTAGATCAGAATCTTGGGTCAGATGAAGGAAGATTGGTATTTAAAATGCCTACTCTTGACGCAATCATTCAATGAAACACAACTTAATTGTTTGCTAAAAGTTGTCCTTTAACTCTAGGCTTTGTAGCCTTACTAAACTACAGACTCCATATTGCTTATCCATCCATTTTGTTTCATGAGAGGATTGGGTTGTTTATACAGACCCATCTTAAAGGTCTGTTTTCCCTTTATAGATCCGTTACTGGCGAAGTCAAGATAAAGAGGTAGCGGCAAATGAAGTACAAGTGAAGACCTCAGATGTTTCGGTGAAACTCGAAGGACTGTTGCCAGATACTTACTATCATTTAGATGTCCGGGCATTTAATAGTGCAGGAGAAGGACCTCCAAGTAAAGTATTCAAATTCACGACAAAAAAAGCACGTAAGTTTGGGTGTCGTCAACAAGCATATTGAAGCACTGCACGCATATGCAGAAATGGTTACGTAATGTGCAGAGATTGTACCACATGGAAGGATAATGGGGTGTGAGTTTTAAAAGTTACTTGCCCTAAAATACTTTCTACTGTACTTCCAAAATTAACAATCATCACTGTAAACAAGTAAAATACTTCTAAAGCTAAAAATATAAACTGCGGTGTAAATTTTTTTGAAATAAGGATGTTTTGAATATTAAACTATTGTGTTGTTTACTACTTACGTTTCTGATGTTGTGTTGTTGCATATTTATTTTCTTTTGTACAGCTCCGAGTCAGGTTCCAATTATAACCAGTGTTGTAAGATCTGGCTCACAGTTCATTATTTCTTGGGGTCATGTTAAATCATTAAACAATGAATCAACAGTGACAGGTTATAAAGTAAGTATTGATCATGCTTCTAGCACATAGAGCACATATGTTCTTAAACATTTGCTCACCAAATCCCTGTTTTATTTTAGTTGATTGTTTTAGTCTGAGTATTGTTACATTGTTTTCTCTTTTTTTTTGTATCAATAATTACTTACTCTGTATGTTCTCTCCCCAACATTCCTGTATAATTATATGTATTTCTGTATATATGTATGTATTTTTAGTCTGCTGTTAAATGTGAAACATTGTGCAGCACCATTCTTGACATAGTCCACAGGACATACTTGAAAATGAGAGAAATCTCAATGTATTCTTCCTGGTAAAACACTTTCTAAATAAATAAATAATTTCATTGCACTTAATTGGTACTTTAAATACTAATTTTAAGAAGAAGGTCTAAAACAAAACAGGACAGATATTTAATAAAAAAGAGTGATGTTGATCTCTAGCCCACTTTGCTAACCATTTTACATCACTGTTCTAATGACATATTAATAATCTGAATGTTGAGAATCAAATGTGGTTCGTGTTTTAAAAAGGCTAGCAAACGCACAACTCATTTCTTATTTAATTGTATTGCATAAGATTGGCTAAAAAATGTTTAAGCAAATAGACAAATGTTCCTTTTAAAAATTATTTAGCCGTTTCATACATTTTGTTATAGATGTTTCAAATTCATTATATCCACTAAAGTAATGTATTTATGCAATGCTAATGTATGTTGTTTGCAATGTTTCCAAGGTTCTTTACCGGCCTGATGGAAAAATAGAGGGCAAATTATATTCAACTGGAAAGCATTACATAGAAGTGCCTGCCCCCAAAGAAGGCGAATATATTGTTGAGATTCGAGCAAGCAGTGAAGGAGGAGATGGAGAGGTTTCGTCCATTAAAATTTCTAGTTAGTATTTGGCTATATTATTTGCTTGTGCGTGTCCAAAACTGTTGACATGAAAAGTATATTTAGTAAAATAGAGTAACTAGTCCAGAAAACACAAATATTTATCATGTTATCGAACAAAACTTAATTGATTAGAAGAAAATTTACTGTGTAAGCATTCATATTAATAAAAGGAATTCTGTTTGAGGTTTCTAATTAGTGCGAAACATATGAAAAGGCCCTTTTCACATTTTACAATAAAACTACAAAGATCCTTGGCATGAGCAGAAAAATGTAAATTTAATTGTAAAACCATTAATAAACTTATAGAACACAAACGTAATATGTTTTAAATAACAATTAAGTCAAAGTGAGAGGAACACATCATTTTATAAATTGATAGACTTTAACAAAAAAAGAATGTGATCCATTTTAAATATGTATTTTGTGTACTCTCAGAAATAATGAACAAAACTTATATTAATTATCTGATGAAAACAAACCTCCTGTTTGATTGAAGATTTAGCTTGATAAAAGTTGTACCCAAAAAGACAAGATACAAAACACAATAGTGCTCTCTGCAGCCAACAACATTCTTAGGGCCAAATATATCAAGGCAAAACAGGTACTATTTCTAAAAAGAATTGCTAAATTTGGAGAAAACAGCCATAACTTTCTGTTGGTTTTTACTACTATTTTAGCATGTCTTTCGTGAAATACCACCTTTTTTGTCTTGATAAATATGGCCCTTAGTGTGGAGAAAGTAATTGGTAATTCACTCCCAATGGTGGATCAATGCACCACTGTAGTGTCTGAAGCACTTAATACAAAAGGTTTTTTATGAACCACCCATGATCACAGCATTTAAAAGAACCACTCAGCTAGGAACCCAGAAGGCCAGCTTCAGGTAAGTTATTCTTGTTGCCAAATTGTTTGAAGAAAAACAGCTCACTGTGTGTCAAGGGAAAACTCTTGTGGCGATATTTGCAAGAGAAAAAAATGACAACAGATTAATCATTGCACAACAATTTATAAAATGAAGTGCTCCTCTAACTTTGTCTTGTTTGCCATTTAAATGTGAATAGAGGTATGTTCACATTTTGTTGAGCAGAGATAATTAATTGATAATTAATCTTTAAAGTGCCTAACACTTGTTTTCTCTTCTGTAGTTTAAAAAAAATAATTAATCTATTCCATGACTTTTCTCATGACTATTTGCTTATAAAACCTTAAACGGTATCTAATCTACTGTAGTATTGTATAGCAAATGTAGTCTTTGGCCGTGTTTGAGTTAAAAATGGCATGGCCGAGATTGGTAGCCATTCACTAAATTGCCAAGCTCAATGCAAACTCAGTTGTAGTGAATTCTTACAAAGTGTAACCCCTCTTCATAAACTTTGAACTAGGGATTCTGCAAAGAATTCATGAACAGACTTGACCCAGCTGTCTGATATTTTTGTACACAATACAAGCAATTTATTTCAGTTTACCTGAAAGTCTGCCAAGGCAATGGCTCTGGAATATGATTTGGAAAGTCGTTTTCACAAATCCTTCAAATCTGTTTTTGTGTCGCCTGATTTCGCCATTTCACTTGCACTATTATATGTTTTAACTGATATTTATCAAAACAAAATTATGGGAAAACTTAATCTACTGTTAAAAAGCACAAAAACATATTATAGATATTGACAAAAAATTAGATCATAGAACTTAGTTGGAGATAAATATAAATGATTACCTCACATAACTTACTATAGTCCACAGTTCACAACTCTGTTCACAAGTAGGAGCTTTGCACTTTAATATTCTATAGTAGACATGTTGTATTGTGAAACTATGTTTAACCATAAAAGATGGTTGTTTAGAAAAACCTATTCTTAAAAATATATATTTGGCATGTGTTTAATTTGGTGCTCTGAAGTGTCAAGTTCCGGTGAAATTCTGCTTACAGTTGTTAATTTATTTGTACACCTCAAATAAAATAAACAAATAAACATTGTATAACTTTTTACTGTACTTTTAATGTAGTCACATGACTACATTTAATAGGATCAAAAGAAAATATTATTAAGTAAAAACACGTTTAAATAATAATTTCTTGGAATGATGAGATACAGTTTCCGATGTTATATTTACTTATTCATAAGTATTTTCTAAAGGTGTGGCATCAATATATAACTATAACTAAATATATTAGAGGATATATTTTTATAAGTATATGTAAACATCCCAGTTTTTGTTTTAATGAATGATGCAAAAATGCTAAAAAAGCAATTAAGTAATTGTTTTTTTTTTTTAATTGTAGGTGATGCAGCAAGAATGTTCCCCACAATCCTTGGTATGCTTCTACCCATCCTAAGTCTCCTGATATACTTGGAATTTTGAATGTAAATACATTTCTAATGCCCTGACTGCAGCATATCACTTTTAGAGCTGCCAAGGCAATGATTGGTTTCTGACGACTGCTACACCATCAAAAGCCAAAAAAAAGAAAAAAAATCTATATATATTACCCTACTGATTTATTATGAACTTCAAAGAGGACCAAGGCATTGGGGAACTCCTCTGGAGAGCAAATCATTTTCAAGAATAATAAATAATTTTTAACTTGTTCCGATATGCCTTATGAAACACTTAACGCCAATGTGTGACAGTTGCATGATGAAATGGGGCAAGTTGCAGTGTTAAAATTTACAATAACTTAGACTGTACAGTGAAAGTAAAATCGCCACCCATAGGTGATAAATACTTTAAAAACAAATTGTGAAATATATTAGAGATACAAATGTTGTATATGGAATGTGTAAGAGTAACTACATCTGTCTGTACTATCTGTTTTGTGTGCTGCATAATTTCAATGGCCCCTGTCATTTGCATAGTTTAGACCTATAGACATATAGTCAGATCAAAAACAGTCATTGCACTATACAGAATTCCATCTTTAACTTATGTGAATGTAATATGGAAAACAGCTTATGTAACCTTTTTTAAGTGAAATAAAGAGTCTGAAGGTGGCAAAAGCTGTTAAACTGACTTATTTTAAGGATCTTTATACTTGGCAATACCATATCACAATGTAAAAAGTGCAATAGATGGCCCAGAAATGAATGTAAAGTAATATAATAAAATAATCACTTCAAAATGGTCATGAATAACTTATACTTCTATATTATTCAAGGTGCACAGTAGGAAAATGTGCATTTCATACTTTGTATGGCGAATTTGATTTTAGGAGTGGACGCCGATCAGAAGGATGTATTTACATATTTTTGACCTGGTGATATTTGTTTAAAATTTTGTTATATCTCCAGCCTGAAAACATAGGTCAGCCACTTTGAGAGTTAAATTTGATAAATTCACTTAAAGGCTTCCAGAAAAATAAAGCCAAATATTTGTTTGACTATTTTTTTTTATTACTTCTATATTGTCTTTAAAATGTTTCTATGTTTTATATGAACTGTATCTGAGGATATGTTATATTCTAAAATGACACTTATTTAGTGGTTTTGCATGTACGGACTGGAGATATATGAAATGTTCCCCTTACCCCATTTCCGCTAGTTTTTGTCTTTTAGGGTATCACTGTAGACCATGCAATCAGAAAAAAAAAAAAAGCTTTTGATGACGTATGGTATGGTGTTGGTAAATGTTACTGTGACATTGTTCCGGTAATTGTTGTGTAAAAGTTGATGATGTGAAGACAGTTTTCCAATTGTGGTTAAGTAACAGAAATGGAGTAGAGTAAAGTTTTAAGAAATTGTGGTTGATGATGAAACCAACTAATTACATTTTGAACTGCCGTGGTACGGACACACCCAGAATTAATGAATGTGTTTGTTCTGACTTTGTCTATACCTTTTTTCTGTATTGTCATAATGATTTTCAAGGTGTGCTACAGTATTTCAGTTCATGTGCGAATGGTAAAACACTAAAGTGTTATTAAGCTGGGTCCAGTAATAGTGCAATGTTTCTTTTTCAATTCTTTTTTTTTTTAATTATTATTATTATTGTTAGCACAACTTTGTTAGCTGGTTGGGTATAGCTATTTTATCTTTATAGATGCAATACCTTAGAGGTCTTTAATAATATATTGAGAAAAAAATAGAAAAAAAAGTTCTGATTTTACTGTGTACCCCTGTCTTTATTTTTATTTGAAAATATTTTTCTGTATTGTCTACATATGATCATGTTTAGACGGTGCATTAAAATAAAATCAATACTAATACATTATTGATTTAAATGTTTAGGAAAATGGTAATAGAGTGTGCTTTCTACTACAGAGTAACATCATAATGAAAACATGCATATATCATGGACAACTATATATAAATGCACACACAGAACTTACCATGTAATATACATTTTTACACACACACACACACACACACACACAAACACACACACACAAACACATATATACATGCCTATTGTGTGTTTGTGTGTTTATATGTACATATATATAGTTATATGACCATAACCTTCTATTTAACATTCTGCACATCATTTCATTTGTGTAGTACCCATGCCATTTTTATAATTTTTTTAAAACTTTTTTTTGCCAAATGCTTGATGGCCTTTTACTTTTTTATGATTAAAATAAAAAGCAGGAATTACTTATTTTTGCTTAAAATGCACTAAAATAAATTTTAAAAAAGCACATTTTACCTATGGAAAATAGAGACTATGGTCAAAAGTCTGATTTCAACTTTTAAATAAAGGACAGTCAGTCCCAAATTGCTATTGACATATTTAAGAAATGTACCGTCCACTTAAAAATCCTCCATTGGGTTTATAACAATAACACATGTTTCTGTTTGTTTATAGTGCAGTTACGGCAATATATGCATTTTAGTTGCATTTTGACATTGTCAATTTTTTTTTACTTTGGATATGTGTTTATATATATTTTTTTTTTAAAGTGAAATAGGCAGGGATCATATGTTATCATTTTTATGACTGAATGTTGTTTAAAGTTAAATAATTATCAGTATTACTCACAATGTAACTGCTGGCCTTTACATTTACCAAAATGTTATGTTTTGTTTTAAAAAAAAATCACCAAAATAAAAGGCATTTGACAAACTACATTTTTTCGTCGTATATTTATATTTTCTTAGAAAAACATATGATATTAACAAGAATATATATATGTATAAAAATAGGAATTTCTGCCCACATTTTTTTTTTTGCTGATTGCTGTTATGCTAAATGGATACCTGCCTACCTCAATGTACGGTACATGTTTTTTGAAATCACTCCAAACCTGACATCCTCTGCTAGTCTGTACAGAATATTGCTTACTTGCTACCGATTTGAAATCTCATCATCTATTTTTAACTTCCCTACACTACAGACACCGGATCCCAGAATACTTCAGCTCACCTTGCTATCTCATTGTGCTCTTATAGAACTGCATTTTCATGAATGATGTTTAAACTTTGTTACAAAGCATTTCACTTGTATTTGATATTTATTGTTATATATATTTTAAAAAGTAACTTTTATTGTTATTAAAATAAGATAGAGTGCACTATTAAATGATAAGAACACTTAACAGACCCAGAGTTACATAGCCATGTAACCATATCAATGTGAGAAGAAAGAAGACAACAATAAAAGCTGCTTCTGTATTTTGAATAAAAGATGCTGCTTAATTCACAGAACACTTAGTAAGAAGCTGTAATGTGTAAAAATGACAAACAACCAGCAGGGATCACCCTACTCTACAATGAAATCTCCTATTACAATGTACCCAATGGCTATACGAGGATAAATTATATATAATTTCTATACATCACACACACATATATATATATACAACAATCCAAAATATGGTGCACTCAGCTTTGTGAAGCAGATCGTGACACTGCCCGGTGCTGTGATGCTCCATACACAATAATCCAAACAAAATCCACACACTCACAGGTCTTGGTACAAATAAGTCGATGATTTAATTACTCCGTAGAACCAAAATCTTACATGAGTATTTTATCGAGGTTTCGGTTTATCAAGTCGATTATATGAGAAAATCCACATACAATATATAGGAAAAGATGAAGATGCAATAACTCACCACAGCAACGTGTTCACTCCCCGGAAACTAAATCACTTGGTGCCGAGAAGCATGGAAGGCAGTTGCATAGAATCACCCGTGTAAAACCACTGTTACCATGGTGATCTGGACGCATACGAACAGGATACTTTGGTATGAAATATAAAATGCATAGTGCCAGCCGAAAAAGGAGGAATTTGTATACAAAGTGATATAGACGCACAGCAGACTTTCCTGCTGACCTGGGTTTAGTGGGATTTCTCTGGGACTCGTGAGGCACCTGATAATGTGCCAAATGATGGGTATTGAGGTAAATGAGAACTATGCAGATTTTGGGGGACAGGATTCCTAAAGAATGCATGGATATAGAAGCAAGACAAGCAGCCCCCCCCCCCCCCCAATAATATAAAAAATAGGACTGGTAGCACCCAAAATTTCATTACCTACATGGGGTATCAGCAGGGCCGGTGCAAGGATTTTCGTCTACACAGGCGAAGGTGCATTTTGGTGCCCCCCTGCTCTGATCCGCCACGCCTCCCACACCATTAAGCCTCCTTACATTATATATATATATATATATATATATATATATATATATATATATATATATATATATATATATAAATAATGTATAGTGTAGAAAATAAATACATCTAAATATTCAACTCGCATGCTCTAAATGTGTCACACATTGAAACCCTTAAACACAAAGACACCCTTGCAGTCACACACACAGACACCCTTACCACTTACACACACACACATTTACACCAATTCACACATAACCTGAGACACACTATTTTGCCACTCAATATGCCAGTATTTAGCCCAGGCGTCCTCAAACTTTTTAAACAGGGGGCCAGTTCACTGTCCCTCAGACCGTTGGAGGGCCGGACTATAGTAAAAACAAAAACTATGAACAAATTCCTATGCACACTGCATATATCTTATTTTGAAGTGAAGAAACAAAATGGGAACAAATACAATATTTAAAATGAAGTAAAGTTAAATAAACAAACGTACCAGTATTTCAATGGGAATATTATGCCAGTCAGAGCCCAGTAATATTATGCCAGTCAGATGCCCAGGAACATTATGCCAGTCAGAGCCCAGTAATATTATGCCAGTCAGAGCCCAGGAATAGTGTGCCAGTCAGATGCCCAGGAATATTATACCATTCAGATGCCCAGGAAAATTATGCCAATCAGATGCCCAGGAATATTAAGCCAGTCAGAGCCCAAGAATATTATGCCAGTCAGATGCACAGGAATATTATGCCAGTCAGAGCCCAGGAATAGTGTGCCAGTCAGATTCCCAGCAATATTATGCCATTCAGATGCCCAGGAATATTATGCCAGTCAGATGCCCAGGAATATTATGCCAGTCAGATGCCTAGGAATATTATGCCACTCAGAGCCCAGGAATATTATGCCAGTCAGAGCCAGGTAATATTATGCCATTCAGATGCCCAGTAATATTATGCCACTCAGAGCCCAGGAATATTATGCCACTCAGAGCCCAGGAATATTATGCCAGTCAGAGCCAGGTAATATTATGCCATTAAGATGCCCAGGAATATTATGCCACTCGGAGCCCAGTAATATTGTGCCAGTCAGAGCCCAGGAATATTGTGCCAGTCAGATGCTCGTTATACCTCCCTCCTCCCCCCTTCCCCAGACCCCAGTACTAGGGTTGCCACCTTTTCCTCAAAAAAATACCGGTCATCAGTAAGGGTGGAGCCACAAAAGGGCGGGGCCACAACAGGTGGAGCCAAAAAGAGGAAGCACTGAATATTCTGAAGGATATCCTGAATGGATATTCCCATTATGCTCAGCCAATCAAATGTTTAGCTGAGCATGATATAAACTGTATTCCACATTATGTGGAATGCTAATTGTCTCTGGCTGACTTGTGGTATCACAGCTCTTGGAGAATACAGACCCTATAATACTCAGCAAACCTTATTGTTGGCTAAGCATCATGGGGATTGTATTCCAAAAAGAGCTTAAGTGCCAAAGGTCGGCTCTATCACTGCAACTGTTGTAGTCTGCATTTACCGTACTCAGTTAGTTTAGAAAATTCTATGTTTCTATGTTTCTAAAATGCTGAGCATCATGGGAAATGTAGTCCACAACAGTCTATAGCCATATCATGTCCCTTACCTCACTGTAAAGAAGGTGGAAGCTGGATCCTCTTCAGCCTGGAAGCTGCCTGCTGAAGGATCCACTGTCTGGTGGTCAGCCTGAATGTTTGGTGAAAGCGGAAGGGGTTAGTGCTGCTGGGGGGGAAATGGATATTTAGATCTCTCCAATCAGCATCTGCCAAACCCCCCCCCCCCCCCACAGTCAGTCTCTGCCACCGTTGCTCCCCTCAAACAGCCCCTGTCACCCAGCTTATCCCAGCCCCCCAAAAATCTGTCACCCAGCCCCCCCCCAAAAAAAATAGTATTTAAATTAAATTAACCTAATTCAATATGAACCTACAAATTTTATAGCATGCTAGAAAGTGTAAATACCACATTAAATAAAAAGGGTAACTTATCCTAAACAAAATGCTGTAGATCATTTTTTTGGAGGGATTTTACCCTTTTTTTTTAAATAAAACATACATTAAAATACAGTACTCTGACAATATACAGTACTATCATACACATAAGAGCATGGCAGTGTTTTAGGCATACTTATATGTTTATGTATTTTTTTTTTATATTTTTTAAGGTTATCCTATTGTGTACTGCTTTTTGTTTATTTTTCCTCCTCCCCAAAAATGCTCTCTGTCACCCAGCTCTCCCCCTAGCCCAAAAATTCTCTCTGTCACTCAGCTCTCCCCCCTACCCCAAACATGCTCTGCCAGTCAAGCCCCCAGACATTAGCTCAGTCCTCCATACATGCTCTGCCAGCCCCCAACACACATGCTCTGTCTGCCCAGCCCCCCCCCCCCCCCCAAGATCCTGTTTCCCCAGCTTACCTTATCCATCCAGGGAGAGCTATCAGTGCTGATAGCTGTGACAGGCATGTCTGCAGTCCGTCTCTCCCTCTCTCCGGGCAGACAGGAAATGGCTGTGAGAAGCCACTTCCTGCTGCTGAAACTGGCAGGGAGAGACTATCAGTGCCGATAGCTGGGGAAATTCAGCTATCGGCATTTAAAGGGGCGGCGCCCACATGGAGAGGGGGGAAAACAGGCTTCTGCATTGCATGTTTCTAAAGCCGGCACCTCCATGCTGCTGTTCATGTCCGTGGCTGAGAGGGAAGCGCTGTGCGCTCCCCTCTCAGCCACAGACATGAACAGCAGCATGGAGGTAAGTACTGGGGTCTGGGGGAGCGGGCGATTTTCCCGCCCCCCCATTGGTGCGCCCTAAGGCAGCCGCCTGTGCTGCCTTACGGTAGCGCCGGCCCTGGGTATCAGAGCAAATAGCCTGGAGCCAAAAATAGGGGAAGAGAGCACCTACAAAAATAAGGGGGGAGAGGGGAGAGAGAGAGAGACTACAGAAATGAGTGAGGAGAGAGAGACTATAGAAATGAAGGGGGACAGGGTACATGGAGACTACAAAAATGAGGGGGGAGAGAGATTACACACATAAGTGGGGAGAGATTACACACATGAGGGGGGAGAGAGATTACACACATAAGTGGGGAGAGATTACACTCATGAGGGGAGAGAAAAATTACACACATGAGAGGGGATAGAGATTACAAGCTAGAGAGAAGAGAGAGACTACACACATGAGAGGGACAGAGATTACACACATGAGGGAGGAGAAAAATTACACACATAAGAGGGGATAGAGATTACATGCTAGAGAGGAGAGAGAGACTACACACATGAAGAGGGAGAATAAAGAGAACACACACCAGAGGGGAGAGGGCAAGACAGACAGATGGACATGAGGGAGGAGAGTAAAAGAGAGACAGCCATGAGGGATGAGAGGAAAGAGACAGACTGACATGATATAGGAGAGGAAAAGATACAGACAGACATGTATTCAAGTAGCTGAATTCCACAAGGAATTTAGAGCTACCTGAATAAACAACAAACAATTCCTTAACAATTTGTGATAAAAAAAATCTTTCAGCAGGTCAGTTATTCAAAAGTGCTGGGTCCTAGAAACTCTGCTTTTACTATGCCATATTGACCTTGTTCTATTAAAGATCCCCAACAGTGACAAAAATCAGGGTCTGAATTGTGCATTGTTGGCAGTCCGCTTATGTTAAACATGGTAAGTATGTCCTGCGGCTATAGCAAAGTTAGTCATACAGATTAAAATCTATTTTCATCC
Organism: Pelodytes ibericus; assembly: GCA_036172795.1. Classification (NCBI taxonomy): domain Eukaryota; kingdom Metazoa; phylum Chordata; class Amphibia; order Anura; family Pelodytidae; genus Pelodytes; species Pelodytes ibericus. Next base: position 100,168,188 of record CM069858.1, on the reverse strand, counting down.
AGAAATACTACAGCAAGTATGTCACTGTGGTATAGTGGTTAACTCTGCAAGAAGTCAGGGAGAGTTTGAAACTGAGGCAACTAAATATAGTAACATGATTAATGCTGCAGGAGTTATAATATTGAAAAACTGCTTCCTCGGGATATTTCTTCTGGTAATAACTAAATAATGAAGTCAGAGGCTGTCATTTGAACGTATCCTTTTGCCTGTATAATTTTTCAGAGAACAGTACTGAAATATCAATATATTTGTACTTGCAAAATGTTTTAAAATGACTCTATGAACAGCACATGTAAATACACAATTCATAAACAATGAATTATTCAACTATAAGCCTTATAGCCTATCCCCTTTTTAAAGACGTGTATTAGAAAAATAGACCTAGAAACATAGAATGTGTTGGCAGATAAGAACCATTCGGGCCAACTAGTCTGCCCAATATTCAAAATACTTTTATTAGTCCCCAGTCTCCTATCATATATGTAGGATAGCCGTGTGCCTATCACACACATGCTTAAACTGCTTCACTGTGTTTACCCCTACAACTTCTGCTGGAACGTTATTTCACACATCCACTACACTCTCATGTATTATGTGACCCTTTTCAGCATTGCTTCAATGTAATAAAGCGAGTCACATACAGTAGGATTATCTGCAAGACAAAGAACAGCCTTTCAGCAGCAGTTCTTATGGGATCTGCAATTTAATCTGGTTATACAAACAATCCTCCGGTCTCTATATACTTATTAAAAGCATGTAAAAAGATTTAAATTTAACTTTTGGAGGTGTACTGGAACATAGTCATGGAACACTAAGTAGTAATGTATAAGACTGAAAAGGTTCTAAATACCCTCCAAGACAGATGAATCTGGCACAGTCAAGGAACTAATTGACATCCACTATACCTAACACTAGGGTAACCAAATAAATGGCTGTGGGGTACCTGTGGGGTGTGTGCGTTTCCTTAGCCCAGCTTTTCTCATAATTTCTTTGCCCAATTATGCCTGCTTTTTCACAGCTTTTCAACCCCTGCAACTGTTTTTATTAAACTTACCTTTGACTATTTTTTATATGTCTTTATTAATCATTATCATTTTTTTTATATTTCTAAGACTGTAAGACAAAAACATAACAAGACATACAAATTGTAAATATAAATGGATAAAATACAACTAGTAATAACTAATATTCAATAACAGTATCTCAAATCAGAAAAATACATTTTTTTGTACACAATACATTAAAACCTAAAGGATTTACTCTATATCTATTATAATGCCTTATTACATATAACAGGAGGAAGTAGATAAACAATTATATATATTACAAAGATTACCATAACAAATACTCCCTTGGCCTCTAGTGTTCCCATTTACTGACCATTTGATGTTATAAGCTAATTGCTTGATCAGAAGCTGTATATAGCCTGGTGGATAATAGATCTTGAAAACAACAGTCTTTTCCCATAATAATCTGGTAATAGCTGAGCGACTAACTGAAACTTCTAATAGGGAGTACTCAACTTGCAACATCTAGCAATAATAGATTTTACCAAAACTACACATTATATAGCTAGTCTAAAATAGTCCTTGGAGGAAAACCTTAGATTGATATGAAGCAATGCCACCTGTGGACACCAACTTAGATGTTCCTTTGTTAGTTGGTATTTCAAAGAACACGCCCCTTTCCAGAGAGGCACTACTGCTAAACAATTCCACCATCTATGGCTAAAAGACCCTTCTCCAGTGCCGTATTTCCAATTATTTGTATTCATTTGAGGATACATTTGTGATTTATTCAGTTTCTGAATGGAGCTCTTTTTACAACTTTTACTTTGAAATATTCCAAATCTGTGAATTCTACCGCTTCAGATTCAATCAAATACCACAGTTGTTTGAAGGCAGCCTCATATTGTACTTTGTAGGCATGGACTATCATACTAGCTTGATAGTGTTTCTTGATAATGGGATAATTGAGCTCAGGCTGTGAACATTTTATAGACAAAAAGGCAGACCTTATCTTAGGCTTTTTACTCTGACACACACAAACCAGAAGTGATGCTTGGACTAAGTCAGCCAAGGATTTGAAATCTTCAAAGGAAACATATCAAACAGGTAGGACCATTTGGGTGCTATTTATGAATATATGGTGTTTATTTCGCCCCACCACAACAATTCCACATTTTGCAACTATTTCAGAGTTTTATTTGTTTGTTTTAGGAGTCTTTAAAAAGTTGACTGTAACTCTATCTATTTGCCAAGTAATAATCAGTCCCAAAAGTTAAACATCTTACTTGTCACAATAAATCAGAATTTCTCTGCTAAGGTTTTACTAGCAGCATGTGGCATGTTCTTTAATAAAACTGTTGTTTTCGCTACATTTAGTTTGTAGTTTGCTACCTGGCTATATCCATCAATCTCGTCCATCAAGTAGGTAGAGGAAATCAAGACACGACTGTAATTAGGACATAATCTGCATATAGTGATATCTTAAGATCCTTTTTAGTAGGAAGAGGTTAGTTGGAAATCCCTTTATATTGTTGTTTTCTCTAATATTAATGGCCAATGGCTCCAATGTAAGAATATAAAGCAAAGGGCAAAGTGGGCAACCTTGACAAGTGTTGTTCATAAAGGGAAACCATTTTGAACAGATATTGTGGTCCACTGCCCTGACCGAAGATCCCCTATACAAAACCATAATTGCTTAGTGGATCCACTCCTCGAACCAAAATGTCACTAAGTTACTATCCAGGTAGCTCCCACTGACCCAGTCGAAAGACTTATCGGCATCTTACGAGAAGGGCGAAACCCGTCAAGCCCGTCCTCACCTCTTTATTTTGCCTCCTTATCCTCTGCTGTGATTTACCACCGTTATACTGGATATTTTTTCATTCCAATTAAAATTCCTAGTTTTTACAACGGGGGGGAGCGATGACGTGATGACGTGATCACGCGCGCTCAGCTTGTTGGCGCCAAGAGAGGAGAACAAGATCCGATGACCCGTCTAATCGACACCCTGCCATAGGTAAACCCCAGCTATTCGGCATACAGGAAAACACCACAGAAGCCCTTCCGACACGCGGCAAACCACCCAGAAGATCGCCCTGTCATCGCAGACGGAGGGACGGAGGTTCTCCGGACGCGCTGCTGGGACGACGATCGAGGAAGCCTGAACGAGGACTACGGCGTGGTTGTTTATTGTTTTCCAGCCCAGAACGATGAGAATTCCCCGGAGTGGCACCTTTGCATTCTGATCACCAATCAACAAACATCGTAAGGAGAAGATTCGGAGACAGATCTACCGTGGGTGCATGGAGTGGCCCCTGAATCGCATAACCCCAGGCTGTGATAAGTACACTTTTTTGTTTAATGCTGACTGGTGATGCTATATTTGGCAGGGTGGAACATTTGTCACCCCACTGAATAGAGGGGAGATTCCCCACATGTTCATCGATGAACTTTAAACTCAATCGGATCCAACCGAACTGAGATCTAATCCCTACTAACCGGCAAAGGAACATTTGAATTGTCATAGGGAAATTATTTACTCATCTCTATTGCCTATGTATATTTGCAAACCCCGTCTGATACACCCCCACTCTCGCCTTATCCCCATAATATATACAGCTTCTGATTACCTAAACCAATATCAGTACTCACCTCTTAATCAAAGGGAAACCCTCTTAAAAGGCCCCAACTATCTCTGCTTGTAAAAAATCCAACTCTATTCAACCTATGAGCTCTCACCCCAGAATCTTCAAATCAATATAGTTTGGTGACATAATTAATTTGTAATACTATATTGATTATTATATATCTGGGGAAGACATACTGATATCTTGAACAGAGAAAAGAAATTATTTGTACTCTTTACTCAACCTAAGTTAATTGCAAACAAAACCTGTCACCTGGTAGAGAAACAACATTTTTTGATAATCTGACTGCGGCACTCTATAAATGTTCATAATCATTGTGAAACTTATATACAGATGTTAGTTTAACAGAATTTAATATGAATACTGGCCTTTAAAAGCTAAAAGGCGATTGACAAATTGATTTGCTGCTTTAGCATCCAAATACGTACACCCACTGATTCAGCTGAGAACAACTAATAACCGTATTTTACATATAAAGGGAGGAAAAAGGAAGAAGGGAAAGAAAAGGAAGGAGGTAGGGAAAGGAAAGAGAGGGGAAGCAGAGGGAAGGGCGAAAGAAAGAGAGAAGGGGGAGGGAGGGAAAGAAGAGAAAAAGGGAAAGGAGGGAAAAGGAAAGGATTGAGTAGATAAGTCAGGAAACAGGATAGGTAGAAGAGGGGAAAGAAGAAAGGATTTGAGTGGAAATGGTGGGCAAAGAAAAAAACAAAATTCCCCCCAAAAAAGAAAAGAAACCGACTGAACCCAAAGATAAGCACATTGGAGAATTCTTTACCCCAACCTATCAAAAAAAAACCAAGCACTTTAGATGCTAGCTCATCCTCCTCTAATACCACACTAAATATGTCAGGAAAAACAAGACCGCCCCGACCATTAGAATCTTCTGAGGAACAAGAGCAGTCCCTCACCCCAGAATTACTGAAAAGATCATTAGAAGCCCAATGGGAATTAATAAAAACAGAAATTCAACAAAACGCAAAAGATACAAAATATGAGATTAAGAACGACATCAAAGCTCTAGGCAACAGAGTTAAGGAAATGGAGGAAAAAATGGAAACAATTAAGATTAACGAGACAATTTCACAAGGGAAACAAGATGTTCTATCTAAAAAAGTTGAAATTTTACGAGAAAAGCTGGCTGATCTAGAAGATAGGTCACGTAGAAATAATCTACGTTTTCGAAATATTCCTGAAATCGAAACACAGGAAAATCTGGAAAAGTTCCTTTTGGACCTATTTGGTCTAATGGGAATACCCTATCCCACCCTAGACCTCATAGAGAACTGTCACCGACTATCTAGGCCAAGAGGGATTCCGGACGAGGTACCCAGAGATGTACCGTATTTGCTCGATTATAAGACGACCCTGATTATAAGACGACCCCCCAAACTTTGGATATTCCTTTAGGAAAAAAACTAAAAGCCTGAATATAAGACTACCCTATAGGAAAAAAGTTAAACTTGTATATATTCACATGTAAATTGCTTTTTTAATAAAAATGTATGATATAAAAAAATGTATTTCTAGTTTTTATTTCTTTTTATGTGCTAATGCTGCCTTTCTCTTTCCTTTTCCCCCATTTTTCTCTCTCTCCCCCTCCCCTTGCCTGTCTCTTAACCCCCTCACTCCCCTTGTCTCTGTCTCTTAACCCCTTCCCTCCCCTTGTCTCTGTCTCTTAACCCCTTCCCTCCCCTTGTCTGTCTCTTAACCCCTTCCCTCCCCTTGTCTCTGTCTCTTAACCCCTTCCCTCCCCTTGTCTCTGTCTCTTAACCCCTTACCTCCCCTTGTCTCTGTCTCTTAACCCCTTCCCTCCCCTTGTCTGTCTCTTAACCCCTTCCCTCCCCTTGTCTCTGTCTCTTAACCCATTCCCTCCCCTTGTCTGTCTCTTAACCCCTTCCCTCCCCTTGTCTCTGTCTCTTAACCCCCTCCCTCCCCTTGACTCTGTCTCTGTCCCCCTCCCTCCCCCTGTCTCTCTGTCCCCCTCCCTCCCCTGTCTCTCTGTCCCCCTCCCTCCCTCCCCCTGCCTCTCTGTCCCCCTCCCTCCCCCTGTCTCTCTGTCCCCCTCCCTCCCTCCCCCTGTCTCTCTGCCCCCCTCCCTCCCTTCCCCTTACCTTGATCCCTGGTGGCTAGTGGGGGCAGCCGGGGGATGTCTGCACTATACGTGCAGATATCCTCCATGCTGCCCGACACGGCAGTCTATTATGACGGACAGCTGTCCGTCATAATAGTCTGCCGTGTCGGGCAGCATGGAGGATATCTGCACGTATCGTGCAGACATCCCCCAGCTGCCCGATTGTCCCTGGTGTCTAGTGGGGCAGCAGAGGAAGTCTGCGCGATGAGCGCAGACTTCCCCTGCTGCCGCCCGGCACGCTCGCCGGGACTTCTGTGACGAAAGCGGAAGTATCCGGCTTCTTCCCAGAAGCCCCGGCGGTCGTGCCGGGTGGAAGCAGGGGAGTCTGCGCTCGTTGCGCAGACATCCCCTGCCGCTAGAGAGGGCGATCCAGGTCCCCTGCAGCTCTGCTGGGGACCTGGATCCATGTCTTATAATCTGACCTCAATTTGAGGTCAGATTATAAGAGACCTCGATTATAAGACGAGGGGGATTTTTCAGAGCATTTGCTCTGAAAAAAACCTCGTCTTATAATCGAGCAAATACGGTAATAGTGGCTTTAACATCGTATAAAACAAAAAGAAAAATGATATCCGCATTCATCTTATGGAGGGATAAACCCAAGGGGGGGGGGAGGGAGGAGTGAAAAATTAATTGTCAAAGTATTGAATAACTTATTATTAACACCTTCTAGAGACACAACAAAGATTCCAATTAAGTTGACTTAGAAAAGATAATCACTAGCAGGACTTAGAACACGACACAATAAAGCATCAAATAAACACACAAGTAAAAGAAGGTATAACTATACACCCTTATCACGGAAATCGATACACAAGATAAAAGTAAAAGAATTGAATAAGATCACGCAACACTATAATAATTTTTTTTTTTTTTTTCTTTGGCACTAAACTTTTAAAAGGGAATAAGCAACACAACACGCACTAGATTTAAGGAAAAAGAAGATAAATGTCAATACACCACTAATTTAAATATGAGTAAGTTTGATGCCCTCCGCCCTGCCCCTCCCCCCTCCACCTCCTCTATATATGGTACTCATATCTCCTTAATTGACGTGGGGAAAACGACATTCATAGCATTTTAAATAAATAACCATAAGGGCTAATGAAATCAAGTTATGCAGAGAAATCTCCTCTCCGAGCCAACAAGGTCTGGGTCGATGACCCAATGTCTATGGAAATATGCAATCCCCAGGGGGGGACTAGCATAAGTAGAGGCAATCTGGAGGGGGGAAATACCCTGCAATTGCATGTTTTTAATGTTATATATTTTTGTTTATATGTGTATGTGCTTTATGTAACCCATGGCGATCAGGGGGAGGGGTGGAGAGGGGGGGGGAGACCGTTTGGGATAATGGTTAGGTCTGTGTCACTGAACATTCAAGGTCTGAATTCCCCAAATAAAAGAGCATTATTGACCAATTTCTTGAAACAGGAACGAATTGATCTGTGCCTACTCCAGGAAACCCACTGGAAAACGTGCGATACACACAAGATGAAATTTCAGGGCTACAAAATAATTTCCATTGCTAACCTAGAAACAGAAAAAAAAAGAGGCACGCAATCCTAGTATCAAACAAAATAGTAATTGACGTAATATGGACATTTAACGACAATGAAGCAAGATATAACATTCTAATCTGTAAGATTAACCATATAATATATACCATAGTGAATATGTATGCTCCAAATACAAATCAAATGTCAACCCTTAAAACAATAATAGATAGGATTGATATGATTAAAAAAGGTTCTCTTATATGGGCAGGGGACTTTAATTTAATAATCGATCCAGAAATGGATAAAAGACTCCCCAAGGGGAGTACTCTTACAAAATCTTTAATCAAACAGGCCAAAAACTTTAAAACTTTTATAAAAAAAAATTGTCTCCATGATGTTTGGCGCACCCTTCACCCAGATCTTAAAGATTTTCCCCACTGGTCTCAGATCCATAATTCCTACTCAAGAATCGATCTGGTTTTAGGTGATCGACCTATGTTGAAAAAAATAAAAAAAAATAATGATAATAGAAACACCATGGTCTGACCATAATGCAGTTAAATGGGAGATCCGGGAGCTGGGGGACGGGGGCTCACGAACCTCTTTGAGACTAAATAACAACTTATTGGAAACAGATGGAAATCTAAAATTCTTACAAGAAATGACTGAATATTTCTTTAAAGAAAATATGACCACAGATATAACTATGGACAAAATATGGGCAACTTACAAATGTGTGATCAGGGGATATCTAATTAAACTTGGCACAGCAAAAAAAAGGGCAGAAGGACTACCTTTAGCAAATTTGTACATCGAATTGGGAAATCTGACCGATCAAAATAAAGAGTCCCCCACAAAAGACTTAATAACCAAAATAAAAGAAACCCAAAATTTAATAAATAAAAAACTAATGGAAAAAGTCAAGGAAAATGTATTCAAACTAAACCAACACTACTATTCAAAAAGTAATAGAGCAGATAAAAATCTTACGGCCAAATTAAAGAATAAAAATGCTGCCCAAAGAATATTTAAAATTATATACAAAAATAAGACAATATACGATCCTGAAGAAATTGGAAACGCCTTTGCAGATTTTTATCATACCATGTACAATCTCCAGGGTAGCGATAATAATCAGCAAATACAGGACTATTTGGACACATGTTCTCTCCCTAAGATAACACAACAACAATCCGCCGCCCTAAATCGACCCTTCTCTGAAAGAGAAACAATTCTAGCAATCGACAAAATAAAGCCGAACAAAACCCCAGGCCCAGATGGCTTTACAGGTAGCTTTTATAAAATCCTGAAACCCAATATCAGTAAATACATGACAATCTGGTTCAATGATTTAGTAGACAAAGGTAACAAAGACCCAGAAACACTTAAAGCTAACATTATTCCTATCTTAAAACCAAACAAAAACCCAATTTCTATCGGGAACTATCGCCCAATATCATTGATAAACGAAGATATTAAGATCTTCTCGGCGATATTGGCCGATAGAATCAGAGACTGCATCCCCTCTATCATCCACGAACAACAAACCGGGTTTATTCCAGGGAGAAAAGCCGCAAATAATATAAGAATACTAATTAATCTCATTGATCTGTCCATCAGAAATAAAAATCCAACAATTATTCTATCCCTAGACGCAGAAAAAGCTTTCGACCGGGTCAACTGGAACTTTATGTTTAGTGTGTTAAGAACCCTGGGTCTAGGAAACTGGATAGAAACAGCAATTAAAGTATTGTATACAGCTCCACTCGCTAGCATAGTGGGGGGAGGGATCAGATATCGTGCAGACATCCCCTAGCTGCCCGATTCTCCCTGGTGGCTAGTGGGGCAGCGGAGGATGTCTGTGCGATGAGCGCAGACCTCCCCTGCTGCCGCCCGGCACGACCGCCGGGACTTTTATGACAAAGCCCATCGCGCAGACATCCCCTGCTGTTAGAGAGGGGGATCCAGGTCCCCTGCAGCTCTGCTGGGGGCCTGGATCCCTGTCTTATAATCTGACCTCAGTTTGAGGTCAGATTATAAAACGACCTCAATTATAAGACGAGGGGTATTTTTCAGAATTTTTTTTCTGAAAAAAACCTTGTCTTATAATCGAGCAAATACGGTATATGCGTGTGATGTAAGTTGTGTCTATTTATAGTAGTGTATTTATAGTTTGCACTCACAAACTCCCAGGTGTATAAGGGCTCGTCACATATATATAGCTGAAAGGCTTCACCTTAACCTCTTCTTGGCACTCAAAATGCAGACACCAGTACTAACCAAGCTTGGCTCTACTTAGCTTCTGATTGTTTGTCATATACAATCCTGAACATCAGTATCTAAATGGATATTGATGAACAACCCAGAAAAAAGATAGCTAGGTACAATATTTACATTTACAAAAAACATGAAAAATTTAGATAACAATTATCCACAAAAGGTTTTCACATTTTAAAGGGATACTAATGGAAGATAAACTGAATGCCATCAACAATTACAGGAAGCAAGTGCTATAAAAGTCACCTTTAACCCCTTAACACACCTGGACCAGTGGCATATGCTAAATATGTGCTAGGTGTGCGCCCCACATGGAGCAGCGCTATTTCCGGAGTTTGTGTGCCCAGAACAGAAAGCACACAAATCCCGGAAATACATCTGGGAGACAGACTGCCACTGCGATTTCAGCAGCAGAGTCACTCACTCAACCAGCATGAAAATTCAGATACTTTTCAAACAGGTCAAATTGGCAAAAGAGTCAATTCGTAACTGCTGTCGGCCCCTCGGATGTATCGCGTGCATTTCCTTAGCACACCGCTACATGCCGGCAGTTATTCTCAGAGGCTGCTTCAGATCCGACACTCAAACACACAAATTAGAATTTTGAAAGCTTACATTTATTTTGGAAATGTTGTCTTATAGATCTATAAAGAGGCCCTTGTACTTTGACATAAGTATAAAGAGATAATAATAAGCACTCTTTGTGCCAACTATACATTTGGGGCTGTCGTTCTGTGCTTCTTTTAGCTTCTTCATTGACTTTGGCAGTGCTCCAGGCTTTGATAGAGCATGATTAGTTAAAGTTTATGTTTTTGATCACATGTAGTTTATCTCCTCATTGTACTCTTATATTTTGTGTTTATTGTCTATGCATCATTTTTTTTCTTAGTGCATTGTCACCAAGTAGCTAAGTGGTGTAATTGGTTTTCTTTCTTTCGGTAGCAGATAATTGAAATAGGTATGTTCCTGTAATGGCCTAATGCGCAGTAAAGTTGGCGAGTGCTACTTTAATTTAATTCCTGGGTGAGGCAATGTTTTGTAATATTTAAAGTAAATAGTTGTTTTAATTTATTTTTAATTGTGAACAGCCTCTACTATGATGAGACTTAGTAATTATATTGGCTTTCTGCGTTCCTAAAATGTGATTTTCTTCATTGAATGTACCGGTGTCTGTTCAAGGACATGAGTTACTATATAGGAGTGATGTAGCTGTTTTAATCCATTTAAGATAAGAATAAAAAATGTTAGGCCTCTATTAAAACTATTGCAACACTTTAAGGGGTATACTCCCCAAAATGTGAGTTGCAGGTGAACTCAGATGAGATTAGGTAAGATGAGCAATTAATCTCAGCACTTTAGCTATACATGGTGCAGGGATACACATTTTGAGTTTCTTCCACTAAGCAAACTCATCAGGTTTGTCCCTGCACAATGTATAGCTAAATTGGTGAGATGAAATGTTCATCTCACTTCAATTCACCTGCAACTCACCTTTTACCGAATAGCCTTCAAAGTTTATGCGGTTGTAAACATCTACAAAATGTATGAGCAATTGAATATTTTTATATCTCCTATTTTTATGTATCTAAAGGAAACCTTGATGTCACAAGCCCCCGATTAGTTTAATCAAACAAAAGGTCATCACTTATGTCTGCTTAAAAAGACTACTAAATGGTGCTGCATTGGAGAACCTATGGGATATTGGAATTGATTCATAAAGATACGGAGGCTCATACTAAGCATAACTCTTTCTTTATTTTCCCTCAGCAGCATAAACTGATATAAGAATAATAGATCAATAAACATCCATGATATAGCCCCTCCCTCCCCTATAAAAGCCCAAGAGACTCCCACATCTTCCTCTTTCTTTTCTGCTCCCACAGATAAGTATTTCCTGTTACTTATATAGATATTGGTAGCAGTGTGTTTCTATTTATAGAATTGTATTCTATGTATTATTGTTGCTTTTATTTCTGTTTCTCCATCCTCACTGGGTTCATCCTTTTGAATGACCCAGGGGTAGGGAGTTGCGTTGCCTTATTTGCTTATTACTCTTTTACTTGCCCACCATCTTAAATACTTTCTATCCACCTTTATCTGAAATTTGATTTTATATGTCGACTTTATCTGAACGGCTTGCTTTCGTTTATACTTTAAAATTGGGCGGATCCATTGGTTACGGGATCTCCTCCGCATTGGGGATTGGATAGTCAAGCTGGACTTCCTGGAGGTGTACCTCATGGTTCCTATGGCTCGCAATCATCGGCGCTTCCTACAGTTCAAGTGGAAAGGGGGTCGATAGGCATTCTTATGTCTGCCTTTCGGCCTTTCTTCCGCATCTTGATGCTTTACCAAGCTATTTAAACCGGTGGTCAGTTACTTGCACAGGAAAGGGGTCAGGTTAGTCATCTATCTAGATGATATCCTCCTCCTGTCTCAGGATGTGGACTCCCTACTCTGCCACCTCCAGTGGACGATGGACCTACTGTAACACCTGGGTTTCCTGATCAATCAGGAAAAGTCCTTCATGATCAAATTGATCAAATGAGAGATCAGGCGAACCTTATCGAGGTCAGTGTTGACGGTTCGGCATATCGCAAGAATAATCGGGCTCTTATCTGCTTCGATTCAGGCGATTTTCCCCGGTCCGTTGCACTATCGAGCATTGCAATGTCTGAAAATTTGTTCTCTTCATCGCGGAGCCTCTTACAACCAACTCGTACAGCTGGATGAAGAAGCTGTAGAAGAACTAGTATGGTGGCTGGAACACAAGGATGCATGGAATGGCAGGGCGATCTTTGATGCCCCACCGGATCTGGTTGTCATGTTTGACGCGAGTCTCCAAAGCTGTGGAGCTCAATGCGGAAACTCCTTTACCAAAGGCAGATGGTCCTCACTAGTTGCATATCAACTGTTTGGAATTGTTAGCGGGTAGCTTCGTGGTCTGCAGTTTTTCAAAAGATGTCACAAGCTGTTCGATTTTGTTGTGCATGGACAACGTGTTGGCAGTCCGCTATATTAATTGCATATGCGGGACGAGATCACCTGCGCTATCCCATCTGGCTGCAGATTTTTGGAGGTTCTGTTAGGCTATTAGACCTATGGGGGCCTCTGGCCCTGGCTCTTGTTGCCTCCCGCTTGAATTGAGAACTCAGTTGGTTTTACAGCTGGAGACCGGATCCGGCGTTGGAAGCAGACCAGGAGTGGTCGCCGCGTTTGACCACCTTTACCTCAGTACTTGTCCATCTGCGATGTGAATTTAGTATTTCAGCTGTTTTCGGTATGGCCAGATAATGATGGTTCGTTTTTTAAACAGTTATTGTCTAAGTTAGTCATGTTGTTCTGTCTAGGTTCTTGCAAGAGGGTGCTCTTGACCTCCCGTCTAGATGTTTTTCACCAGAGGTGTGGTCTATGATATTTCCAGACGTACCAGACGTACCATGACTTCTAAGTCAGTATGGTATCTGTGGCAAACCTAGCCACTTTAGGTCATATTGCAGAACATTTAAAGGTTGTCTGAAATAGCTGTGTTACCCTGGTGTAAAAATGTATTCATGTTAATATATATTCTTATGTTAAAACCAGGTTCTGCTGTATTGAGGGATAATCCACTTAACAGGATTATCTAGTGGGAGTGCCCCTCCCGTCCAGCAGTGCATGGTGGGAGAAATGTCCTGTATTTGCACTTCCCAGGTAGTTCACTATTGTATAGCCCCTGGAAGGGGATTAAGGAAACCCCTTGCACGGGCAATTGCATAAATGCTGAAACTGTGAATAAACTAATCAGTTGACTCCCAGAACTGTGTTTCGTCCGGTTACTGGGGGATTTGGGATATTGCCTTACTTTCCAGCGCTTTATTTGGATTACCTTCTTTTACCAGCGGAGATATTGGGATTTAATATTGCAGCTCCGCTACATTTGGTGGCAGCGGCGGGATCCAACCTTACAGCCGAAAAGCGGTGTTCGGGTAATTGAAACTACCGAACAGGAAAGTGAATGGCAATTCGGATGCAACAAAGAACCGAACACAGAGGTGAATGGAGACAGACTTTACTGCATTGAAACGGCAGACGGTAAAGGAACTACTGGAAGCCAGGGGTAAGATAGCCAGCAATAAGCCAAAAGCTGTGCTGATTGCTGAATTGATGGAGGGAGACAGAGCTCGCAGCGTTACACCCCCACCAGCCATGGAGGAAACCCCCTTCCAAAAGGAAATGAGGACCAGGATGGCATTTTTACCCCAGCCAGTACCCCTGGAAATACTGACAGTACTGATGGCGGATGTGCAGGAGTATGTGATGGCACACGGACCGCAGGATGCCCCTCCCAGAGCAGAGTCTATTACTGCTTCAGTCATCAGCCAGGTAAAGCCTAAGATCCCATACCATGCGTTTAAAATGTTCTGTGAAGAGAAAGACGAGATTGATGTGTATCTACAAGACTTTGAGCGGCTATGTGACTTACATGTTTTGGAGCAGGCAGTGTGGGTACCTTTACTGGCGGGCAAATTGTCAGGTCGGGCAGCAGAAGCTTATCGGGCTGTACCCAGGGAAGACAGCAAAGATTATGCCCGGGTGAAACAGACTATACTGGAAAGATACGCCATTACCCCAGAGGCATACCGGCGCAAGTTTCGAGGGTTGCACAAACCAGAGAAAGATTCCCACGCAGAGTGGGCCCACAAACTGGACCAAGCTTCCCAGGGGTGGATACAAGCCAGTCAAGCAACCACCATGGAAGAGTTACGGCAATTGCTGCTGTTAGAACAGTTTTTCATTGGCCTGTCCCCAGAGGCACAGGAATGGGTGAGAGATAGAAAACCCCTCACCCTAACAGAAGCTGCACGACTAGCCGACCAGCACTATGACGCCAGGAGGCATCACGGTAACCTCAACCGATGGTACCCTCGACCCACCGCTCAACCTCACACAGCTACCCCTACTGCACCTACAGCGACCTCATTCCGGCCAACACCTGGGGGGCACACTCCACCATCCAGATATAATGGTAGAGCGAATATCCAGTGCCATACGTGCAAACAATGGGGCCACATGGCGAGAGAGTGTACCCAGAACCGGAGCCGCCAAGTATGGAGCCAGGTACGGCAGAACCCAGCACCAAGAGCAGCCGCCCACCACTACCAAGCGGAGCCAGCAACACAGGAGATACTTTTTAATCAGACCGAAGAGCTCCTCTGGATGCTACACAATGTGATGTCGGTACAAGCCACAGACAACAGGCAACACCATCGCCAGCTAGTAACCCTGGAAGGGAAAGAGGTCCAAGGGCTCCGGGATTCGGGAGCCACTCTGACTCTGGTAGATCCTCATTTGGTTCCAGGCTCCGCACACACCGGTGGATCTGTAGCAGTGCGAGTAGCAGGGGGAGCGGTATACAGATTACCCACTGCCAAAGTACATTTGAATTGGGGTGTTGGGGAGGGCATGGTAGAGGTGGGCCTGATGCAGAAACTGCCAGTGGATGTCGTATTGGGGAACGACCTGGGTCGAATGACTTCCGCCTTTATTCCGCAAGCTCCACTCCAAGAGGCCCATCCAGTAACCACAAGGCAACAGGCTCGCACCACGGCTCCAGCAACGCACTCTGAGGCTCAGATGCTTCAGTGTTTGAATTGGGAGCAGTGCTGAGCCAAGTTGGAGCAGATGGCGGAGCTCCTTAAGCCGAAAGTTATTACCCCGTGAAGTGAGCTACGCCGCCATTGAGAAAGAATGCCTGGCCGTGGTGTGGGCCCTCAACAAGTTGCAGCCTTATTTATATGGACAACCTTTTTCCCTACTCACAGATCACAACCCATTGGTGTGGCTGAACCGTGTGGCAGGGGACAATGCCAGGCTGCTGCGCTGGAGTTTGGCGCTGCAGCCTTTTGACTTTACTATTCATTACCGCCCAGGAAAGCAAAACGGTAACGCCGACGGGTTATCTAGACAGACTGACCGTGAGAAGTGATCTGTGAGTATTCCTCCGGACATCCCCAAGCCGATCCGTTGGGATCAGACTGTGTATGCCGGCTTGGTTCTGGGGGAGCATTGTGGCAAACCTAGCCACTTTAGGTCATATTGCAGAACATTTAAAGGTTGTCTGAAATAGCTGTGTTACCCTGGTGTAAAAATGTATTCATGTTAATATATATTCTTATGTTAAAACCAGGTTCTGCTGTATTGAGGGATAATCCACTTAACAGGATTATCTAGTGGGAGTGCCCCTCCCGCCCAGCAGTGCATGGTGGGAGAAATGTCCTGTATTTGCACTTCCCAGGTAGTTCACTATTGTATAGCCCCTGGAAGGGGATTAAGGAAACCCCTTGCATGGGGAATTGCATAAATGCTGAAACTGTGAATAAACTAATCAGTTGACTCCCAGAACTGTGTTTCGTTCGGTTACTGGGGGATTTGGGATATTGCCTTACTTTCCAGCGCTTTATTTGGATTACCTTCTTTTACCAGCGGAGATATTGGGATTTAATATTGCAGCTCCGCTACAGTATCCAGCATTTCCGTCACGACCACTCTTTGCTGTGGCGTGCTTGAAGGAATACAAATCACGGACTGTGCCCTGGTGAGTCGGAGGTTGACCTAAGTTGTTTTTGGTGCTTCGACCTCACGATCCGGTGTCGTCATCCTCTCTGGCCAGGTATGTGAATTGGGTTCTCCAGGAGGCTGGAGTCGATGTGTCTATGTTTGGCCCTCATTCATCGAGAGGGGCGATGGTGTCGAGTGCGGTCCATTTTGCAATTTCTGTGGCTAATCAGCTTTCAAATTGCATATGAGCCTCTGTGTCTTTATTAATTCTAAGATTTTGCTAAGTCATTACATATAGTCATGATTCATAAAGACACTGAGGCGAGTATTATTCCCATGCCTATTTCTGCACTGTGCCCATTATTTGGTTTGTTACTGACTGTTATTTATTGTTCTGACATTATGTATACACTATGGTATATTTAATGTGCATTGAGTTATGGTTGATGCGAACCTTTATCCTGATTATAACATCATTCACAATTATTTTTTCTATCTTTCCCCTCCCTCTTTTGTGTTTTAGCCTGAACCATTGTCTGGATTACAGGGCGGATGAAGATTATTATTCTGCGATTGTTGATGTTTTGCGTTTTCCATGGAAGTTAATGGAAGTTGGTTGCCAAAGAAAGAGGAAGTTGTGGGAAGGTATGGACTTTTATAGGGGAGGGAGGGGTTATATCCTGGATGTTTATTGGTCAATTTTTCTTATATACGTTTATGCTGCTGAGGGAAAATAAAGGAAGAGTTAACGCATAATACTCACCTCCTTGCCTTTATGAATCTTGACTTAACATCATGACTTGATCATGGCAAAATCTTAGACTTCTCCATGACAAGCAGTCGCTTGATGTGAGATGTCTGTGAACCCAAACACATCTCCAGTGGGGCAGGAGATGTGTTTGGGTATCTTCTCCACTATTGGCTGTGTGCAGCGTATTAAGCCATTTATACACCAATGATGAAGAACGAAGGTTGCCGGATGTTTTGTCTCTCCTGCCATGGAGAGATTATTTCTCCTGATAAAGCTGGCACTATGATAGGGCCTATGTCTCCAGAAAAAGCTGTGAATATTCACTCGGTGAATCATCACTCACAGTATGTGGCTCTACTGGCACATTATGGAAAATACTCTATGCTGCTTCCTTCTTTTATAGATATTGTAAGAGCATTTGGAAGAGTTCCTGATTCACTTGATTTACATCACATTGTTTAGACTTACTACACTATCAGGTATTCTTGTATAATTTATTTTCCAATATGTGATCCTGCGCTACAATATAACCTAATCCTCTGGTTCAAGTTCTGTGAAGAGTACTAGGGAGCAGCTGTGGTCATAAATGTGGGTATTGATTCTTTCACTGCTTTTAAGTGTCACACTTCACCTATTGGAGCACTGCTCTGCAAGATGGCAGCCCCTAAGCTTTGCATTGTCATAAACTTTGCATTTGCAGTTCTTTTAAATTCTGCACAATGAATGCACCATTTAAATCATACTTTTGTTGAGGCAGAAGTAGTCTTCTTCCTCATAAAAAAAAACTATTGGGATTAGTCCCTTGTTTTAGGAGAGGTTTGGTAATTGACAACTTGAATCATTATGTTGCTTATGATAAAATATTTTTTTTATCATTTAAAATGACTTTATGCAAACCAGCTACACATTTATAGGGCTAATGAGACTAAGGGTGGTTAAATCAGTTGGTCCGAAAGTGGAGGGAATGATAGTGAACACGAGACAATATACAGACATGTAATCCATATCAAAAGAAATCCAAAAGTATACAGTGCAGTTAGGAAAAAGATCCACCATACTTTTAGCAGTTAACTACAAATATTTGTTGAGATGTCTGGCCATTAAATTTTTAGACTGTGTATCTATGATGTCAGTCAGTCTGTAGAATTAAAATGCAGCTGCAGAATAAATAAGTTTGTCATTCTGCCTGTCACTGGACCAATGTCTGTAGTAAAGAAAAATGATGGTGGCTGTATTTTCTGCATGCAGTGTGTGTGCAGGAAACACTTAGGAGGAGACTGCTGGGGACGAGCAGCAACACTGACAAATGAAGGGCAAAATAACACTGGCAAATGAATGGTAAAATAACACTGGCAAATTAATGGTAAGATAATACTGGCAAATGAATGGCAAAATAACACTGGCAACTTGGTAATATAATCTACAGTGACAAGAAGGTGGAGTTACATTATGCTAATTATGTGGAATGGGTGGGGCTTTTGACAGTAGGTGTAGTCAATTTTAAAGTAAGTAATTGGAAGCTGAGCTGCAAAGTGTCCCTGGATTTTTTTTATATGTCATGAGTCTTGGTTATAATGATCCCCAGACTGATTAATCCCTTCTTGTGTTAAACTAATATCACCTATATCTGGGGTGATATTAACAGCATATAACTATTGTGCCTGTTTAGCACCAGGTTGAGCTAGGCTGACCTAACATTGATTTGTATTTGTCACCTCATGATTTGTTTATGTTCTCTATGTTTGACAGCGATCTAGCCTACCAAAATCAGTACTGTCCAGCACCAGGTAGAACAGTTGGGAAGCATGTAAGGGGCATTTCTGGGGTGGAGTTGCATGGTGGGGTCAGGGGGCCCCAGGGCAATTTTTGCATCGGGGCCCGGTGGCTTCTAGTTACGCCTCTGCAGTAGTGTCAACCTTCTGATCAGTGCTTGAAGCAAAGCCCAGCAAGCATCAATTAGGGAAATAAATTGCAGATAAGACTGGTGAAACATTTTGCCAGTGATTCAACTCCTTATTTGATTCACTGTTCTAAAAGCCATAACTGAATTAGATTTGTGTGTGCTGCTCTCTGAAGCAGTTATTTAAAAAAGGCTTCACAAATAGAGGGAGAGCAAGAGCATCATGGAAATGTAACACCCCTTGTATATAATTAGAGATGATGCTCTTTTAATATTAATTGTGCTATGAGGGGTAACATAATAATTTAGATTGATTAAATAATTATTTCCAGAAAGTTTAACACTTCTCTTATCTTTGTTCCTGTTGATCCCTTATCTATGGATTTCAAATGTTGCCTCAAAGGGTTAATGTTATTGAAATTGTAAACCAGCTGAACTTTGCTTATTTTTTGCATTATGCAAAAAACGGTTACACATGATATTGTAATTATAATGCACATGTTGATTTATATTTATGGAATAAGTAAAAAAATAAATAAATGAGAAAAAAAAATAATGTCATTTTTAACATGTATAGCCCTTTATGCTCTGCTACCATAAAGGCATCTATTGTATTGGCAAGGAACACTCTAGACAGTGAATTCCATATACTTATTCTCCTTACTTAATTTGTATGTCATACATGCTTCTGTCTTTCTGAGTAAATTGCTCTACATTCATGGGTTTAAGTCAAATGTTTGGATTACATGCATTTAATGCACAGTGGGTCATTCATCTAAAACAGATTGTAAGTTAGGTATGTATAGATTTAATATGCTATTTGTTTAATATGCTGTAAAAAAGATGTTTACTCTACAAATGTTGACATTTTCTTCATTTAGAAAATATGCCTTGTAGTTATTAAAATGTGCCTGTAGGTGACAGTCTAATACCACTTTGTTTTATTGTGCCAAATGCATGGTAACAGTCAAAAGAGTGGCAAAAACAGAGGGCTATATTACATATGGATTGATTAACATGCCAATTAGGCAGTTATATAGACATGGTGATCTGGAGCTACAAATTAAAAATGTAATAGTATCCATACATGTTGGCTGATTTCTGACTAGTAACAGTCTTATTATGCAGTGTTGCTTACAATGTGACACAACTCTAAATGTCAACTGGCAAAAAAAAAACCTCAGCAGGAAACGGTAAACAATAAAGCCTGAGCGTTTACAATCTAACACCCCCATATAACATGAATTAAATAATAAACAGTGCCTCAAATCCAAAAGAGGGGTGGTGAGGGAAAATAAAACTGTGGGGATTACTTGGACCAGTATACCCCATGCCATCTTTGTGTCATTGAGTCCTGTTCATCATCAATCAGGGAGGGGCCAGTCATATTTGTCCTATTAACAACTCCACCAATTATTGTTTATTAACAACTATACCACTGAGCTGGTAATATGAATGGATCTTGCACAGTAGAATTTCTGCTCCCATCACCATCAGTAAGCAAAAATGGAACTGTATTTTTGTATACATGAGCGTCAATAAAGCTAGATTTAATGAAGATATGTAGTCATGTAATAGGAAATTTAAAGAGTGTTTAATCATTCTCTCTGTAGCTAAAGCAGACAAAAAAATTGTATAATGTTGTGTCACACCTTCCAGAAGAAAACACAGGTGAATGTATTTCACTGATCTGGAGAATTACATATTTCCCTGTCATTCAACCATTTCAGCATATTTGCTTCGCTTTTGAACAGTCCCCAATGTGTTGAGGTGAGGAAGGTAAAACAAAACAAAAAAAATAGACCTGTAATGGCTATGGGGGAAAAACATGTTTTCATCCTTCCTGAGTCTGGGTGGTGAATTATTTCAACATGACCACTGGCTGAAGAAATATACACAGACCAGCAATAACACCGGGACCATCTGCCTAAAATTGCATAGGTCACCTTTTGCCACCAAAACAGCCCTTACCTGTCATCGCATGTACATCACTAGACCTCTGAAGGTGTGTTATGGTATCTGGCACCAAGACTTTTTTGTCCAGCACATCGCAATGCTCGAATGGATTGAGATCTGGGAACTTTGAAGTGCAAGCCAAGACCTTGAACTCATTGCTGAATTCATCAAACCCTTCCTGAACCATTTTTGATTTATGGCAGGATGCACTATCCTGCTGAAAGAGGCCATCACCATTAGGGAGTACAGTTTCTATGAAAGGGTGTACATGACCTGCAACAATGCTTAGGTAGGTGATATGTGTCAAAGTAACATCCACATGAATGGCAGGACCAGAAGAACATTGCCCAAAGCATCACTTCAGCCGCCGGCTTGCACCTGTCAGTGGTCATAATATAATGGCTGATAGGTATATATTACTCACAACTAAAATATGAATGGGCACCAAATATTGTTGGTGGAATTGCACATGAAATATTTGGAATAGTGCTTTTATTAATCACAACTAGTCAACAACCTGAAACATATTGGCCAAAAAATGTCTGTTATTGAGTGTCGGTGTCTCTTCTGTATTGAGGTTTCTATCCTTTTTTTTATGAAAGTCGACCTCCAAATTTGAATTTTAGTGAATAGACCCATTTGACTTGCAACCTAGTGAAGAAGACACTGAAAACATGTAAACCTGAAGGAAATTCTAACCTACGTTTGTCGTGAGCATTAACCTCAATATAAACTGTCCAGTTATGTTCAGCAAGTACTGGTGTAGAGAGACTGCAGAAATATCCTGTCATTGTGATCAAAATGGGGCCTAAAAAGCCTGGCTATATGTTGTTACATTGTTGTTAATGGAAAAAAAAGTTTGTCCAAACTTAAAATCAGACCTATTGAGCCTCTACTTTACTAGTCTCTACAATTTGACTGGCTGAGCTTCATTGGACATATAGGATGCACACACTGCAATGGGGTTAACAGAGCTTGTAGAATTGGAGTTACTGTTCCCCCCATGTTCAGTCAGCTTCTTTGCATTGGGAGTAATTGTTCCCATCATGTGAGGTTATAGAATAGGAGAGAGAATTTAGTGGACAAACTGGAACTCCATTTTTTTTTTTTAAAACATTGCTTTCCTGCCCCACCTCACATTTGATGCTTGATGCAAACAAAAAGTAATGGTCCCCCTCTGAAATTTTAATTATCCTCAACTCACAGCACACATGTTTGGAGAAGCATTCATGCTTCTTGGGTGTACAAGTGACTAATTTTTTTTAAACTTATCTAGTTACAGTCTGATTGTTTTTTTTCCCCACGGGATTTATCTGTGTTAAACTATAGGGCCACCTGCCCTTTAACTACTAAAAAAACTGTGTGAAATTCTGTGTTTGATTCAGTGGTAATAACCATATGCTGAACCTTATGTTTAGTGTTTATAGCTGTAGTGTTCATTAATATAAACATTTTCTAAAAGAGACCTGAACATAGATGAATTTTATTAGATAAACATGGATTTGTTTATCAATAACAAATCTTAATATTTTTCTTGTAAACAGGATTGTTGAAGAGCCACATATTGAACTCTGTGTGCATTCATTCATCTCTATTAATAATAAAATATATATTTATTGCTAAGCAAAACCCATAAACAAAGGTGCACAATTCTATTTTGACATCTATAAACAAAGACAAATTGAGATGTCCACATCTGGTGCATTGCAATATTTGTTATTTTCACTCAGTTGTCAGATGTATAAATATGATTAATAGGTTACATTTAATTGATTGACATATCCTATACACTATTGTCAGTCCATTTTATAGCATCTCTTTTATTTTCATAGCCAATAGAAATACTGCTTAGTGGCTTAAAACCATAACAACTGGTGTAGTCCTTTGTGTAGACAACAGCCATATTGAAAAACAAACTTGATCCAATTACTTATAGAATACATATGATGGGAAGAAACAAGTATTTACAACAATATGTGAACATAGACAATGCATCAAACTAAAGAAAGGGATAATGAGGCTTATAGAATCCCAACATATTTGTATATTCCCCTGACTGAATGATTGGAGTTAACTGCCTTATGTATATCACCTGATACTCTTATTCTGAAGGACAGAAGTGATTGTAAAAATGTCTTAAACGGAAAAGGCACTATAGGGTCTACTAAAGATAGAATTATTGGCTGTGGATGAAACAATAGAGTCTACTCAATAAAAAGTGAATTGCTGCTAAATGAGATGGGAATACCAAACTTTAGTCCAAAGTAGCTGAGTGGGAGAAAGTCTCCAATGAAGCTGGAAGGCAGTTACTTTGGCCCTAAGCTATTTTGGTCCAAAGATAATGCATGATGGGGGCTAGTCACTAACATGAGTTGCAGATGAGTTAAGGTGAGATGAAGGGAGTTGAGACGAGATGAACATTTCATCTCTCCAATTTAGCTATACATTGTACAGGGATAAAACGTTTTGAGTTTGCTAAGAAGGAGAAGCTCACTAGGTTTGTCCCTGCACAATGTATAGCTAAATTGGTGAGATGAAATGTTCATCTAATCTCAACTTCACTGATCTTACCTCAACACACCTGCAACTCATTGTTTAGTAAATAGCACCCTGTGTCTCACCATCTAATTGAGATTGTAAATAATCTTTAGGTACTGTATCAAGTTTTATGTAAAATGCTGTGGTAATAATAATAAAAGGAAAAGTAGCCAGTGTAAAGTTTCTCCTCTGTCCATGGCACACATATTTTACAGATATACATACTCCAGGGACCTTTCTAATTTTATATACAGTTGTGTGCTTTTCTAAATTAATTGGCTGAGTTTATTACCCCTTACTAGTTTTGTATAACTGTAGCAAATTGCATTTATGATGTAGTACGAGTGCAATTGTTGCTGGTAAGGGAATACTATGTAATGATCCACTGTATCCTAAGTTCATATATAGCTTGTTTAAGCAATCTTTATGGACAGCTTTATTACCCATGATGTGAAACTGAGAACAGTACAACTACAATTTTACAAACGTAGACGATGAACCTTTTGATCCCATTACCTGTGTCGTTTGTAGAACAAGGCCCTTGAAATGTTTTATATAGGTATTTAATGCCAAATATCATTTCAGATTGCTTCATATTAAAAAGAATTATCTATTTTTTTTTTAACAGTATTAGCTCAGTCTTATTATCAGCATCATACGAAGCACCATAGATACTGCTTAGTATCAGTTCCTGTAAAACATTGGAAGAAAGACCTGTGGCACCTAAGGCACAGTGCTTTGTGATCTCACCTACTAGGCCATTAGGGATGTGTGCTGTACCCTCCTACCAGGTCATTTATTACAGCACTTTGTTTGTTATATCATCTCCTGCAGGTGAATTGCAGGTGAATATCAGGGCATGGCACCACATAGTAACACAAACATTTGGTAATAATCTCCATTTAAAAAGAAATCTTTAGTGGGCTTTACATTTATCACAGTTCTCAGTTTAATGATTAAACCCTATCATGCTATTAAAAGTGGTTTTCCTAGAAAATGTTGTTGTTCTGCCATTTGCAATTGTTTATAATAAGAATGACGTCTTCTATGTGGAAGAGAACTAAGCAGGGTCTGGACACACAAAGGATTAAACATGTGGATTTATAATCTTTTCAGAAACCCAAGCATAATACACCTGTGTAGACAAACACATACATCTGATTTGAAGACCTATATTAGCTTTTGGAGAAAACTGCAGTGAGTAAACAAGGAAGCCACAGTTAGTAAACAAATCCGCTTAGACAGAAGAGTGAATTAACCCCTTAGTGACAGAGTGCTATGCTGCATTTGATATACCTTGAAGACCAGAATTCCATTATTTTTGTCATATGTTTACTGAACTGTGAATTTCTTTCTTTGTGTTCAGTCCACCCACACAAATTTTATATCTTTTTTTTAAAGGACGGATAGGGCTTTCATTTGATACTATTATTTTCATCATATGATGTAATTTACTATTATAAAATATATAAAATATGATTAAAATATGCCATAAAAAAACACTTTTCTAACTTTGACCTGATTTTTTTTTTTAAATAATTACAAATGGTAAAAAAGACCCCGTCTATATATTTCTAATATTTGTCCTGAGTTTAGAAATACCAATGTTTCCATGTTTGTCTGTTTTATTTCAAGTAATAGGGCAATAAACAATATTAGCGATTTTTTGTTTTCTAACCATTTTCTTCAACAGTGACCTTTTAACCCCAACCCTAAATTTACCCCAACCCTAAATTTACCCCAACCCTAAATTTACCCTAACCCTAAATCTACCCCACCCCTTAATCTAACCCTTGTATTCACCTGAACCCCCCTGTTACCCTAATTATAACACTAATTATGACCCTAACCCTAGATCTAGGTTTAGTAGATCAAGGGTTAGCATTTGCCATCTATTTATTTATTTTATTTATTTATTAAAAAAAAATATATATCTAACTGTAATATTGCTTGACTGCCTCTAGGGGCAGTCAAGCAACAGTTTCAGAGCAACACTCTCTGCTTGTCATGCTGTTTAGGAGGAGCATACTCCTCCAAAACAGCACACACCCGCGGTCACTGGGTAATAGCGGTGCCAAGAGGGGCACAGAAAGGTGTTGCATGATGCCTCGATCGAGGCATCATTGTAACACTTTACACACATAGACAGTGATCAGCTTTCAGTGGGGGTGGAGGGGCGGGTGGTGGGGATGGGAAAAGCACTCTCAGAGGATGCTTCGGATTTGAAGCAGCCTCTGAGAGTAGCTGCAGGCATGTAGCGTTGTGCTAAGGAGCTCAACGCTACATGTAAACTGAGGACGTATATATACGTCCTCATGGTCCTAAAGGACCATGCTTTTCAGGATGTATATATACGTCTATATGCGTTAAGGGGTCAAATAAGATTAGCTTTTACTTAACCTAAAATGAAAGAAGTTAAAAAGAAATAGCTTAAGCTAGTTGGTGAATGCAAGTTAAACATGCGTGGCAATATTTTAACAACATTTGTCAAATTGGCTCATGGGTTCAGTACTTGCTAAAAGTGCTTGATGTTGTAAATGTCTTTGCATTTACATAATTGGTTTCACATCTCCCAAAACTGTAATAATTTTGACCTGTTTTTGTGTGTGTATTTCTGCCAATTATGGAAGCACTCTTGGCTTCTTTCTTCCTGTGCTTTTAGCCAGCATCTGTTTTGTTTATAGTTGCAAGAAACACATGAAAACAAATGTTCATTTTCCTTAGAGAGGCAATGTGGAATGTATTGGAGTTATATTTGAAAAGTGTTTCCTTACCTCAATTTGGATGTCAGTATGCCTATATATTTTACAAATTAAACCTTTCTGACTCTGAAACTGGTACTGGTGCATAGAGTATAAGCAGTCAGTTGGACTAGTTTTATTAATCAGTGTAGCTCTCTCTGTGAGAGCCTCCAAAATATTATTTTTGCATTTTTAGCTTAAAAATGAAATGCATACATCCTTAACAGAAGCAGGTCAGAGGGCCATGTAGCAGAGCCACTGTCTAACACACTCACATATGTAAAGGTACCTTTTACTATCCACAGCAGACAATGGTGCATTGGCTATCAGTGTTGTCATTCACACTGTGGACATGAAATGGTACTGTGATACACGTGTCATGATGGAGGGAGGGTACATATAACTTAACAGCTGTTGACGGTGAACAACAACTGGTGATGTCATGCTAACCTATAGCTGGCATGACATCACGGTATTGTTATACCACAAGAGTAGTTATGGTAGTGTGTAAAATAATACATGTTATTGTATGTACATATTTATACATGGCAATTCTCTAACTTTTATTGGGGTTACTAATTGGCACGTGGGATATGGATGTATTTTGAAACATGCCATTAAAAACGACAAGTTGATTAATATGGTAATTGTACCATTTATGCCATAAAAGCATATTAAAACACGTTTTAAAAAAATGTATTTTAAAATATGTTTTTATGGCATATATTTAGCAATTTCAATATCAATTAACAACTTTAAAAAAGAAACATATATTTCTCGATATTTTGGCCCTTAAAGGTTAAATTCTTCAAATAATATATTTCCTTGCACAAAGTTGCATTCAGGTAGAGAATGCAATTTTATGAAAGAGAATTGCAGGACATTGAGAAGGGAATTTCAAATTTACAACCAAAGTAGCCAAGCTGGAAAAATTTTCCCACTCATCTGAATGGGAGTTTTTATTTTTTTCAACTTCACTACCTTGACCTTAAGTTTGAAATTCCCCTTGTTATGCCCTGCAGTTCCCCAAAGTTAGCTACTTTGGCCTTACATTACAGTCTTGCTTTAAGGTTTCTTTCTGTAATATGCAGCCACGTTTGTACTTTTTCATCTATTATTTTTTAAATTATATTGGGACATTAAGTGGCTCATTAAATAATGATGACAAATTGGTTTTGCCCTAAACCAGGTGAACCTAGTTGTCCATGTATAAAACATTTAATGGCATTTGTTACATGGTCTCATGGTTTAAAGTAGGAGCTTTGCATCATTATGTAGAGTAATGTAAAATGCAAACAAATATGAATGTTGTAGTTTCTATAGCAATATTTGCCACCCGTTAAGCAGCATTTGGTTGCCAACTCTCTTTTCCAAGTGTTGAAACTCTGCCTCAGACTCTTGGTTAGTAGTCAGTACATACAGCAAATTTGATAATTACTAACATTATAAAAATCACCTCCTCCAGACACAACACTGCTCAGTTTGGATATGTTCATTCAACTATGATAACCAGAGACTCCTAGTGGTAGGTACTTTCATTTCCTATAATGTAGAGCAAGCAGAAAAAAATATATCCTTCTACATTATTATAAATTAGACAAAAACTAGCAGGAGATGATTGAGAACATTTCCAGGGGAAATTTGTAGCAACCAACATGATGAGAGAGGAATTATATTTATCCATGGAGCTATGACTGTCTTTGTATTCTTACATGCCCAATCATGTACCATGAAAGGTACTTTCAGAACCATGGACAGTGTTATGATATTTAGCTATTCCTTGTCCAAGCACTAACTTTGCTAGTTTCATGCCTTGTTCTGGAGTCTCCATGCATAACTGAAAAAAAATGTCACCAAATGTAACATCCCTTTTTTGTAACTTTATCTTTATCTTTATTTAGCAACACATCATAGTGAAATTAAAGCCTTTCTGAGTGTTATGCACGTAAGACCCACCAGGGGGCACAAAATACCAATTTGTGAACTCTGTCTGGTTATAGGTGTTATATTTTATTTTTCTTAATATTTGTTTGTCCCTGCTTGCTTTGTATCATTTTAACACATTTGGGATGTCTGTACAATTCTTTTAAAACACTGTTCTATAAATTTTGTTGTGAGTTAGTGCATTTTTAGGTCAAGCATATGCAAAATAAATGGTGCCAATGCAATAGGTAATCCTCAGGGGTGTTGTAGTCACAGGCATATTTCACAGGTGGACAAGCAATAAACCCCATGCTGATAAACACCCCATGCTGTGTATAACTGCAGCCAAAAGGTTATTGGAACATCTCCATGTGTAAGTGGCATTACAGTGCTAGCATACAAGTGCATGGCCATGTATAAATTACACAAGAAATAATGTATTTGTACTTTATATAGGAAGTTGTCATTCATCATATCTTGGCCTCGGGTATTACCAGCGCAAAGAAAGAAAAATAGAATCTCATCTTTGTTTTATTTCAACTAGTAAACGTGACACACAATGAGTACATTAATCCTAATGTTGTCATTTAATATTTAGATTTCCATTCTAACAATACACTCTATGGGCTTGCTGAATGAAAAGAGAGAACTGCAGGGAATTGAAAAGGGAATTTCACATTTCCAAAAAGGCCAAAGCAGCCAGAAAATGTCTCTCATTCTAGCCACCAAACACTAGAAGTGATGGGATAGATAAACTTTTATCGCAAATTGAAAAGCCTTTAAACTACCCAGATATACAATGGTATTATGGAACAACTCGTTTCTGAACCTGCTAAATGACAATTGTATGTCCTAATTAACAGAGACCCCCAAGTAGAATGGATGCCTGCCTGGATCTGGTAATAACTAGCAATAAGGAGCTTCTCTCAAACATCCATATAAGAGAACAGTTTTGAAAAGTGATCATATTAATTAAAAAAAAAATCAAATTAGTAGCAATGCCACCAAAACACTTAATTTCAGAAGGGTCAACTTTAACAGGCGAAAGGCATCCATTGCACATATAGACTGGTATGGATTGCGTTCTGGAAAAAACAATAAAGGCAACTAGAATACTTTTAAACACATGTTATAAAGTTACATATATCAATATATACCCTTGGGAAACAAATACAAAAGAAGCAAATTAAAACCAATATGGCTTACCAGTCATGTAACACATGAAATAAAAAAAAAAGAAAGAAAATAGCATTCAATCATTATAAAAGCAAGGCATTGGCAGCATCATTTATACAGTCAAAGATGCCAACAAAGCCTGCAAAAAGGCAATTAAAGTAGCTACATTATAAATTGAAAAACTGATTGCTAAGGAGAGTAAAACTAATCCCCAAATTATTTTTAATTACGTACATTGGAAAAATTGTACTCACAAAATTGATTTTTGGTGCTTTTGGTCCTTAAAGTGCCGCTAAACTAATATAGAAGCACAAGTGAAAAAATGAGTGGCACTAATATAAGGATAACATGGCATGTACAGGTTTATCTCCTGACCAGCAACCACGAAGCTGAGAGTAAACCTGTGTGTATCTATTATGATACAAATCAGGTTTACTTGAGGAAGAGGAAACACTCATTTTTTTAACCCAACTACACCATTTGGAATTAAGGGGTTAAAAGGCCACTGCAGTCTTGGAAAAATAGCAATTCATGCATGCAGTCTTTTTACAAATTCATTATGCTTGGATATAAATATGTTTATGTCTGTTTAGTCGGGGCTGCTGGTTCAGCCATTAATTTTCCATACTTTCACAAAATTAGGTGGTAAAATAGTATTCTTTATTTATCTAATTTCTTTTTACTCCTGGATTTGTTATGAGAGGAGCATTGGCAGGCACCTACAAATCACAAAGCTACCATAGAGCTGCATGGCACCTTCCACTGAGCCAATAGATGACTTTTTGAAATGTATGTGGACATACATTCTGCATGCATGACGCATACATGAACATAGGACCACCTATGTTTTCCCTATTATTTCAATTGTGGGAAGCACAGACCATATAGCCTCCTGTAAATCTACAAAGTGGAGCATGGCAAGTTTATTTGCAGGCTCAAGCAAACAAGATCTATGCATTAAAGAAATAGACCTTGCTTTACACAAGATGCTACACTATTTGAATAAGTGACTGATGTGTTAGAGTGGCCATTTAAATGGATTGTGTTTCAACTTACATAGAATCTCTACTTCAGATTGTGAACCCCTGATAGGAGAACAAACTGAATCTCACTGAATTACATTACATTGTATAGTCCTGAAGAAGATCAGAGTTCTGTGTAAATACCATCATGATCATTAAACAAGCTGGATTATTTAGTCTATGTTATTAGCTGGATTATTTTATTCTATACGTGACTGTATAAAGTGAGAGCAGAACAAAGGAAAAATGTAGGATATCTAAGAAATTGCTGAACGGAGCTTGCTTTGTTCAGAGAATAACCTTAGAAAACCACAAAGCTGCAAAGAAAAGGCTATGTCTGCAACGGGCAAGAGAAACATTTTATAGCTGAAAGCTCATAAACATGACCTATGAGGAGTAATAAAAGGATTGATCTTAATATGATAAAGGTCGACTGGAGCATGGCTAGTATTATGGTCCACAAATATATAAATGGGGAATCTATGGAACAGACTTATTAGTGCAGAACTGAAAAGTCTGAACAGGTCAAGGAAAGGTTTACACTTACCTCAACTATGTACGCCTGATTTATTTAGTAATCAGACAATGAAAATTAGTTCCAAAGGGAATTAAATGCATTAATAAACTGGAAATTGTAATAGGTTTGGTTTAAGGGTCTGCTGAACTCATAAATATAATATGTTAAGTAACCTACAGATCCATGTAAGGTTTTGCCATTTTTGTAACCATTTTTGCTTGGTTAACTGTAGTACTCTTAAAAAGAGAGTATTATCCACCATCTCCCCCTTGTCAGTCCTGGTGAGCAGTTGCTGATTCAAAATACTTATAGGGTTATAACATGATTGGGTATGTGCAGAGCTCTTTCTGAAATGTCCCTAATGTTTGAGACCTGACACTATACCAGTATCCAGGAATGTATTCCTCAAGGATTATTCCTTGCTCGCTTGGTTATTAAAATAAAATGGCTAATTTATTCATAGTGATGAAAAATTGTGGATATCAGCTTTTAAAAACTTAGTGTACACTATTTGCATAGGCCTGGAGAAGAATTAAAGACCCCCAAAAATTATACTTTTCATATGAAAATCCATTTCTCCCTGCTTTATATCATTTTTGAATGATAGTTCTGCTGCTTCAGTGAGTTAGTCTGATGAGCGCCGGTCACTTGTAGTGGTGTGTCTGTGTGTCAATCATGTAAGCTGGGAGGGAGAAAATGTGAACAGTAAGGAAGGGTGGGTGATGGAGCAGGGGTGAATGTGAATGCATATGTGAATGCTCATATAAACAATTAGGAAGTATGACATTGTAGTAGCAGGGAGTGGACAGAAACAATATGTGACACTAAAGTTAAAGAAGGAGAACAAAACATGCTGAATATTTATAGGTAAGCTGTTTGGTCCAACATACGGGGAACATTTTATAGGGAATTTTTTTATTTTTATTACTTAATCTCTCTTTAATGTCTTCAGCAGGTTTTTGTAGGGACATGGCTATAATAAATTCGTTTGAATCAGGCTCTGTTTATCCTTTACTTCTATTTTGCTTGTTCCATCTCTGTTCTCATGCAGTGGAAAGAGGATCAATCATGAGATATACACGTTACTAATTAAAAGGTAGGCTATGTTATTTTATATGTAACTGCCTACAGTCAGTGATATCTATTCTCTAGAAAGAAAACTGTGGTTAATTGACAAGTGAATAGAAAAGGTTCTCCAACTTGGCTATCTTTTCAATTCCGCTATTAATGACATGTTATCCCAGTTCACATGTCAGTTCACCACAGTTCCCTTTTTAATGAATTGACTATAATATGATGTATGCACATTTTTCAACTTTCTGATAAATTTAAACAAATGTAAAAAATATATAGGGAGCTGCCATCTTGCTTAACTTGAAGTGCAAATCCTCGATATAGCTGTGAAACATGGCGGCTGCTTAAACTGTTACTCCACTTCCAGCTGCCCAATGCTGAAACAGTACCCATTCTGAAGGTACTGTCATAAGTTGGTGCACAGCTCGTGACAGCTCCAGTTGCAGAGGGGGCATGTCTGGCTCCATGTTTAAATGGAATGATTGCCATTTAACTGCCAACCCTTGTGGCTCCTGTTTCTTTGGTTTCAGTGCTCGTTTCTTCCTTATATTCTTGTGTACCAGTCCAGGTTTGTCTGCTAACCATCTGTTTTACCTGACTGTTGGTTCCTGACTATTCTTCTGGATTTCTCCTTAGGCACCTCATATTACCTACAAGTCTATTGGCATTTAGAAGAGCTCTGCCTTCTGTGCTGTGCCATAGTTTAGATCTGCTGCCATCTTTTCAAGAGTGCAAGCTCTGCTGCTTACTGCAACACAGTTTTAGCTTACTGTCACCTTCTTTGGAGTGCAAGCTCTGCTACCGTATCTTTGTACCAACTTTCAACTACCTTTTGTGAGCAGTGCCATAACTCCTGCTATCCTAAGCTTATTCCTGAATAATTTGTACATGGTTTATCTAGAGACGATGCTATCCTGTGTGCTGATTATTCAAGACTTTAACCTAAGTTTGCACAAAAAGACTCTGTTGGTAAACGACTTTGCTACTCAGGTTTTACTATATTGCTATAAAGTCCTACTACAGTCTAACACCACAAGGGATGATCTAAGTCTTTGGCCGACCGAACCTCTCATCTCAACCACAGAGGCAAGACTGGTTCAGGGTGAAAACTCCTATAGTGGTGGAACAGACAGTACAGTACACACCACACATACTGATCCCAGGTCTCTGGTATGATGCCACCAAACTCTCTATATTCCTTACAATACCTTGTTTGGCAAAACATAGTTGTAAGGATCTTGGTGTTAATCAGTTGTGTCCCTCGTGTATGATCCACTACTGGCAGCCATAGAGTGGCTAACCAGAGGGGCACATATTCCCTTTACTCACTTGCTTAGGGCACCTCCATAGCACAGGCGGAGGAGATGTGCAGTGGGAGGGAGGAGCGTGCACAGGGGCCAAAGTTTAAAAGGTCAGCATACCAGCTGACATGTACCTGCTGTTGTTCCTGGGTGCTACTCATTTCCAGTACTCTCTGTATATCCTGACATTCCTATGTACCCTTTCCTGACATCTGACTACCTGCTGTGATTACCTGACCATTGGCTTCCCTGACTATTCTCCTGGATGATTCCGTTGGCTTAATAAATCAGTTTGCTACTATATTTTACTATTTATGTGAGATTAAAGTGCTAGCTCTGCTGCCAACTGATCTTTAGTTCATCTGATTCTGTCTGCTAAGGTGTATTTCGGCTGCATATGCCTACTAACATTTTTTCCAGGCAGCTGCATCCACAGAGCAGCAAGGAGGTAAGTACTAGGGAATAGGGTGACATATAACATGTAAAATACTGGCATACTGAATGGCAAAATACTGGCATATTGAATGGCTAAATACGGGCATAATGAATGGCTAAATACTGGCATATTGAATGGCAAAATAATACTGACATATTGAATGGCAAAATACTGGCATATTTAATGGAAAAATACTGGCATATATTAAATGGAAAAATACTGGCATATATTAAATGGCAAGATACTGGCATATTGAATGGCTAACTACTGGCACATTGAATGACAAAATACTGGCATATTGAGTGACAAAATACGGACATATTGAATGGCAAAATACTGGCATATTGAATAGCTAAATACTGGAATACGGAATAGCCAAATAATACTGGCATATTGTATGGCAAAATAATACTGGCATATTGAATGGCAAAATATTGGCACATTGAATGGCAAAATGTACAAAGGAACACACATATATGTAGTTCTGAGCTGTTGGAAGTTAGAGTTGTAAAGCAAAGACAAAATTCATACATATTTTAGACATTGCAAATATTGAGTTAAAAGTCCAATTCTCTGATATAATTAGTTAATCTGATCAGCGTGACCTTATTTATATTAAGCAAGCATTATAGCAATTTTGGGGTACTTTATTTTTTATATTAAATATTTTATGCTCAATTTGAATAAATATCAAAATTTTGTAGTAAAGTGGATCCCTTGTTTCCATTGAAATATCACCTTTAAATTTTAAGCCATAACCATTCGAATGTTAACCAAAACGTAGTCCATTGTCTGGGAACAACGTATTGAGATCAATAATGTTTGTGAAATGAATGCAATGTGTTTTCGCATAGGAGAGTGTAAGGATTCACACTTATTATCTTAGTTCCATGGGTTTAAGAAAGGCGTAAACTGCTCTAATGTTTTACATTTATCAGTAAACAGTATCTCTAAAAAAAAAGTTATGTAAAAAAATACAACACACGTGAGGTAAAAAAGTGTGAATAAAAGATACTGGACTTATAAAACAACACAGTCCAAATTCTGTGTAAAGGAAAGTGCCACTGTATGTATCCACATAATTGACACATTGGGACTAATTCACAAACACAAATCATCATTAATTACTGTTTTTTAACTAACATTTTTCTATTGTAGTCTATGGGATTCCATGACATGAGATAAATTAACTCAGGTCATTAACCCCTTGGTGACACAGGACGGACCTAGTCCGTCCTGTGTCAAAACGAGCACTGAAAGCGGAGTTTTTCCGCTTTCAGTGCTCACACGGTATTGTAACGATGCCTCCGTGTGGAAGCATCGTACAATACTAAAAAAAAATGCCCGTCGGCATTTCGATCGCTCCGGAGAGCGATAGAAATGCCGGTTTTAAAGGCACAGTGCCTTTTAAAACGACGGGCATTAAAAAGCGAGCATATGAAGCGAATTTTTCGCTTCCTATGCTCAGAAAGTAATCAGTAACACAAAAAAAAATGCCCGATCTTGGTCACTGTGTGACAAAGATGGCGCTGCCCTTCTAAGGGCAAGAGCACAGGAGGCAGGAAGTACCTGCTTCCTGTGCTCTCAGGCTGTCACACGATTGCCTCTTCACAGAGGCAATCAGTGACTGCCAGGCACACAGACAAGCAGTGGGGATGCTCTGCTGAGCATCCCCACTGACTGGTCAAATCAATATTAACCCTATATTGATCTGACCAGTTATGATCTGCCTCCCTCTCCTCACATTTTTTTTAGTGAGGGAGAGAGACAGATCAAAGTTATAAAAGTAAGTATAAGTTAAAAAAAATAATAAATACACAACACACGAATAATAAAACAATAAAAAAAAATGTATTAAAGCAATTCCCTGTGTTTAACCCCTTCCCTGCCATTGATCTTGCGTAAGCAGTGATCGTGCACATCAGCGCATTTATTTTTGCTGTTTGTGCATTTTTTAGGAGTTAATTGTTTTGTACTGTAATTTATTACAGTACTTCAAAGGCTCTTCTAAGAGTTATTAACCCCTTCTTTGCTGTCGATCACTGCTATGGATTTAGTACAGAAATCAGTGTTACAATGTCACTATCGCTAATTTTGAAAAGAAAGGATTTTAAAATAGCTTTGCACTACTTATAGTTCTGGCCCTGTAACATGAATAAAAAAGCACAAAAACATAAAACATGGGCTATTTCTGAACTCAGGACATATATTAGAAACTATTTAGCACTGTCTTTTTGTTGTCTCTTGTACATGAGTATACGATTTTTCAAATAAAAGTCATAAAAAAGTCAGAAAAAATACATTTTTTTATGTATTTTTTTTACATCAAATTATATGCTATTATCAAAATAATGGTATCAAAAGAAAGCCCTTATTATAATGATAAAAACAATATATAGTTTGTGCGGGTACACTAAATGAGACAGAAATAAATTACAGCAAAACACAAACACCTCAGAAATGTTAAAACAGCCCATGTCACCAAGCGTCGGACAAGCCAAAAACGTCATGTCACTAAGGGGTTAAGTAGACCGCATTGTTGCTATGACGCTTGAACTGTGGTGGAGACTGTAACAATCAGACCAAGCACACCCAACAGAGGGTGCTGGCAAGCAAAAGAAAGCACAACACCCCCAGACAAGAACACTGCCACAAGTATAAAACTCGCAAATTGGTATGACAGCCTGGCAGTGCTGCCTTCGTGTGTCTCTGGAAATGGTTATCCGTATTGAAAATGACAAGATCCTGTCAGATAGCAACACAGGGCTAAACTAAAGAAGGGGATCATATGCTAACAGGTGTCTAGTTGCTTTGTCTGACACCCGGTGGAAATCTAGTATATTCAAAAAGCTTTGTACGCCTCCAAGGAGTAAAGTAATAAAGGCAGCTACTGGCTTCCCAGTAATAATAGCACCCAACAGTGTTTCACTGATCTGTGCTGAACAGAATGTCCCCCTGGAAAACACGTCTGGGCACTTTTTGCTATTCACACTTTTTCACTTCACATTCCCATTTTTTAACATGATTTTCATCTAGAGACTAGATAAAATTAAATAAAGGTACAATTTTAAAACATTAGGGCATTGTATTCCTCTCTGATATCCATACTCCTTCCTGTTTCATCACCCCTTGTTTATAACTGTTTATGTACCTGCTTTTTTCAGTAGCTACAATACTTTGGGTATATACTTAAAAAATCATTTATGTTATTATACTTTTAAATAAAACTTGCTCTAGCTATTCTCATTGAATATACCTTTGCTTATGTAAAGGGCACACTTTATGTAGGCTTTAGTTTCATTTAGATTGGTGAGCTCTACTTGCTGTCATAAATCACTGCTTTGTCTGCCTGTATCAACTGCCAAACTAGGTGTGGGATACAGATGAATAAGCAATATGGTACTAGTATACTTATTTGCAGATGGAGTATATGATGGGTTCTATGTACAAGCTGACTAATTTTAGATTTTAGTCACTTTTTATTATTATTGTGTTTGTGTATATATGCGTGTGTCTGTGTGTATACAGTGGTAGCAGTGTATCATTGGCACATGTTTTTGACAGGGTGTCCTACATTGCTTTTTTTCTGTTTTCTTTTGTTAGGGTCAGTGAGGTAGGTCACTGCCCTCTCTCCGACTGAACTGTGCAGTTTGCTCACTGGCTTGCTGCTTCCATCATCACAGATGCAATACATCAACCGGTTGATGGTGGAAAAAAGCAAAGGACTTTTTTTTATTTAACTTTTAGAAATTCCAGATAGTAGAGATCCATTAATAGGATATATACATATTTATAATAACAATGGAACAATAGGAGGGGATACATTATACATTACATGTATAATTCATTATACAGGGTTAACACGGCAGATATATATATAAAATAGTAAATCATTTGTTAGGCTAAGCATAAGCCAGGAATATTACAAATGTTCTCTTTTTTTCTCTCCTCCCCCACCTTGCACTGATGTGTTTTAATTGATTGTTTTTATTTAGCCCCTTCATGACCAGACTGTTTTTGGAATGTTGTGCATTAGTGACGGTTTCTGTAGCCACACAAATTCTATATCGTTTTTTTCAGGACAAGAAGGGATTTCTTTTCATGACATTATTTTGTACATATCATTTATTGTATTGTGAAAAAAAATAGTTAAATATGGTTAAAAAATTAAAAAAGAAAACACTTTTCCTGACTTTTCTTTGACTGACAATAATTTGTAAATTATTTTACTAGGCTAGATAATGAAAAAAAACCTGCTAAATAGATCCTGAGTTTAGAAATACCCTATGTTTATATTTTTTTGCTTTTTTTTGCATGGTTTAGGTTAATAAATACAAGTAGCATATAGCTATTTCAAAACCATTATTTTTGAAATGAGCTTTAGTGACACTGTAACACCGATATCGATCATGAATCGCTGAATACCCCCCCCCCCCCCACACACACATGTACACATTTTTATAAAGTAGACATCCCTGGGCATTCAACTTGGGGTATTTCGACACTCTAGGATTAGGGTTTTGATGAACTCTAACCCTAACCCAAGAGTTAGGATTAGCACAATAGAAAAAAAAACATTTTTTTTTATTCAAAAATCCTTGGGGGTGGGGGGGCTGGTTGTGCTTGGGGGGACCAGGAGGAGACTTGAAACACAATATTTAGTCTCTCCCTGCCCCACAATCGCCATGGAGCAGGGAGAGACTATAGCTGTCAAAGCAGGCACCTGCTTTGACAGCTATTAACAGCCGAGCACAGATGCCAGGATGTTTCCAGGGGGGCTTCAATAGACATGGCTGAAGTGTCTCGGTATCGAGACACTTTGCCATTTCAATTTTAGCACGATCGCGGTATGTCAGCATGCATACCGCGATCGGACCTGCATGACGGTGGTGGACCATCATCGGTCACGAAGGGAGTATTTTCCTATGAAGGTCCAGGACGAAGGGGTTAGTATATATTTAACGCAGTGTACTATTCTATTAAAATGATTATGATTAAGCACATTTAAGTGCAAAATGCGTCAAGCATTTGCTCACTGTTCATGTCTTCTTCATCTCCAATTTTTACTTGTCTAAGGATCTACAATAAAGAATTTTCTACACTTTGATTGGACTCCCTGCTTGGATTTCCTGGTGTCTGCTGGCACT
The DNA here is from genome assembly GCA_036172795.1 of Pelodytes ibericus. Classification (NCBI taxonomy): domain Eukaryota; kingdom Metazoa; phylum Chordata; class Amphibia; order Anura; family Pelodytidae; genus Pelodytes; species Pelodytes ibericus. The sequence continues at coordinate 100,129,607 of CM069858.1, read as the reverse complement.
ATTTTTGTCTCCAAACTTGGAAACAGCTTCAAATATAATTGTCTTTAGATGTATGAAAACGGATGACAAATGTAACTTTGCTTCCCACTTTTAAATAAACAGCTAACTAATATAATTGTGTAATAATGGAAATATATTTAAATGGTATGAATCTCTGTTTCTATTTCCTTTATGCTGAAACGCTGGAAGGCTTTTTGGCCCTGCAGAAAACACCACATAATATGCTCTTTTGCCATCAATGATGTATCTCTATGCGCACTATATTCTCATTGTCTATTTCCTCTGTGGCCACAAGATTTCCAGTTTTATAGAATGCAGGCAATAGCTGCACACTGATATTTTTAGCCGTTAAACTATGACAGCAGTACATATCAGAAACAATAATTACACATTATATTAAATAACCATTTATTTGAAAATGAGAAAAATGTTGACATTACTCTTCAATTTTCATATTAACAACTGCACTAGAACTTTAATGTACCCTGTAAGATGTCATATGCAATGTTAGGAGACATACATTAAAATACAATGTAAGGGCTTTTTCTTGGTCTAAATCTGTAAGCATTTGGTAATCATGGGGCAAGATTGCTCTTGCATGAAATATAGCATATGAACTCCATAGTTACATTTATTCTCAAGTACAAAGGAATTTCTATGCCATAGGTAGAAAAATAGGAGAAAATAATAATCACAAAAAAAGTTGTTGTCTTCTTTTTATGATTTCTGGCATTGTGTAAAAACCATTTATATATTCGAGGCACATTAATAGGTTCTGACAAGGAAAATGTCTGGCGAAGATTCCCTAGTGTACTGTATATATTATATACAAATACAATATGCAGCTGGTAAATAAAGCATTAATTCAACAAAGAGAGTATGACAAAACATAGTGTTTGGTCCTCCTTTCAGGTGGTGTCCATTGTTATAATGCATGGCCCTGCAGTGTGTAGCGTGCTTGTGTAAATTAAACTATTGTGTTAATAGTGTGGAAGCACGCAGCACAATAAAGTATTTTCAATTGCATAATGTGAGTCTGCATGTAGCTGAAACGTATTTGCATTTTTCTTTTCTTTGTAGAACTAGAGTGCGCTCTGTTCAATGGCCTGAGTTGTCACGTATATTGCTGTTAACTCAAAATTGTATATTGTGGTCTGCGGTATTCCTTGACAAGATATAGGTTTGGTCTGATCATATTAAATGCCTTGTTTTGATTCCTTCCGGCTCTTACATGCATGTTTTGTTAATGCCGCTATTTCCTACCAGTCTGGCAAGTCTCACTGATTGGTATGTTGCCTTCAGTGTACCATGAACTTGGCTAGGTCACATGGTCCATAAAGCAAGATGTATTACTGAATGATGTCTTCTCTAGCAAACATGAAATATTTCCGGTGTACTCAATGCAGGAGTTTAGTTTATTTAAACTGCAGGATATATTTATAGCATAATTGATTAAACTCAGCAGATACTTGCTGGGTAGGCGCAGGGTATTCTGTCTAACTGTACACACCTAGGGAGCACTAGAAACCTGCCAACCTGCAGGACTACAAAGAGAATTGGACTTTATCCCTAACCTTAGGGCCTTTCAACTGTGGTTTGCAGTTTTTACCTTCTCCATAACCTACTGCACTAAAGGATCACAATAATAAGGAGTCAGGAACTCACAGCTAGCCTTCTTAGAAGATTGGGACATACCACAGATAAGAAAAAAGTATTTGGCACTATTGTCTGTGAAGGTCCATAGAACATCATTAAACTGTCCATCACAGAGTCTTGAAAATTTCCACCATGAACAATACTGTTTCCCACACCTGGGACACACTCTGGGAGACATGTCATAGGAGAAAAGGAACCCTACTGGGATGTACCACTTAGAGGCAGAGACTAACCTGCTTCTGTTACAGACCTAGGGGGAATTTCTTGACGTCTTGTGAAGTGAAGTAAAGGGTATAAGTGAAGCTAACGCAAGTTAATGCATGTACAAGGGAGCTACAGCTAACTTGGTTTAATTGTGATTTACTGTACCCAGGCTCAGGTCAAGTGAGAAGCATCGCAAAGAGTTGGAATTTAGTGAATTAATGTTTACGATTATTTAACAGACACCTTTGATTCTTTCTGTTACATTTAATTTATGTACTATGAATGGGATGGTACCTTGAATCCATCACAAGATTATCTTATGCCTTGTCTGTTATAATTTGCCATTCAGCAAATCACGGCAGACTATATAAGCCAAATAGTTCTTATCTGCCGAAAAGTTTTATATTCTTGTTAACATTGTGAAGCGAATAGACAATTCTTTTAACACACGGACAAATAGAGAAATCTCAGTGTTTACAATTTCAAAACAATCTACTTATTTATTTAGTGCAAGTCTTATCTGTTGAGGAATCCCACTGGTGTCACATGAGGTAAATGAGAATAGTGTGGCACTATCACTATCATAGAGACCCCTCCGCTCTTTGTTCATTCATAACAAAGAAGTCCAATGATTACATGCATGCTAATTCATTTGAATGCAAAATAGTGATGATTACTTGCTGAATTACAAAGCCTCTCTCTACGAATGCTGACATTTCACAAATCCTTGTCTAAATGTTGAGAGAAAAATTAGGCTTTTAAGATGCTGGATGCGTGCTGGATTCCCCTAGCTCTTTCTTTTGTCTTGACTGAATATGTTAAGCAGTACTTCTAGTGCTATAATGACATGATATATTGATATGTATACAGAAGTAGGTTATAGATTGATGTACAGTATGTACTTCCTCCCAGGTTCTCAGCATTACAGTATTAAAAGAAGACCAGCCTTATGAATAATAGAGACTGCAGCATGGGCATTATAGAGATAATAAATGCAGACTTTCCACCTCCTCTCCTTACTACCAGGAGAGTTGTAAAGCTTAATGCATTAGTTCTGCCTTCCTATAATAAATCATTTGCGTTTGTCATGAGGCTCTGGATACATTTGCCTTGTGAGGTACAGGGAAACACAGCACCACAAGACTATGGATAGCATTTGAAATGTGAAGACTGATTCTCATGTGTAATGTTTCAGTGGGAAATGTATTGTGATTACAAGTGGCATTACTGTATTTCATTGCATGGAATGAATAATCCTGTGCTAAGTGGTACACATTACATGCTCTGTATTATTTACTACACTGTCCCTGTTTATTGGGGACACATTGTGAATGATACAAAAGGTCATAAAGTTTTATTAAAATCGGGAGGATAAAAAAGTTTTAATCTGTCAAGGACCAATATGCTCATGAAGGTACAGTTCATGAGCATATTGTACATCAACATCAATAGACTTACTCCATACTGTGTTGATATCTGTAATTGCTAATTCTAGATGAGTAGGACATTTAGAAAAATGGTTGTGACAGTGGCGTCCTGAGGAGGGTTCGGGCAGTGTAAACAACACTGGCTGACACCTCCAGCGGGGGTGACACTCGTGCTGCCGGCATCCCTCAGCACCGCATCGTGCTGCTTAACTTTTTTTTTTGTGATAGCCGCATCCGCTGGATTTGGCCGCCGGAAAAAAAAAATCCCCGCAAACCAGATGTGACGTTATGTCACATACGGTGACTGTGTTTCCCTCCTCCGTGCAGGAGGAATCACTGCACAGAGACGTCCGGCCAGGGACACGGAGCAGCAGCCAGGAATCATGAGCATGGGAACTGCTGGTGTCCTATTGGGCAAATTGGCTGGGGCATCTGAAAGGCACATTATTCCTGGTATCTGAATGGCACAATATTACTGGTATCTGACTGGCAAAATATTACTGGTATCTGACTGGCACAATATTACTGGGCTCTGAAAGGCACATTATTCCTGGTATCTGAATGGCACAATATTACTGGTATCTGAATCGCACAATATTACTGGGCTCTGAATGGCACAATATTACTGGTATCTGACTGGCAAAATATTACTGGTATCTGACTGGCACAATATTACTGGGCTCTGAATGGCACAATATTACTGGGCTCTGAATGGCATAATATTACTGGTATCTGAATGGCACAATATTACTGGTATCTGACTGGCACAATATTACTGGGCTCTGAATTGCACAATATTACTGGGCTCTGAATGGTATAATATTACTGGTATCTGAATAGCACAATATTACTGGTATCTGACTGGCACAATATTACTGGGCTCTGAATGGCACAATATTATTGGGCTCGGAATGGCATAATATTACTGGGCTCTGAATGGCCCAATATTCCTGTTATCTGACTGGCACAATATTTCTGGGCTCTGAATGGCAAAAGATCACTGGGCTCTGAATGGCCCAATATTACTGGAATCTCAATGGCACAATATTACTGGGCTCTGAATGGCACAATATTACTGGTATCTGAATGGCACAATATTACTGGGCTCTGAATGGAACAATATTACTGGGCTCTGAATGGCACAATATTACTGGGCTCTGAATGGCCCAATATTACTGGAATCTGAATGGCATAATATTTTTGGACTCTGAATGGCACAATATTACTGGGCTCTGAATGGCATAATATTACTGGGCTCTAAATGGCACAATATTACTGGTATCTGAATGGCACAATATTACTGGGCTCTGAATGGCACAATATTACTGGTATTTGAATGGCACAATATTACTGTGCTCTGAATGGCACAATATTACTGGTATCTGAATGGCACAATATTACTGGGCTCTGAATGGCATAATATTACTGGGCTCTGAATGGCACAATACTACTGGTATCTGAATGGCACAATATTACTGGGCTCTGAATGGCACAATTACTGGGCTCTGAATGGCACAATATTACTGGCATCTGAATGGCACAATATTCCAGACATCTGAATGGCACAATATTCCAGGCATCTGAATGGCACAATGTTCCTGGCATCTGAATGGCACAATAATTATGGCATCTGAATGGCACAATATTCCTGGTATCTGAATGGCACAATATTCCTGGTATCTGAATGGCACAATATTACTGGCATCTGAATGGCACAATATTCCTGGTATCTGAATGGCACAATATTCCAGGTATCTGAATGGCACAATATTACTGGTATTTGAATGGCACAATATTCCTGGTATCTGAATGGCACAATATTATTGGTATTTGAATGGCACAATATTACTGGTATTTGAATGGCACAATATTACTGATATCTGAATCGCACAATATTACTGGCATATGATTGGCACAATAATACTGGTATCTTAATGGCACAATGGTATTGGCATCTGGCACAATAATACTGGCATAAAATCGGCAAATTGGCTGTTTTAGAGCGAGAGAGATGTCTATATGTATAGATATGTATTGTTTTAGAATTGTACAATTGTCACCTCATCAGGCTCCTGTGTGTTGCATAATTAATGGCGGTCCCATGTGTGGCATAATTATGGGGAGCTTGTGTGAGGCATATTTATGGGGCCCCATGTGTGGCATAATTAAGGGACTCTTTTGTGTGGCATAATTAAGGGACTCTTTTGTGTGGCATAATTATGGGGCACCTGTGTGTGTGTGTGGCATAATTATGGGGCACCAGTGTGTGTGGCATAGTTATGGGGCACCTGTGTGTGTGGCATAATTAATTAGGCAGAGGTGAGGCATAATTTATGGGGCTCTGGTGTGGCATAATTTATGTGGCTCTGGTGTGGCATAATTTATGGAGCTCTGGTGTGGCATAATTTATGGGGCTCCTGTGTGTGGTATAGTTATGGGGCTCCTGTGTGTGACATAGTTAATAGGCCATCTAACTGGCATTACTAAGGAATCTGTTTGGCATTGTATTGGATAAAATCCAGGGGGGTGACACCATGAGTTTCCGCACCGGGTGACACCAACCCTAGTGACGCCCGTGGGTTGTGATATGCCATAGGTGATAAAGATTATGTGTGTATATACATATATATATATATATATATATATATATATATATATATATATATATATATATATATATATGTGTGTGTGTGTATGCTATGTATATATACATGTATACATATCTTTGCATATGTATGGACATAGAGGATAGGACTGTTCATTGGGCTGCTTCCTCGCAGCCCCTTCACCGACACCGGAAGTTAGTATTAGTGCTTGGTATTAGGATTAGTATTAGGGCTCAGGGTTACTATTAAGGGTTAGTATTAGGGTTCTGGTTAGTAATAGGGTTTCAAGTTCGTATTAGCGTCGGGGTTGGGATTTGGTTTTAGGGTTGGTATAAGGGCTTGGGGTTAGTTTTAGGGGGATTTACTTTATTAGTGGGGATTTATTACTTCATTAGTAAGTGATTACAGTTCAGCACTCAACTGTCAGTGAACCTGCCATGCTGTCTTACACATATATATATATATATATATAGGTCTTTATATATTATATAGTCTTTAATGACTTATAATATGTCATGTGTTTCTTTAAATGCATACACTATTTGTATGTATTTATGTATATATATAAATATACACACAGTATAGAATGTATATTGGATTCTTACCTATAGTATGCATATATACGTATATACAGTATGTACACACACAAGTACATATACATTATATATAGTATGCATATATATAATAAATTAATAAATGTGCCTGTTTATGTTTGCATGTATATATGCATAAAAAATGGAAACCCAAGGTTAGCAGAAATATTTAGCTGTATGTAAATTCCTGTGTCTATGTGCCACTAATGATTGTTTGAAATCTGCGTGTAATTATTGAATACGTGTTGTCAAGAGAGGACCTTTAGGGATTTAATTGTTTGAGTTTAACACACTGGTTATTGAATTGTTTGACTTAAAGACACTGGTAAACACTATACTACAACTTACACAGTTTGTACCTGAATATTGTCATGGCAAAAGGCCAATTTTTTCTATTATTAACATGTACCATATATGTATAAATATGTATTTTCACACATGTAGGATATGACCAAATGTACACTACATATGGTTTCCCATGGAGGCATCACAATAAACCAAACTGCTAACCAAGGTACTATACACTGAGCCTTTGTAACTGGCTTACTGCACTAGCACAGACCTCTAATAAAATATCCCTAGAGGTGTACCAAGCCAGAAAATAATGTACAAGTCTCTGCGGGCATTATGTGATGAACCTTTTTTTTTTCACTCGGGCATATTTGCATCCACACAAATGTGCACAAACGTATTGCTGTGTAAGAGTTTTATAGGTGGCACTATCTGCTATTGTGTTGAAATGTCAACATTGATTAATTTGGCCTTTCTGTTTGTAAAATTGTACAATAGGTTAATTTAGCTTTGCAAAGTAATATCACAGGAGGGGGTACAGGAATGATGAATGGGTAAATATTCATCATATTTTATGCCTTCCGGTTAGCTCGTAAACAGTATTTACACCATACCTGCTTCTTAATTGTTGCCTGTGGTAAAGGGCTGACAAATGCAGCAGCTGTTTATTGCTTCATTAGATGAAATAAACCTATTGATATTAAACTGCCTAACATTTACACTGTGTAAGTTAAAATGTTTTATTTCTATAATTTATCAATAGACACCTAATTATATTTTATACGTAGGTCCTTACATTTCTCAAGTCACACTTTATGGTGGTTTTAACAACAATAAACAAAACTGGGAATCTACTGTACACCTAAAAGCAGAATAACCTTTGTGACATGAATAGAATTCAGCTTGGTTGCAGACTCTAAGATAGCAGAAGCCTAAAGCATTAAAGATCCATTACAACTCTAAAAGTACATGTGGGGGGAGAAAGCTTCTGCCTCTCTCTTATGAGTTCTGAGCAGAGTGATAGGATTTATTAAGAAATTCTAAGGTCTTCTGTGCATGGACCCAACTGGGAGTAAGATCTACCATCGTGCCTCAAACTACTTCAGCTGTTTAAAGAGTTACTCGCACATTGATGTATTAATTTATTACTACATCATGGTCCTAAGGCTTACAACTTTTATCCTGATGTGTCCCATGAGTTGAGGGAGCAAAATGACTTAAATAAATACATAATAATCTCCAAGCTCTCTACAATGTTCACCATTTTTGTCGGCACCTTACAAAAGGTGATCAATATTGTATTTGTTTTTGTGTAGGAAAGAATACAATTTGTAATGAAAAAAATAAAAACACCAAAACCCTTAATAAACAAACCTATATTAAAACATGAACATAAGTGATTGGGGAGATTTAAACACTGAAAAATCAATTGGCACAGTTGTTTTCAGCATTATGATGAGTTAATACTTTCATGCAGGGGACACGACTAAGACATATGAAAGCCATTATTCTTCTGATCTACACAGTAGCTTTTATTGCTTACACAATTTATAGTTCACATATATTTCAATATCGAAAAAGTAATATTCCTTCTACAGGTGTGTGCAAATCAGTGAAGAGATTTGTAATAAATACTTACTTCCTGTCTACTATAAGAATATTTCAATAACCTCATACATTAATACTGTGAGGCAAAGCGTGCATATGAGAAAGAGTCTGTGTATAGTCCACAGAACATTATTACATTTTTTGAATCATAAAGTTCACAAAAATGTCCTCCAAGAACTAAGTTAGTACCTACCACTGAGCAGGGATAATGTAATGTGTTTTGCCTTTTTGGGGGGGGGGGGAATGACATACAGTAGAAGAGTCTGCATTGTCTTAATTACATTGGTCTATATGTTCATCTAATGCCACCAAATATTCACCACTCTTGATTACGCAGCAATACTTGTGTGCTAAGAGAAAGGACTAAAATTTACTTGTTTCATCTTTTTCTAACATAACCTTGAACATTGCCTGAGGTAAATCTTCTTTTTAATGCTAACATTACCTACAGAATGAAACATTATTGGAAATTGTACATCTATGAGGAAAATGTTCAACTCTATTGTACTGAGATTCTATAATATTTTAAGTGAGACTGTTATCCACTAGACTTATAAATGATATGTTCAGGTCCAGGTAGCTACATACTCTTGATTTGCTGATGAGATTATTCACAAATTGTTTTGTTGGCAAAATTGCAAGTAAAAAAAATCTGTTTTAAATGTATCTGTGGTGTCTCCTGTTTATGACATCATCTGGGGCACAATATGCAAATTAAATGCTTTTCAGTGGAAATGTGTAATTTGCATATTAGACCACAGGATATGTCATAAACTGGATACCCCACTGACACATTTAAAAAACATTTGTCTCCTAATTTAGGCATTTGCTTACTATTTTGCTAACACAATGTATAGATAATGTTCAATAATTAGGATCCTCTACATGCACAGTAAAAACAATGTTTAGGTGGCAGCCCTTTTAATGTATTTTAGAGACTGAGTGATGCTGCTAACATGATCCAGAAAAAATCTGCCCTAGATAATAATTGTTTCAGGTATTATGAATAAAGCAAGGGACGTGCAGGTGAGATGAACATTCCATCTCACCATTTTAACTATACATTGTGTAAGAACATTCCTGGTGAGTTTCCCCCACTAAGCAAACTCACAGGATTGTCCCTGTATGATGTATAACTAAACTGGTCAGATTAAATATTCATCTCACCTCAACTCACCTTTTAGTGAATAGTCCCCAGTGAAAGGGAATGTGAGAAAATAAATTGAGTTTTATTTTCTTTTGAATATAACCAGTAATTCTGGAAAAATGATAAGATGATTAGATGAGATTGTATCAGATAAAATAATTACTTATTTCTAAGACCCCCCAAAACATATATGAAAAAAAGTAGTTTTAAAATGTGTAGTTTATTAGCATTGCTGCTGTACGTGTGCAAGAAGCTCAGCCAGATAGATTTAACTGTAAGTCAGTTGTGCTTGCACATTCTCAAATTTTCCATTAGGTCACATTCTGGTGCATCCATCTCCTCTCATCATTCTTTGAATTTATCATCATTTGGCTTGTCAGACTGTAGGTTAATACTACCTAGAATGTAGTGAACGTGAAACGAATCAATGGGACCGAATGTAGGCAAATGGAAGTGACTGGTATCCAAACATTTAATCATCTGGTTGCACATCAGACATTGAAGGGAACACACATGTTTAGAAAAAGGCAGATCTAAATTTCAAATATAACAAAAGTAAAATGAGATGTTATTTTAATTTTATTATTAATATTATTTTAATATGCTGGTTTAATTCTCCGGACAGAGATAGCATGCTGCATCAAGAATGTAATGGATTATTTTTCTGGGGGTTCATGTGACTTGTTAGTTCGTCCCAAACAATCGTGATAATAATTTGTGTTTTTACAACATACCAACTAATTACTTATTGTGAACATAATGAACAGAGTGATTTAAAATCAACATTTTTTATGAGAGCAATTAAATCTAAAAGATTAATGAAACTATTAAAAATGCACTTTTTGTTGGAAGTGTTTCTTTAGAGCATGTTATTGTCTTTGGAAGCATTTATGGATAATCCATTTTAAAATGAATTAGTAAAGAATGTTTCTTGTACTGGAATCAACATAGAGTAAAAATGGCATCCTCTTCCTGTTTATGTGTATATGGTTATTAAGCAAGGTTGTCAAACAGTAAGTCGGTGTTTACATTTACACAACATTCCAAGACAAAATGAAACTTATAGTTGTCATTGCTGCAGTATTTCCAGTGAGTGGAATGGTTTACTTTAAATAATTATCTAAAATGCTTAGAGCAGGGGTATCATATTAAGATGTTAATTGCGTGTCAGAGATTATTATTATTTTAATATAATTAACATATAATAGGATTAGCATTGTATACTACTGGTCAGTGCACTGAGCATCATTTTAAACATTTGGTGTAATGAGTACACATAAGGTTTCACTAAAGGGCCTCAATGAGCCCATGCTGACCCTCCTAAATATAGATCCTATATTCCCTCAGCAATGAAGGAATATTGGTATCTCTATAACCACTGAATTTTTTTATTTTTTTATAACTGGGCCCTTGCTCCTGGTTTTCTCTGCTAGTCACTTAAAATATGACAGCAGGTGGACCCTAGGGGCAGAACATTTAAAAATAGGAAGCCATTCAGTTTTATTTCAGTCACAGGACAATAAATAGATTTGTAAAAAACTACAAAATACAAGATGGAGTAATGCAAAATGTTTAAAACAACCACTACATTGGTTCTATTTTACTTACTATTTTGCTTATTATTTTCTTAATTTAACTTATTGCTGTACATGCATGTCCAGCTTATCCATCTTGGGTCTAAGGATAAAGGGCTTACCACCATAACCATACCGACCAAAACACACCCACATCCATCATGTTATATGAAAATTAAAATGAAATAGATAATAAAGTTTGCACTCGAGAGATGGAGAGTTTATTATAGACACTGACAGTCCTACGCATGTAGCCACAGGTCTGTTTGTTTGTTGTTGTCAGTTAGAATAGACAAAAGCAGAAGCCCTGCACAATGACCGCAAAATATCTTGAACCCTCAGCAGGTCTTAAAAGCAATGTCCCCATACAAGTGAAATCAATCATGCCCATGACTCATGAGAGCTATGTCACCATTCTCCAGCAACTATCTACCCCAGCTGTATTAGTTGGCGTCATCTTATGGAGAGACACTGTGCACCATCATACTGAACAGAGTGAATACCCCAAAAAGAAATAATATGTGTAGAGGATATTGCACCAACCAAAGTCAAATAATTCTACCTTCCAATCCATGAATCCATGAATCCATGAATCTTATTTGTATTCTATTTTAAAAAATTATAAATCAGTGTCCCACTATATGTAAGCAGAACTAACCACATGTATTTAATGTTATCTTGAGGACATACTGAGTAATCAGCAAGTTTGTGCTAATTACTCAGTTGGGCTGCATTGCTTCTCCAAGATTTTGCCACATTATTTAGCATTGTTTGTATGTTCACTCTTTCGCTATATATAAATGTACTTATATATATATATATATAAAAAGTTTTACTTATTTACAAGTATGTAATTTACAAGTATGTAATTAGTTTTTAATTAGTTATTTATATATATATATATATATATATATATATTTATATATATATATATATATATATATATATATATATATATATATAGATATATATATATACCGTATATATTTTAACTAATTAAAATTAATTACATACTTGTAATATCCTCCAGGTCAGAAATTAATAAAGTGGAGGAACACAGATCAAAAAATTGATAATTCAGTTACATACCCCAAATAAACAACATCGCCCCTGATATACAAGCAGTGAAAGTGCAGTAAGGTGCATTGTATTCTTTCATTGAAACATGTCTATTTAAATTCCTAAATTTGATGTAATATTTAAATTAAACAGAACACAGTGGCACAGAAAGTATAGGGTAATCATAAGTCCGCTCTCAGGTCTTATTTATATATTATTTTTGTCTAAATTATCTGTGCTATTGTGATATTGTTTATTTGCTATATGTACTAGAATTATCATTTTGCATTTTGATTTTGTGTGGGCACTTCCACTTTATTTTTTCGCTCTGATTGGGCACAGGCCTGGGGTGTAAAACCACATTGTTTCTTTTTTGTATAACAGTTTTGAAATACATAGCATGTTGATGTGCCTATTCTACCTAACTTCACTCAAGGTCAGAAATATATCCTTCCATGACCCAAGTCTATTCTTTGAAGTAAGATTTTTACCAATATAACGTCTGTTATTTTTTGTTGTGTTTTTTCTTTTTTCTTTTTTTTTTAAATATAATTGCATGCTTGCATTGTTTTGATAAAATCTATATGGTCACATTATTTCAACAAGCTGTTATAAATATGTTCTGATGTTCAATTTTTAATACTGGTGTTTGTAGATTTTCCCTGTTTTAAAAGCTTTTGAGAGACTTTTTTTTTGTTTATCCGATCGTTTCCAATAGACTGACCATATGTATTTATAAGCACATTTATGAATAGTCTTGCAGTATCTATATGTGATTGTCATAGGGGTCTATTCACTATAAGGTGAGTTGAGGTGAAATTAACATTTTTTCTCATCATTTTAACTATACATTGTTCAGGGACAAACCTGGTGAGTTTGCTTCTCTGGGAAACTCACCATGTTTGTCCCTGAATAATGTGTAGTTAAAATGGTGAGATAAAATGTTCTCATCTTTTAGAGAATTGCGTGTGTTTTTATAAAATATTGTCCTTGTGTAGGATTAAGAATGCAATTACAACATAATAGCTTGTCTGTAATAAATTAAAAGTTAGGGCATTTTGTTGTTTTTTGAAAGCAAACACATTATGTCATATACAATTATATAAATATATAATGTATACATGTGGTGTGATGACATATAGGAATCCACTATGGGAATCTTGGCATATAGAATATTAAAGCATATTGCTTTAGCATACTGGTTAAAGATTGCTCTAGATTGAAGAGTATAAACCACTTCCAGTTCCTTTAAGCTTATTGTGTCTAGGGAATTGAGATCCAAAAGCATTATTGGATTCTAACAATAATTACAGCTAGCAATTCCTGCAGCTTTTCTCTAATTGCCAATAAACTTTTCCAAACAGTGCAATAGAAACCTCAGTGTAAAGAAGGATTGTGCTGTAATTAAATGTATTGAGAGGCACGTAAATCTAGAACCACTGTAGATAAAATGAAGACCTAAGGAAGTTGGCTGTTCAGAGGGTAACTAAGTTTCAATGTATTCATTTATAAAGAAGATGGCCATTTTAAAAGTATAGCCAGGGCTAGGCTGGCCCAACCGGATACAGGGAAAAATCTAGGTAAGCCGTCTGCACTGGGGCCCCTGTGGGATGTGGCTGCTTAAAGTAATTAGCTGAATTACTTAAATGACGTCATATCTGGCAAGCAACCGAGCTGTGTTCTGACGAGGCAATCTGCATGTTGTGGAAAATCTTGTGAGTGCAATCTACATGCTTGGGTAAGTTATGAGTGCTGGGGCAAGCCCTGTGAGTGCAATCTGGGTGCTAGGGCAAGTCTCATGAGTGCAATCTGGGTGCTGGGGTAAGTCAATGTATCAACCCAGCATATACAGAAGGTTGTATCTCACACACTACTCTGATATATACCCCTATAAATGGTAATATATGTCCTCAGTATGTGCAGGGCCGGCCTTAGGGATGTGCGACCTGTGCGAGCGCACAGGGCGCAACACCCCAGGGGGCGCCGCCCGCCAGCGTAAAAAAAAAAAAAAAAAGTTAAAAAAATAAAATAAAAGCCGATAGAGGCACTGGGTGGGGGAGATCAAAAGATCCCCCCTCACCAGCCCTCTGCTCGGCATGCTCTGCTGTGTCGGGGAGGGGGCGGAGCTAACCGGCTGAGCGGTGTAGCTCCGCCCCCACCCTGTGAAGCAGAGAAGCTCCTGCTTCACGGGGAGCTGCAGGCAGCAAAAGAAAGTGCTGCTCGGCTCCCCATGCCTGCATTAGGAATGGGGAGCCGAGCAGCACTTTCTTTTGCTGCCCACAGCTCCCCGTGAAGCAGACGCTGCTCTGCTTCACAGGGTGGGGGCGGAGCTACACCGCTCAGCCGGTTAGCTCCGCCCCCTCCCTGCTCAACATTTCCAGGCAAGGGGGGGGGGGGGGGGTTGAAGAGGCAGACTGAACAAGGGGAGAGAGAGACAGACAGAACAGGGGGAGGGGGAGAGAGAGACAGACAGAACAGGGGGAGGGGGAGAGAGAGAGAGACAGACAGAACAGGGGGAGGGGGAGAGAGAGAGACAGACAGAACAGGGGGAGGGGGAGAGAGAGACAGACAGAACAGGGGGAGGGGGAGAGAGAGATAGACTGAACAGGGGGAGGGGACGAGAGAGAGACAGACAGAACAAGGAGAGAGAGTCAGACAGAACAGGGGGAGGGGGAGAGAGAGAGACAGACAGAACAAGGAGAGAGAGTCAGACAGAACAAGGGGAGGGGGAGAGAGAGAGAGAGAGAGAGACAGAACAGGGGGGAGAGAGAGAGAGAGAGACAGAATGGGGGGAGTGAGAGACAGAACAAGGGGAGAGAGAGACAGACAGAACAGGGGGAGAGAGAGACAGACAGAACAGGGGGAGAGAGAGACAGAACAGGAGGAGGGGGAGAGAGACAGACAGAACAGGGGGAGAGAGAGACAGAACAGGAGGAGGGGGAGAGAGAGAGACAGAACAGGGGGAGAGAGACAGAGAAGACGGGTGTCTGGGGGGTGGGGGGAGAGACAGAACACAGGTGTCTGGGGGGGAGAGACAACGGGGGGGGACAGAACAGGGGGAGGAGAGACAGAACAGGGGGAGGGGGGAGAGAGACAGAACACAGGGGTCTGGGGGGGAAAGACAGAACAGGGGAGGGGGGGAGGGAGAGAGAGAAAACAGGTATGGGGGAGTTAGAGCGAGACAGAAGTGGCAAGGAAGAGGGAAGGGACACATACATAGGGGGGGAGGGGGGCGCCACGGGGGAAGCCCGCACAGGGCGCTGGGACACTTAAGGCCGGCCCTGAGTATGTACACAAGGTTATGTCTCCATTGCACAGAGATGCAGAGACACAAAGCAAACCGGAAGACTGATGACTGCAGACTGCACCAACAGGAACCAAACTGAAGAAACTGAACACATGTGTGTGGTCCATTCTATAGCAGAAAGGCAACAATAAACAGCAGGAAATCTGGACTAGAACAATAGAACACGGAACAAAGGAGCATAGAACAGAAATACCTAGTATTCACCCCTTGCAGACACAAGACAAACGAGGCGAGGGGTTAATGACACAGTACGAACCTAGTCTATCCTGCACCAAACAAAGCACTGAAACGTTTTTTGTTTTTTTTCCGCTTTGAGTGCTTTAAGTGTATTGCACCAATATCTCCATGTGGAGGCATCATGCGATACAAAAAAACTGCCTGGCACACTGCCTTTAAAACACGTGGTGCACCCGGCAGATTAAAAGACCATAGGAAGTGATTAACATCGCTTCCTATTGCTCTCTGAGTGTTGCGGACATGCCTCACAGGTCAGATTCTAAAGCCGCTGAATCAGGGCTGATTTTGACCCTGATCAATGTCCTGATACATCTAGTGATGCATCAGTGGCTGATGGCAATGCTGCTAAGGAGTGGGTAGAACCTAATCACTATAGACTATCCCTCCTTTGCAGTTCCTGGAATCAACATTGTTGTTGCAGGATTAACCTCCCTGCAGTATGTTCAGGGGGATGATCTTTTATGGGACATTGACTCCCAAACTAATCTTTTTGCCCAGCAGTACCATGCTGCTAACCCTCAGTCCTTTTTGGGAAAGCAGCACTGGGTCCCCACAGAATTTCTGAAATTCTGGGAACTCACTTTATTACTGGAGCACGAGTGCTATATGCAATACCCCTATTTTCCCACAGAAAATGCATAGGCTGATTTATTAAATGCTCCTGCGTTACATGAATTTTAATGATAACAGCCTGTGCCCCCCTAGTGAGCACCCCCAATTTGACAGGCTGTTTAAAATCTGTCCCCTGATTACCCACCTCGCTGCCAGGTTTGCAGACGTTTAAACACCTGGGAGGAATATATCTGTTGATGAATCCCTGATGAAACATAAGGGAAGGTTGGGATTCAAACAGTATATTACTTCCAAGGAATCAGCTGCTACAGCCCTACCTCATCATGCGTAAGACCAATGTCTGGTACAAGAAAGTTGTTATTCATCTCATGCAAATTGCAACCCACAACTCTTTTTTGCTCTGCAAAAAATCAAACTCCGGAGTGAGACTGACCTTTCTGCAATTTCAGCTCCAGGTCATTTCGGGGGTCTTGTACCTGGTCCCCGGGCGGTGATGGGGGAAAGTAGGTTTGGGGCTACCCATTTCATTTTTTAAATTCCCCCTCCTCCAAAAATGCAGAACACGCAGAGAAAGTGCAGAGTGTGTTACACCAGGGGGCAACGAAAGGAGACCTCCTTCTACTGTCCTGATTTCCCTATACCCCTTCACTCTGTATAGGTACATGCTTTAAGCTGTACCACACTGTGGCCAACTTTTTTATTTTTTATTTGTGGTTTCTGCTCCAGTCGTTTTAACTTTTTTACCTGTACTGCTCCAGACTTTTACATTTTTCTATTCCAAGTCAGCAAGTCCTAATTTGTGCAGTACCATCCCAGAAATCCAGAAAAATCAATTGTGCCTCAACCTTCCCAAACATCCTGGCAAACCCATGCATTGGGGGCATAGATCTACTGAGGGGGGCCTTGCAGAAAATAACCTGGAGTGTGTTCTTGCAGTAACCTATAACAGGCTCTCCTAAATTGCAGTCAAAAAGCAATGTGTGTGAAAAATTACCACCACACAAGTTCTCTCTTTTTTTTTGGCTAAACGCTTGCATCAGAGGCATCAATTTACCCCATATTCAATACCTTGGGGTGTCAACTTTTCAAATGTATACACTTTCATTGCAAAAAAAGCTACTGGGGTATGCAAAAGGCCCCAAATAAAGATAGGCAAAAGAAGATAAGTCATTCTAAAAATTAGTGCATGTCCCTAATTTGCATTGCACCCCAACAACTAAACAAACCTATGCATGGGTGGTATCCCTGTAGTTCCAAGATGTTGATGAACACATATTGAGCTGTTGTTTGGCAGTGACACATACCAAAATATGGAAGTTCATGCTTGAAGAGCAATCCATGTGAAAAAAACTCAAAAAAATGACTTCCCAAAACTTTGACAAAGGCTAGAGGTAGAATTAGTGCATGGAAAGTGTTAAAATACCACCACTTGAAATACCTTAGGGTGTCTAGTTTCCAAAAATATATGGTTTGATGGGGTAAGATACACTGGCCAGCTTAAAAAATTTCCAAAATGGGACATGGGCCAAGGTTGAGAGTAGACATGTGCAGTCGTTTTCGTCCATTCGTCCGAAAAACGAATAACGAAAAAGCTAAACTAACGAAAGCTGAATGAACGCATGGTTAAAAAATTAAAATCATTCGTCCATTCGTGCTATTGGCATTCTATAAACCGAAATAGAGTCGGTTGATAGAATACCAATAGCATTACACACATTCCATAAACCGACATAATGAACGACTTTCGGTTTATGGAATGCATGTAATGCTATTGCTATTCTAAAAAACCGAAATAGAGTCCCCATTCATACGAATAGGTCAATTGACCTATTCGTATGAATGGGGACTCTATATCGGTTTATATAATAGCAATAGCATTACATGTATTCCATAAACCGAAAGTCTATCGACCGAAAGACATTCGGTTTACAGACTTTCGGTTTATAGAATACATGTAATGCTATTGCTATTCTATAAACCGAAAGTCTATAAACCGAACGTCGTTCGTTTTATAGACTTTCGGCTTATGGAATACATGTAATACCATTGGCTTTCTATAAACCGAACTAGAGTCCCCTTTCATAAGAATTTCTTATGAATGGAGACTCTAGTTCGGTTTATAGAAAGCCAATAGTATTACATGTATTCCATAAGCCGAAAGACATTCGGCTTATAGACTTTCGGTTTATGGAATGCATATAATCCTATTGGCTTTCTATAAACCGATATAGAGTCGGTTTATAGAAAGCCAATAGCATTACATACATTCCATAAACCGAAAGTCTATAAACCGATATGTCTTTCGGTTTATAGACTTTCGGTTTATGGAATATGTAGGTCAATTGATTCGTACGAACGAATAAAACGAAACGAAAATAATGAATGAATTTCGTCTGAAATGAATGCAGTAATGAACGAAATTCGTTTTAGACTAAATAAATAACATTTTCGTCCGAATGAGAGCAAGTCAACATTCCAAGCCTGAAATGCACACCTCCCAAATGTGACTATTTAGCCCCCAAATAACAAGACAAACCTATGCATGGGTGGTATCCCTGTACTCAGGAGATGTTGTCGAACACATATTGAGGTATTATTTAACAGTGACACCTAACAGTATCTGTGAATTCATGCCTGAAGTACAATGTATGTGAAAAAAAATAAATCAAAATATATATACCACCATTTGAAATACCCTAGGGTATCTAGTTTTCAAAAATATATGTGTTTGCAGGGTAAAATACACAGTCTGAAATCCAAAATGTGCACCTCCCAAGTGTGGCCTTTTAGCCCCCAAATAACCTAACCAACCTATGCATGGGTAGTATCCCTGTACTCAGGAGATGTTGCTGAACCCATATTGAGGTGTTATTTGGCAATACCCCTTCACATTTTCAGGAAATATTTACCTGTTGCAATATGTGTGAATTTTTTTTTCCTGCAAAGTTTGGCAAAGGTTGGTGGTAAAATGGCTACATGAAAACTGTCAAAATACCCCAAGTCAAATGCCCTGAGTTGTCTAGTTTTGAAAAAAAAAAAAGAACATTTATGGATTTAGTACAGATATCGGTGTTACAATGTCACTATCGCTAATTTTGAAAAAAAAAAAGGATTTTTAAACAGTATTAGAAGAAAGACCTTCTTATGCTGATAAAAAACAATAAATAGTTTGTGTGGGTACACTAAATGAGAAAGAAATAAATGACAGCAAAACTCAAAAACCTCAGAAATGTTAAAACAGCCCATGTCACCAAGTGTCAGACAAGCCAAGAAAAGTCATGTCACTATGGGGTTAACAGGGTTCTCAGCCGGGACAGAACTGAGACAGGGCTGAAACTCTAACATTGCAGGAACTGCAACAGGGTTGTACAGCACAGGACTTCAGGATTAGGCAGAAGTTGACTTAAGCTAAGCATAGGCAGGTGCCAGAGAATTGTCAGACTTAGGCAGGTACTGGTGTATCTAGACTTAGGCAGGTGACAGTGTGTGGCTAGGTTTAGGCTAAAGAGGGGGATACCCTATGTGGCCAAGCCAAAGAGGGATGCCACTCTTTGGGGAATACCCTATGTGGCCAAGCCAAAGAGGGATGCCACTGTGTGGGGGATACACTATGAGGCCTAGCAAGGAGGGGGCACAGCCACACACTGTGGCTGAGCAAGGACAAGGAGCAAGTTACAAAGACACAAACATAGAGTAGGAGCTAGCATAATTCAGAAGCAAAATGTAAAAGCAAGGCAAAAACAGGAGCGAGCATAGGTAATAAGCAAGCGAGCAAAGCGAAAGGATATCAAAAACAACTGGATACAACCTGGGTGAGTCTGCCAACGGGTTGAGGCCTGACAATTTGTTAAAAACAAAATCAAAGGAAAAATTATTTGATCATTACATAGCATATAGTTATCCTTTGTGTCATGCATACTAAGATATGATATTAAAGAATGGATGTTCTTACAATATAACAATGTTAGTCTAAAGTTCATGAATGAACAATGTGTAACTGTAAAGCGGTTAAATGGTTTAATTATATCTATTATCAAAGTCCTAATTTTGTAATATTCTATTCTTCAAAATGTGTTTGTAAATTAACTACAATACTGCTCTGATTATATCAAATTCCAGGCCTTTCAAGAGGCAGATTGTGCAATGCCAATCAATCCTATTTAAGATTTACTTAAAATTATAATTTACTGTATTGATGGGTTAAATTTAGACTCAGCTGTATTAGCTCTAACTGACTACGGGCTAATGTATTTCCTTTACTATTATTACAGTAGTATTGTAAGATTTGACTGTGTACTGAAAGATAGAGGTTCAGAGGAGAAGATGAAAGGGGAAGAGGAAAATCTAACACACAAAGAAGCAAAGAACAGGAACAATTTCAACAGGAGAAATGATAACAAGTAGAAAAAATTAAGGATTGAAATAAATGATAAGAAGCAGAAACAATGACATAACAATAGAAATATAAAATAACTAGAAAGTGAAGCGTGAATTGAGAACCTGGCCATATAGTAGTAAATAGTGAGGTCCTTGTGTAACCTAAATTGCTAAGAGAGCTAGAATAAGTTTTCTATAAATGTCTAGCATTGACTTATAATGTAAATCAATATTCATTTTGAAATTACTCTACCCTGTGAACCATTCACCAATGCACATTAATGGACAGATAAGCAATCCAATTGTTTGGTCAACAAGAGAAACTTACTAAAGGGTCTACTGACTAATTCCAAATTTGGCTGCTCAGGATGGCCAGATTTGGGCCTAGGATAGGCAATTTCTGCTGATTTAAGGCCAATCTTTGTCAAATATTGTTTGGTGAAAATGGCTAGGAGAAAAAATTCTATATAACTATAATACTATACAGTGGATATAAAAAGTCTACACACCCATGTTAAAATGTCAGGTTTCTGTGCTGTAAAAAAATGAGACAAAGATAAATCATTTCAGAACTTTTAACACCTTTAATGTGACCTATAAACTGTACAACTCAATTGAAAAACAAACTGAAATCTTTTAGATAGAGGGAAGAAAAAATATAAAAATAAAATAATGTGGTTGCATAAGTGTGCACACCCTCTTATAACTGCGGATGTAGCTGTGTTCAGAATTAAGCAATCACATTCCAAATCATGTTAAATAGGGGTCAGCATACACCTGCCATCATTTAAAGTGCCTCTGATTAACCCCAAATAAAGTTCAGCTGCTCTAGTTGGTCTTTCCTGATATTTTCTTAGTCGCATCCCACAGCATCAGAGGGATCTCATTGTTAAAAGGTATCAGTCAGGAGAAGGGTACAAAATAATTTCCAAGGCATTAGATATACCATGGAACACAGTGAAGACAGTCATCATCAAGTGGAGAAAATATGGCACAACAGTGACATTACAAAGAACTGGAGCTCCCTCCAAAATTGATGAAAAGACGAGAAAAAAACTGGTCTGGGAGGCTACCAAGAGGCCTACAGCAACATTAAAGGAGCTGCAGGAATATCTGTCAAGTACTGGCTGTGTGGTACATGTGACAACAATCTCCCGTATTCTTCATATGTCTGGGCTATGGGGTAGAGTGGCAAGACGAAAGCCTTTTCTTACGAAGAAAAACATCCAAGCCAGGCTACATTTTGCAAAAACACATCTGAAGTATCCCAAAAGCATGTGGGAAAAGGTGTTATGGTCTGATGAAACCAAGGTTGAACTTTTTGGCCATATTTCCAAAAGATATGTTTGGCTCAAAAACAACACTGCACATCACCAAAAGAACTCCATACCCACAGTGAAGCATGGTGGTGGCAGCATCATGCTTTGGGGCTGTTTTTCTTCAGCTGGAACTGGGGCCTTAGTTAAGATAGAGGGAATTATAAACAGTTCCAAATACCAGTCAATATTGGCACAAAACCTTCAGGCTTCTGCTAGAAAGCTGAACATGAAGAGGAACTTCATCTTTCAGCATGACAACGACCCAAAGCATACATCCAAATCAACAAAGGAATGGCTTCACCAGAAGAAGATTAAAGTTTAGAATGGCCCAGCCAGAGCCTAGACCTGAATCCGATTGAAAATCTGTGGGGTGATCTGAGGAGGCACAGGAGATGCCCTCGCAATCTGACAGATTTGGAGTGTTTTTGCAAAGAATAGTGGGCAAATCTTGTCAAGTCAAAATGTGCCATGCTGATAGACTCATACCCAAAAAGACTGAGTGCTGTAATAAAATCAAAAGGTGCTTCAACAAAGTATTAGTTTAAGGGTGTGCACACTTATGCAACCACATTATTTTATTTTTATATTTTTTCTTCCCTCTACCTAAAAGATTTCAGTTTGCTTTTCAATTGAGTTGTACAGTTTATAGGTCACATTAAAGGTGGAAAAAGTTCTGAAATGATTTATCTTTGTCTCTTTTTTTTTACAGCACAGAAACCTAACATTTTAACAGGGGTGTGTAGACTTTTTATATCCACTGTATATAACATTAACATATGCATTAAATTAATTAATTAATATTATTTTTACATTTTTATTTGGAAAATTGCCACTACTTTAAATGATTTCATTGGAGTTCTATTTAAAATCCTGAAATAAAATCTCAATTTCCATCACTAAAAACCTTTTAGTAAAATAAATTGTTTTTATTGCTAGGGTTTTAAAGGTAAGCCATCATTTTCTGAATTCTTTTGCTCCAGCTTTATTTTGCCTACATTCCCCTAAACTTGATTTATCCCCTTATTTCTGGTACAGAATTTATGCGACAAGATCTTATGACTGGATTCATCAGTAGCCTTCACAGTACCCTTGCCAGCTACTCTCTGACATAACTTGATTCTTGTCGGTCTGATTCTCCACCAGCATCTCATCTTAATTGCTCCAAATTCTTTTTTTTTACTAAGCACATCTTAAACTTGGATCTTTTCTTGAATATTCTAACCTGTGTACATCTTTATAACTGGTGTTGACTATTTCATAACATCTGTAGTTAGATACCGAGACATTTTATCAGTTTTGGTATGATAAACAGTTAACCATTTGGTCAGTTTCTTTCAGATACCCAGTTATAACTGCCTACAAGTAGCCTGTGTCACCATATTAAATATATTACCACTATTCTGAATTAAATAAAGAGGATGTGTGCTCCCCAATTACTTCTCTCAATGCCCTGCTTCTAACAAAAAAAGCATTATCTAACAAGTTAAAATAGTTGTAGGAGGATAGGGTCCTGTGCTGGGTAACTGCACTTATCTGGTAGAAGATAGAAGATAGAAGAGATTTACACAGTCACATACAGAGGCCCTGTGGAGGCAGCTGCTGTATCCAGTATAACAGGGCTAGGACTGAGGAACCCTGTAGTCATCCTGGAGCAGGCATGGATAATAACTACACAGGAAATCAGGATGTTGCAAGCTAGGACAGCATAAATTAAAAGACAGAACAAGCAGAGCCAAAAAGCAGCTGAGGCAGAAAAGAACTGAATACAGGGTAAAGGGCTAAGAACTAAATAGAGCTGGACAGAGGAGAAACCAAGCAAAGGATAAACAATAAAAGGCACAAAGATACTGATAATAAAATAGAAATAATGCATGGTACAGACAAAGGGCATTGATACAACGCTCAGAGGCCAGGGATAAGGAACACAGATAAACATACAAAAGGACAAACATGAATACAAGAACTAGCCTAACATTAACAATGGTAAAATGGTGGGGGTTTGGTTCACCTATTGGCCAATTAGATGTTAGCTTTCCAATCATGTCAAGGTACCTCACAATTGGGCAAGTTCCTAACTAATATTAGCAAATGAATAACATGAGTTTAAAGATCTACATTGCAGAGAGATACAAACAAGGAATAGCTGTAGACTGAACTGCACAGGGCTTAAGCCTGCAGGATCTGAAAGTAGCAAAAAACGGGCAGGGCTGCATATTTATACAAAGCAAAGAAACTAGGTAGAGTGAAACAATGAAAACCTGGAATGGAACATAATGACAGGCAGAAAGGAAAACCAGAAAGGGATCAGAACAGAAGCCAGAAGCATGGAAACCATAACAGAATAATATGCCAGTTCCAGAATACAAGACAGGGCTGAAATACAAGAAAGGACTGGAATACAAGACAGGGATGGAACCAGACTGTAGCCGGATTAGGCAGGTGCCTCTCTGCTACCAACTGGGCAGGTGTCATACTAGGACCAACTGGGCACGTGTCACTCTGGGCAGGTGCCATACTAGGGCCAACAGGGCAGGTGCTATTATGGGCAGGTGCCACTCTAGGGCCAGGTACTACTCTCAGGCCAACTAGGCAGGTGCTGCTCTGGGCAGGTGCCACTCTGGTGCCAAACAAGGGAAAAGTGCCACTCTTTGGCCAGACATGGATACAAGGAAGAGAGCAGGAACACTAGACAAGGCAGGAAAACAGGCAGACAGCAATGAACATTAACAATAAACAGGAAAGAAAAGCAAAAAGGATACTGAAATTACTAGATACAGCTTGGATGTGCCTGCACATTGGTGAATGGTTAGAAGCATTATGTTTGTTGATAAGGTTTAGTGGTGGTCTGTTGTAGTTGATCTGGAACTGAACACAGCATGATAGGATTAATTTGTTATTCATTTCCTCAGGCATTTTTGAAGTAGGTTTCTGACATTATTGGCAGTCCACAGTCCCTACAATAATTAAGAATATATCCAAAGACAACATACATGGAAAATGCTCTTCATCCTCATAAAAATCAGTTGTGTCTGGGAGGCCTGTTATAAAAGTGTATACATTTTATTAGTTTTGTTCAATATTGTTTATAAGATATTTTTAATTACTGAACTATGTGTCTGTGTATGTCTAGGGTGGACACATTTAATACAAATAAATTGCTTGTTCAGAAGGAATGAACTAACCATCAATATCTGGTCACTGACTCCGGAAGGGAAGGAAATATTGTGCTTTATGGGAAATATTTTGCCTGCAGGTAACAAATAGAGATATGGCAACTGAAGTAGCAGCTGTTTGTAGAAGAAGGGAACATCACTTCAGTGTTGTTATATAAGTACCGTATTTGCTCAATTATAAGACGACCCTGATTATAGGACTATTCCTTTAGGAAAAAAACTAAAAGCCTGAATTTAAGACTACCCTATAGGAAAAAAGTTCAACTTGTATATATTAACATGTAAATTGCTTTTTTAATAAAAAAAATTAGATAAAAAAATGCATTTCTTGTTTTTATTTCTTTTTATTTGCCAATGCTGCCTCTCTCTTTCCCTTGCCCCCAACTTTGTCTCTCTCCCCCCTTAGTGTTGTCTCTCTCTCTCTCTCTCTCCCCCTCCCTTTGACTCCCCCCTCGTCTCTCTCTCCCCCCTGTGCCCCCCTCCCTCCCCTTGTCTCTCTCTTCCCCCTTCCCTCCCCTTGTCTCTCTCTTCCCCCTTCCCTCCCCTTGTCTCTGTGTCTTCCCCCCTTCCTCCCCTTGTCTCTGTGTCTTCCCCCCTTCCCTCCCCTTGTCTCTGTCTCTGCCCCCCCTCCCTGCCCTTGTTGCTCTGGTCCCCCCTCCCTCCCCTTGTTGCTCTGGTCCCCCCTCCCTCCCTCCACCCCCCTCACCTTGTTCTCTTGCCCTGGTGGCTAGTGGGGGCAGCCGGGGATGTCTGTACGATACGTGCAGACATCCTCCATGCTGCCCGACACTATCGTGCAGACATCCCCCAGCTGCCCCATTCTCCCTGGTGGCTATGAGCGCAGACCTCCCCTGCTGCTGCCCGGCATAACTGCCGGGACTTTTATGACGAAGCCGGAAGTACCCAGCTTCATCATAGAAGTCCCGGCGGTCGTGCCGGGTGGCAGCAGGGGGAGTCTGCGCTCATCGCGCAGACATCCCCTGCTGTTAGAGAGGGGGATACAGGTCCCCTGCAGCTCTGCTGGGGACCTGGATCCCAGTCTTATAGTCTGACCTCAATTTGTAGATTTCAGAATTTTGTTTCTGAAAAAAACCTTGTCTTATAATCGAGCAAATACGGTAGTTATATTTCTTAAATAATGTAAACATACACACAATAGTCACAATTTTACTCCACTGCCCCTTATTAGAGCAGGATATTATTACCAAATGTAATAATGTCAAATGTATCATTGGAAATGCGGATATCCCTAAACCCTATAGATTTTTGGGGAAAGAGGTCAGATCGAGTGAGTAGAAGTTTGTGTGGGTACACTACGAGAACCCTTAAAGCTTAGTACAAAAGTAATAGACACAATGTTAAGAGAAATATATAACAAGAAAAGCTATTTGTATAGCTGATCAACAGAAGCAGAAAAAAGGGTTGACTGCAAATGAAAATGAATATGAGAAGCTATAGCCACATAAAACAAGTGCAGGAATAAAATAGCATACAAATGAAGCAAAGCTGGATGTAATTCTAAGAAAATTGAGCTTGAATCTTTTATTCTAGAAGTTGATTCCTCACTATATAGGAGACTTCAAAAATGGGGGTAAACCAGAGGGAAAAACAACATTAACAATAATTGAAGTTGAAGTTTCAAATTAAAACTTAATGTTTAATAATATAGATAAACAACTTAAATATATACAAACAAGACAAGTGAAAAAAAGTGCTCTAAAGTGTAAGTGATAATTAAAATGGTCTGTGTGTCTAAAAGTACAACACAGTTTGCAACATAAAACCCTTGTTTTATGTAATGATGCAAATGTTCAGAGAATTAGTAATGCAACATAGTTAGAGCAATATGTGCCAGACTGTTGAAGGAGTTCATATAGATACAATGTTCCAATGTTTGTAATTAGAATTTGTCTCCTCAAAACAGATGAAAAAGTGGACCTTTAGATACAGTGCTTCCTAACTGAGGTTATAACCTCAGGGTGTGTATTAATTTGGATTTATTTTGTTTCTCTATATGTTCAAGAAAGGAAATTGATGAAAAAGATGGGGTTTGATGCAAATTTTAGTAAATTATGTAGCAGGCAGTGAAGGGTATGTATATTATTTTATCAATCTTAGGGACTGGCAATTAACTGGCCTACAGAGCAGACAAGTGGAAATAAGAGCACATTTGGTGTAAAATTATATAAGTAGATATTTTATAACATTTTCTGCTTATGTTGAACAGCTTTACAAATAGATTTTTATTGTGATATATTTTTATTAACATTGTGTCTATTAACTTTTGTGTTAATTTTTTTTTTTTCTATTGCATATATTTTATGCTTCTATTCTTTGTTCTGGCCCATATCAATTAAGTGATCTTTACAATCCTCATTTATTTGCAATTTATCTCTGCTTTTGGTCATATAGGCAAAGTGTCACAAATGTTTCCATATCTATCTATTCTGCTCTTTTTGTGTAGTTTGGAAGTGTGTATGCTAAATTTCTGTTTATACTTATCTCTGAAATGTATCACTGGTTTAGTCTCCAAGATCTCCATTATGTGGTAATTATCACTTGTTTAAAAATAAAATAATTACAACTTTGATGAACATTTCCTATGGTCTGATAAATCCAAGAGCTGGATGTGAAACTAATGGGTACACACCCATCTACCATTTACATCTTTACTGCTGTGTTTAAAGAGAAGAATATAAAAGGGTTTGTTTTAGATGTGTCTGCTGATTTCCTCTCTAGTATTTTCAATGTGAACTCAATTTATGGCACTCATAGAATGTAGGCTGTTCTAAGACTTGTAAGGATGGCACCCGTCCCCTTCAGTTTTACCTCATTGTTATTAACAACCTACTGACCCATCTAGATTCTGATCCAAAAAATCTCAGATCTTTTTATTCTTAAAGTTGTGTTTGTATAGCAGGATTGCTGTATTTATCTTCTCAATTCCAACTAGAAGGGTATCCATTATCCTTCCTGTAAAGTAATATTTTTGCACGTTTCATTCTTCCACTCCATAACTTTAAAATGATTCCCTCTTTTTTATTGTCTTAAAAACCAATCAATAAAAACAGTCTTCACCTTTAACCCCTTTACGACAATGGACGTGCTAGACATGTCACAGAAAAACCTCCCATTGGTGACAAAGGATGTACCTGGCATGTCATGCCATTTTGACCACAGTATGCTAGCTCACATAATGTGATCAGAGTAAAACTGATAAGGCTAAGTGCCTCGGGACTGAGGCACTCCAGCAATGGCTGCGAATGTGTCCACTGTCACATGAGATAACTGTGACAGTCAATCACAGTGACCTGATGTTCACCTGTCAAAGCCAGTGCCTGGCTTTGCTAGCTTTAGTCTCTGTCTGCCTCATGGCAGTGAGAGACTAATTAAAGGGAGGGTAGCTTTCTCATCTCCCACCCAACAGCCCCCCAGATTTCTTGAAAAATAGATTTCATCTGGTCTTTGCAAAAAAATTCACCAGGTTTGTTCCTACACAATGAATATTTGTGTTGGTGAGATTAAATATTCAGACTCTGCCTATGCATTGATAGATCAGCATACAGTGTGAAACAGTTTGGGCAGACTAGATGGACCGAATGGTTCTTATCTGCCGACACATTCTATGTTTCTATGTTTCTATGTTTCTATGAAACAGTATGAAGTTTTGTAATAAACTCCAAACAAGCTACACATAATTCGTATATGATCTGCTTACTTCAAGGGAAATATGCTTTCATTTGTTCAGTTTTTGTTTTTTTAGTTTATATTTTATTTATTTAAATACATGTATACAATTATACATACAGATAAATAACATGTACAGTATATATATATATATATATATATATATATATATATATATATATATATAATCTAATAACAGGTTCATTCTGTTATAAGAAGTCAGGAGATACTCACGTTCATGAATTATAGATTCAAACATTTTAATAGGATCTGGAAAGCTATTTGACAAATGAGGAGCCCTATAAGAGTAGGTACCTTGACCTATATCCTTTTTAAAGTGAGGTCCATCTTTTAAATGGTATATCTGAGATTACAGCATATGCAGGAACTATGAGGTTTATTCACTAAAATTGGAGATTCGAGGTCATTCTTACAAAATGGTATTCACTAACATTTTTTGAGATATTGTATGCAGAGGAGGCTGAGACTATTGTGTCTATTCACTATAATTCGAGAAGAGCTAGAAGAGGTTGACTTTGGAAGTTGACTTTCATTTTGAGACAAATTCGGCGCCTGAAAAAAAAAACCCCAGGTTTGAATCCTCCCCATTCAAAGTAATGGGAGGTGAAATGTTTGAAGATATTTTTGAGACTAAGTCTTATCATCACTTTACTATCTTTCAACCTGCACATTGAGGTATTACTACTAGCGGTATAGAAACTTATTTTATACTGATTAACTACTTATCAAAGGCAATCATATTTGGATGGGTCTACTGGACAGTCAGTTTTGCAACCAACACAACTAAATCCCTACAAATTGTACTGGTCACTTGCATGATGTGGGTCTGAGAAGAGTTTTTCTTTACAATGGCTGTTGCTGTGTTTGAGTGGATTCTGTACCATCAACCTAAACATGGTCAGGTCCTGATGTGCCCAGCTGATCTTCAACATCTGAATACTCTAAACTCAGGAAGATGCTGTCCTCTTGTTCCACAGATGGATCTAAAAGACAGGGGATTTATTTCCGTTGACGTCTACTATATCATGCAGAACTACCTTAGTTCTTTACCTTCTTATTGATCATAGAGATTAAAACCTTATTGACGTATCTGAACATATACTTTGCAATTGTAGCTTCTGCAATGAACTTATGGACACATCCCACGTATGTTGTGTACATACCGGCTGTTGCTGGAAACATGAGATTGTAGAGCACCATTTCATATTCCCTGAATATAGGGGTTGTTTTATTCACCTTCTTCAGCACCTTTCTCTTGATATTTGAGTATGGCTTCTGCCCTCTTATGGATAGAGCATCTGATACTGTTGCTAGACTGCCCCTAGAAGCAGTCAGCAAGATTGCAATGAAAAAAAAAGACTTAGTTACCTAAAATCTAAGGTTAGGTTTAGACTAATGATTAGGGTTACAATTAAATTAGGGTTAGCATAAGGGATAGGACTACAATTACATTTGAAATAGAATAAATTAAAGGTTAGCATAAGGGTTAGCGTTAAGGTTAAATTTAGGGATAGGGTTCTGCTTGGGGTCAAAAGGGGAAAATGGTTCTAAAACAAAAATAAACTATTTTTGGTTATTGCCCTTTAAAGCACAAAAACATGGAAACAATCTGTAGCGGATGGCACCAGGCAACCCTACAAAAATACTGTATAAAGCTGCATCCGTGTATCTGCTGTATTTTCTGTGTATTAAAGCCTTCCATTGTTTAGTTATGTCAGCCACCCAGTCTGACTACCTTGCTTCTGGCTCCAGATTAAAGTGGCTAGATACTGCTTTACTGGTGATGTGTTTAAGTTTTCTATTGTTTAATCAAGTGTTATCTGATTGCAGTTTGGTGTATATAAGTCTGTGTTGTTTGTCAAATAAAGTAGTTCAATCTTGCTGTAAAAGGCTTGTCAGTTATGCTCCTGAAACTGTGTGTCGTCCAGTTATTGGGATTGCTGTTGGGATATTGCTGTATTTGACCTGCTGGAAACCCTGCCTTTGGATTTACTATTTACTTGTTCCTGAGTCTCACTTGGATTATAAGCGGAGATAACCTGGGTAATATTGCATCTCCGCTACATTGGTTGGCAGCGCTGGGATCCAGACTCACAGAGGAACAAGCCTAAATGGAGTACGGATGGAGATTGATTTTGCCACACTAAAACGCTCCACGCTAAAAGACCTTCTGGAGGCAAAGGGTATACAAGCCAGCAATAAGACAAAAGCGGCACTTATCACTGAACTGATGGCGGAGTACCGAATGGAAGGCGATTCGGTTCCCGAACAGGGGAATTCGGGAGAAACACCGGAACAAAGGGAGTTCCAGAGGCAGGTACAATTTCGGCTGTCTTTCTATGGGGAACACCCTCCAACAGAGATCAGAGATACTGAGGAGTCAAACAGCGGCCCCAGAACGCAGCTCTGCAGTAAATATGCCACATGAAGGTAAGCCGAAAATACCGTACCAGGCTTTTAAAACATATGTGGAGGCAGAGGAAGATATAGACGCTTTCCTGCAAGATTTCGAGAGACTGTGTGCACTGCATAGAATCAGCACAGAGGACTGGGTACCTATTTTGGCAGGGAGGTTAACTGGGAGGGCAGCTGAGGCATATCGGACTGTACCGAATGATGAAATACGGAATTACCACAAAGTGAAAGAAATTATATTGGCCAGGTATGCTATAACACCATAAGCATACCGGCGGAGATTCAGGGATTTAAAGAAGGTGGAGAAAGACTCACATGCTGAGTGGGCATGCAGACTGCAACGAGCAGTCTTGGGGTGGGTGCAAGCGAGCAAGGCACGGTCTATGGAGGATGTATTGCAAATGGTACTGCTGGAGCAATTTTATGAAGGAGTAACCAGCGAGGTACAGGAGTGGGTAAGAGACAGAAACCCTACCTCCCTTACCGAAGCAGCCAGGAAGGCGGACGAGTACCTGGATGCACGCAGGCAGCAAAAACCTGCAGCTCCAAAAGTACCTTTTAAAACCTTTGGGGGAAATAACTACACGCCAGCTCTACCAAGGTCACTGCCACCACCACCACCACCCGCTGCACAGCCACGTTTCCGCCAGCCCACGTCGGGCCCTTGCCACCACTGCCAGAAGTGGGGACATTATAAAAGGGAATGCCCCCAGCTGCGGGACCGTTCCACCTGGATTCGACCCGGTCCGCCACCACCACCGAGAGCCGCCGCAGCCCATCACTACCAGGACATCGTGGCCACACCGTATGGTTCAGCAGTTCCCATCACAACAGTAGAGCAGTGGGAGGTACTGCACGAGGCAGATCCCGTCCAGGCTAACGCAGACAACCGCCAGCATCACAGGCAGACCGTGTATCTGGAGGGTAAAGCGGTTCAGGGGCTACGTGACTCAGGAGCCACCATCACCCTGGTAAAAAGTCACTTGGTCTCAGACCAAGCTAAACTTAATAAGACTGTGGCCGTCAGGGTAGCCGGGGGAGCAGTATACCGGCTACCCACAGCAAGGGTACATTTGCATTGGGGAGCGGGGGCAGGGCATGTGGAGGTGGGGTTGATGCCGCAGTTATCGGAGGTTTTATTGGGGAACGATCTGGGGAGGCTCACATCTGCTTTTGAGCCCCAGACACCCACCACAGGAGAAGCTCACCCTGTGGTCACTCGACAACAGGCCCGCACCCAGGACTACAACACACTCCCGGAGGTTCAGGTAAGAGATCCTTCCCCTTCCCCTGACTGTGTCCCCTGGGCCCCTCCTAACGAATTTGCAGCTGAGGTAGTGACTGACCCCACCTTGCAGGTGTATAGGGACAAGGTGACAGCAGACACGCCTGGGGGGGAGGGCGAAAGGTTTATTTGGGACAACCAGCTGTTATATCGGGAGACGGATAAGCAGGTATCCGGGTCAGACCCGATTGTGATGAGGCAGTTAGTGGTACCTCAGCGGTACCGGGCGGAGTTACTACGGATAGCCCATGATATTCCGCTATCTGGACATTTAGGGGTCAGCAGGACCCGATACAGGTTAACCCAAAGTTTCTTTTGGCCGGGAATTAGCCAGGAGGTGCGCAGGTGTTGCAACACGTGCGATACCTGTCAAAGGGTGGGGAAAAGGGGGGACCGGCGCAAGGCCAAGTTACATCCCCTCCCCATAATCGAGGAACCCTTTAGCAGGGTAGCAGTTGACCTAATAGGACCCCTCAACAAAGCAAGCCCGTCAGGTAAAAGATTTATCCTGACAGTAGTAGATTATGCCACCAGATATCCAGAGGCGGTGGCCCTGACGAATATACAGGCTGAGACAGTAGCCGAAGCCCTGATGAAGATATTCTCCCGGGTGGGACTCCCCAGGGAGATTGTCTCCGATCAGGGCACCCAGTTCACCGCCGAAGTCACGCAGCGCCTCTGGAAGTTTTGTGACATTAAGCCGGTCATTAGTTCCCCTTACCACCCCCAGACGAATGGGCTCTGCGAACGTTTCAACGGTACATTGAAACAAATGCTCCGAACCTTCGCAGAGACCCACAAGGACTGGGAGAAGTTCCTGCCACACCTCCTCTTTGCTTACCGGGAGGTGCCGCAGGAATCCACTGGGTTCTCCCCATTTGAACTATTGTTTGGCCGCAGGGTACGAGGGCCTTTAGATTTGATCAGAGAGCATTGGGAGGGAGAACGGAGCACTGACGGCACCCCCATCATACCCTATGTGTTGGCATTCCGAGACCGCCTTGAGGCCTTACCTCAGACGGTACGCGAGAATTTGCAGGCGGCTCAGACACGCCAACGCACATGGTATGATCTGGGCGCCAGGGACCGTAGCTTTCAGGTCGGGCAGAAGGTGTTAATCTTAAAACCTGTCCGACACGATAAGCTGCAGGCCGCCTGGCAGGGCCCTTATAAGGTGGTGGAACAACGGTGTGACACCACTTATATAATCGGCTCGTGCGTTGGTACTGGGGGGCGACGCATGCTCCATGTGAACATGATGAAGCCCTACCAGGAGCGCTCGGAGGAAGTGACCGCTATATGTGCGCCTAACTCCGAGGAGTTTGACAGTTTACCTCTCCCGGATCTGCTGGGAGAGGGTCAGTTATCCGGGGACTTAGTGGAGGTCACCCTGGGGGATCGGTTGAGCCCACAGGAGCGGAGCGAGGTACAACAGCTGTTGAGGGAGAAGCAGGATATCTTCTCTAATGTACCTGGTTACACTCCTCTGGCCACTCACCGAGTAGACACCCCAGGGCAACTTCCCATGCGTCAGACCCCGTACCGCATCCCAGAAGCGGTACGGGCGAACATGCGCAAGGAGATAGATGAGATGCTCCAGCTGGGGGTGATTGAGCCCTCTGACAGCCCCTGGGCATCTCCGGTAGTGCTAGTGCCAAAGCGGGACGGCACGACCCGGTTCTGTGTAGACTACCGGAGATTAAATGAGAAGACGGTATCGGACGCCTATCCTATGCCCAGGATAGACGAACTCCTGGATCGGATGGCGAGGGGGCACTATCTCACCACAATTGACTTGTGTAAAGGGTATTGGCAAATACCCTTGGCACAAGACGCCATCCCTAAGTCGGCCTTTGTCACCCCATTCGGCTTGTACCAATTTAAGGTCATGCCGTTTGGGATGAAAAACGCCCCGGCTACTTTTCAGCGGATGGTGGACCGCCTCCTAGATGGGTTCCAGGATTATACCTGCGCATACCTCGACGATTTTGCCATTTTCAGCAATACCTGGCAGGAACACCTGACCCATATAGGAGCGGTCCTAGACAGGATTAGGGCCGCTGGTTTAAGGCTGAAACCAGCCAAATGCAGCATAGGAATGGCTGAAGTACAGTACCTAGGTCATCGGGTAGGATGTGGCAAGCAAAAGCCGGAACCAGCCAAAGTAGAGGCTGTAGCTCAATGGCCCACCCCTAGGACTAAGACCCAGGTGTTAGCGTTCTTAGGAACGGCCGGATACTACCGGAAATTTGTCCCGAATTACAGTGCCCTGGCCAAACCTCTCACCGACTTGACACGTAAAAACCTACCCCGCCAAGTAACCTGGACCCCGGAGTGTGAACAGGCATTTCAGTTGTTAAAAGATGCATTGACAAATGCCCCTGTCTTGGCAGCTCCCAATCCAACTAAACGTTTTCTTGTCCACACAGACGCTTCTATGTTTGGATTGGGAGCAGTATTAAGCCAAGTCGGGGCCGATGGCGGAGAACATCCCGTGGCTTACATCAGCCGGAAACTGTTACCTCGAGAAGTAAGCTACGCCGCCATCGAGAAAGAATGCCTGGCTGTGGTGTGGGCCCTGAAGAAATTACAGCCATATTTGTACGGACAAGCTTTTTCCCTGCTCACGGATCACAACCCGTTAGTATGGCTAAACGGGTGGCTGGGGACAATGCCCGGCTGCTGCGCTGGAGTCTGGCGCTGCAGCCCTTTGACTTTAATATCCAGTACCGCCCGGGTAAACAGAATGGAAATGCTGATGGGTTGTCTCGGCAAACGGACCTAGAGAAATGATCCGTGAGCCTCCCCGGACATCCCCAAGCCGATCCGTGTTGGATCAGACTGTGTATGCCGGCTTGTGGGCAAGGGGGAGCAGTGTAGCGGATGGCACCAGGCAACCCTACAAAAATACTGTATAAAGCTGCATCCGTGTATCTGCTGTATTTTCTGTGTATTAAAGCCTTCCATTGTTTAGTTATGTCAGCCACCCAGTCTGACTACCTTGATTCTGGCTCCAGATTAAAGTGGCTAGATACTGCTTTACTGGTGATGTGTTTGTTTTCTATTGTTTAATCAAGTGTTATCTGATTGCAGTTTGGTGTATATAAGTCTGTGTTGTTTGTCAAATAAAGTAGTTCAATCTTGCTGTAAAAAGCTTGTCAGTTATGCTCCTGAAACTGTGTGTCGTCCAGTTATTGGGATTGCTGTTGGGATATTGCTGTATTTGACCTGCTGGAAACCCTGCCTTTGGATTTACTATTTACTTGTTCCTGAGTCTCACTTGGATTATAAGCGGAGATAACCTGGGTAATATTGCATCTCCGCTACACAATCATATTTGTAAACTCATGACAAAATGTAGAAACTATTTAGATGGGGTATTTGTGTACATTATTTTGTAGTTCATAGTTAGAAAAAGTGTTTTTTTCATCATTTGTATGATTTTTTTTGTAGTACACTATAAGATATGATGAACATAATGGTATCTAATGAAAGTCCTTCTCTAATGAAAGCCCTTAAAACAATGTATAATTTCTGTGGGTACAGTATGTGAGAAAAAAGAAAATTACAGCTAAACACAAACACCCCACAAATGTCAAAACATCCCTTGTCACCAAGGGAAAGACAATGTCAAAAGGTCATGTCACTAAAGGGTTAATTGTGTATTACAAAACCATTTACTCATTAAACAAAGAACTGTAGTGAATTGAAAAAAAAAATACATAATGGAAATAGAAAGGGTTTAGAGAAGGGATACAAACATTGATTTAAAAAAATGGATTATTTCAGCTATAAAGATACCTGTACAACAAATTGGGATTATGTTATCTGGAGATTAGACATCTACAAGTATGTTCAAGCTCAATACAAATAACTTTTTGGAGATCACTTTATAAAGTAAACCTTTTAGACAACACATGGACATCTCTTACGATTGGAAGAAATCAGCTTTCATTGAAATCATAGGTAACGTGTCTTTACGCTTAGGTTAAATTGTGGAATAGATTGCCATCTGAATTGATTTTGGCCAATTCATTCAATATATTCCAATAACTTTAGGATTGGTTGAACTTGATGGACTATATGTCTTTTTTCAACCAAATAACTATGTGACCATGAAAACCAATCACAACAAAAGAGCTGGATTTAAAATGTGCATTAGAAAATTGTTCTACTTTGGCAACTCGGTGAGTAAACTGCATATATTCTAATAAAACAACATACATTAATATTTTACTCACATTTTGCCTTTTTTAAATGCAATTTGTTTTCAAAGTTTCTATAACAGTTTGTTTCTGTAAAAGTAGAGAGGTGAAATGTTCATTTAGCTATCAAAGTAACTTTATCAAAATATTCAGAAATATAATGCTGATCTTAATAAAAAAAAGCATGCCTTATTCCAGTCAGAATAAGAAAAAAATGCCAGCTCCAAGTGAGATATTTGGAATATACGGTACTGACCTGAGACAGTTGTAACATCAAAGCAGTAGAAATCTGCTTTGATGATGGCAACTTTTATCAAAGTATTGGAGCTTTGTTTCAGGTCAAGTAAACATATGCCAGCTTCATCATGTTCAATTCGTTCTAAAATACTAGAACAGCACATTTAAAAAATGTATTTATCTCTACTTGAAGGAAAAAAGACAAAGTATGACAAACATGAAGTAAAATCTAATTCCAAAAACTAATACAGAACACATATTACATTTTTATTACGAAGGGAAAAAAAACTTTATAGATTCTTCATCTTACATCTAGGTCATTAAATCAGTTTACATGGCAAATTTTAATCAGCATTTTTCCAACAGACCAGATGATACCGTTACTTCTAATCTGCATTTTCTGGTCACTGACAAGCATTTGCGTACTACTTGTAGCCTGATTGACTGAAAACACCAAACCATAATCCAACTTTAATTCTAATTATGTAAGTTTTATGTCTTATATTCTCCCTTACTTGCTGTCTCTACAGTGCAAATCCTACTTTACCTTGTTTCAGTGTGAATAGTTTATATCAAAGCTACTTATATAATTGCAATACCAACCTTTTAAAGAACTGTCATCCAAAAATTCATATATTTAATTGAAAGTTTACATTTAACTGGCTTTTTGCAATTTTTTGTTGTTGTTCTGAACAATGGCTGTTTTAACATATCTGCATTGTTTTTGTTTAGCTCAAATTTTTATCTTTCTCATGTACTGTACCCACACAAATTATATATTGGAATCTTTCCATGACGTCAGTTAATCTATCTCATGTCATTGAATCCCATTGACTACAATAGAACAATTTGAGTTAAAGTACAGTAATAAGTGATATTTTGTGTTACTGAATCGGGCCCATTGATATTTTCAGGATAAGAATGGCTTTTTTTAGATACTATTATTTTGATAATATCACATAAGTTACTATACAAAAATTAATAAAATATGATGGAAACTTGAAAAAGAAAAACACGTTTTCTAACTTTTACTTGAATGTTTTACTCATCTACAAAACTTCATGAAAAAAACTGCTAGCTAAATTATGACATTTCCAAAACAATATGAGCTGGGAGTGTATATGTATGGCTGTATTAAGCAGATCCTGTATAGTAACAAATAGTATACATTTTTGTACATACATGACTTGAAGCAAAGTAGCAATGTTAAAAAAAAAAAACAACCTCTTCTTATTTGCATGTATTAAAAGCTCCCTCACAGGTGACAAACACTACACTAGCTCTGCCACTCCAAACTGAACTCAGTAGCTCATCATCCACCTGAAAAAGAGCAGCATGCCCACTCTACATTAGAGAGGTAAACCAACTTTTAATGGTATCATTTAAACTCATATCGGTCATTCCAGAAAAATTCACCTTTTTCAGTACAAAAGTGCATAACAACCGACATGTTTCAGCGTCCCTGACATCATTGTCAAGGTGGTGTTTAATACAACCATACTTAAACACTCCCAGCTAATAGCAGTCTATGCTCAGTGAGCCTGACTGAAAATATTGTTTTTATTTTGCTGTGCATTACTGTGAGTTGGTTAGAGAGATTGTACCAAGTGAGGGATCCTGTTTTTTATACTAGATACCAATTTATTTGTCGGGAGAATAAAAATACCCCATATTTTAAGTTTGTTTGGTTTTTTTTTGCATGTTTTAGAGCAATAAGCACAAGTAGTGCATTGCTAATTTAATAATGTGTTTTTTTTAAAACAATTTGTAATAGTTACACTGTAACATGGATATCTGTAATGAGTGAACTCCCTCATGTACATATTTTTAACAAGTAGACAACCCAGGGTATATTCAACTTTCAAGTATTGTGATATCCTACATGCATATGTTTGCTAGGTTTATGTGGCACGTACAGGACCAGATTTCAGATATGGTCATTGTAGAGTTAATGCTAGGTGTTTTGCTATATTGCTTTGCCAGCCAAAGGATATCTTAGCATCATAGAACACATATTCTTTGGTAGGACACAGATCTTTGCTACCCTACAGATGCATGGATGCAATATCCAGCTACTGTGGGCCCCTTTCTAATGCTGTTATCTGGGTTCTTGGACATGTTCTCTGTCTGCACTCTGAGTGCAGTGGCATGTGTTGTGTGTGCAACTGGGGTGTGCGGGGCATGCCCAGTCTGAGGCATGTCCTGTGTGTGTGCGATATAGGTGATGGTACATGTCCTGTGTGTGATATCCGGGTTCTAGGGGATGTCCTGTGGGTGCAATCTGGGTGCTGGTCAAGTCCTGTGGATTCCATCTGAGTGTTGGGGAAAGTCCTGTGTTTGCAGTTTGGATGCTGGGGCGAATGTCATTATTATGAGTTGTATTGTTGTGGGGTACTGTGATATATACCAAATATTATGAGTTAGTAGTAAAGAGATGCACTCTCCTTATACAGTTAGAATGTCTTCCCAAAGAAGAAACACCTGAGTGATTGGGACACAATTTCTTGTGAGTTACTGTACACACTACACTGGATATGCATTTTATTTAGATTATTGTTGCATCTTTAAGTAATTGTGTATAATAAATGGCTTTTACCAGTGGTAATTTCCTATTTTTGTTAATAAAGCATTACAGGGATTACAGTATCACAAATGTAACGTTTAAAATAGTTTATGGCTCAAGCAGAGTACCAAAAACCCACTTGTTTTTCCTTAATGTCATACTGAATGTCTGTGTTAAATGACAAGAAAATCATTTGACACATAGACAAATATAAAAGTACAATTCCCGTCTGTTTGATCTTTCCACTGTCATAATCTAGCTAGTGAAATACACAAAGTGACATTTGGAATTTTCCACTTCAGTCATTGCATTTTACATGTCTACTTATTGCCATTGGCATCTGTCTCTTTCCACAAAAAAAAGAAAACTAAAATCTCCTGAGGAGATGCACAGTAGTTTCATGGTGATATGTAAGAAATAAATACTTGGTTAAATGCTGTCACTTTCCAAGACAATGAATATAATAATCTGTTATTATTAAATGACATCACTGATTCGCCATTTGCTTCATCAAGTTAACCTTTAATGTGTTGAAGTCGGGTGGACACAATGTAAATGCCCATGTTTAAATGAAATAAGTACACACTGCTCCATCCCAAAACTAACCGACTAACCTCATCTTATGGTGTCATATGGAGGACTTTCGTTTGGCCTGAAACATTCTTCTAAACTTCTGCTACTGTTGAGTGGACATTTTATAATAATAAGTTTATATATTATTAAAATTAGCTGTTTATGTTTTCACAACTACCTCCTTTTTTTGTGCTGGTTTTATATTATATTGGATAAATCTATATCACACCTCACCTCCAAAGTCTGCCTGCTGTAGAAAGACTTTGGGGGTCTACATGGAAAATATACAATGCATCCAGGAACAGTTTCCCAGATGATAAATAGTTTAGGTTCGAGGTGTCTATCTGCATCTTGCACTGGACTCTGAAGCACTTGAAGCTGAAGGAATTATGTATAATAATTACTATCTATTATATAGATATAAACCTATGCATACACTTGGCTCTCATAACCTATTGATGAAAATGAAACTGAACAAAATATCACTCTGTTATGTTCAAAAGTCCCTTTAGCATTGATTTGAACCTATATATGGCAAATAAGATGATGGTCTATATTGAGCAAAATAAAGACTGATTTTCCCATGGAACTTTTTAAAGGACACTTGGCTAGAAAGATTTTGACCACATGGATCTTTGACAAAGACCCAGGGGTCGAAACGTTGCCGCGTAAGTTGGATTAAAACGTCAGTCACTCAAGTTTTATGTCTGTTTATATGGGTTGTGGAGCCCTGGATCGAGCATTTTTGGGAGTGCGATTTTCCAATTATCTCTGGGTGTATGTACATCATGCTTGGCAGTTTTGAGGAATAAATATTTTAACTATTAATATTTTATTTAATGTATAGGACAGGGCACGACAAACCCCGGGTGCCAGGTCACCTTGGGGACCATGAAATCAGACCTGGCGCCTGGGTATCGTGAGCCCTTGCCGCTGGGATATATATTTTTTTAGAACTTTAATCCTCTGGTGTGCGAGCGAGTAGAGTGTGTGCACTGGCTGCACAGACTTTCTGCTCTGCTCCCTTGTGCACTGCGCTATAGTGGCCAAGTGCGGGGCTGGAAGCAACAATGGATGGAATGAAAAATCCCCCTTACCTGCAATGAAGTATAGAAGCAGGGAGGGGAGACACATTGATACATATAAAATAAAAATAAAATGCTCACTTGTATGTCTGATTGTATGTATGAGTGACTGACTGAGAGACTGTATGTGTGTGTGTATGAGTGACTATATGTGTGTGTATGTGTGACTGACTGTATGTGTGTGTGTATATTTGTCTGACTGACTGTATGTATGTGTGACTGACTCTATGTGTGTGTGATTGACTATATATGTATATATGTATGTGTGACTGACTGTATATGTGTAAGTATGTGTCACTAAC
The DNA here is from genome assembly GCA_036172795.1 of Pelodytes ibericus. NCBI lineage: Eukaryota > Metazoa > Chordata > Amphibia > Anura > Pelodytidae > Pelodytes > Pelodytes ibericus. The sequence goes on along the minus strand of CM069858.1, from coordinate 100,088,083 downwards.
TGACTGTATATGTGTATGTGGCTGCATGTGATTGTGTATATGTGCCTTTGCCTAGATTTTTTTTGCTGGCTCCTAAAAGTCAGTTACGTTTGTCAAGTCCTGGAGTAGGGGAATTTTTATTCAATATGAAAATGATAACTAACATTTACTTTGAGAAAAATTAAAACAAAAAAACATTGATAAAAATGCCCAAACATTTGGCTACTATAAAATCTTGTGGCTGTTCAATTAATTACGTTACATTTTTAAGCTTGTTTTAAAAACAAGCTCTTTAAAAATATTTATATCAACAAGTATTATATATCATATATATATATAGATATTCTATGTACCCACTTATTATATTTTCATGTTTATGATATAGTCTGAGGTGCTAGGTATAAAGGTTCCATAAACCTATAAACATATACACAATGAAAATCTATCCTGCTATATTAACAGTATGTGCAATGTCCTTTATCTAATGCCGAGGAAAGGCTCACAGTCACCAAATTTTTGTCCCTGTGGAAGAAATAAAAAAATATAATATGATACAATTCTTAAGAACATTTTTGATCATCCATCAAAAAAACAGTTTATAGGGGATAGCAGTAGTATTTTGAAGATTTGCTAAGCTAAAGGTGAAATCTGTGCCACACTGCCAGCTAGACACTTCACTAGCAGTGATAAAAAGGAGTCAGTGGCACATGAAATCAGCCTGCTACATGCTGAATAATAAGCAACTGTTCAACAAATAGCACTATAATACTGATAAGAATAGATAGAAACCTTCTTGATAGTTTCTGTAAATTAATTTAATATATAATAATACTTTATAAAACATTATCAATCATATTATCCTCAAATCCTAATTGAAAATAAAAACTAATATAACCTCAGAAATAAATCTTTACAAACCATTGGCATTTGTAGGTGTATGCTACAAGCCACCATATATTCACATTGATGAAGTGTATCAGCTTTTTTTGCCAATTGAAAAGGATACAAATCTAAATGATTTTAATTACCCAGATATAGATTGGAATTGTGGAACAACTAGTTACTCTAAGGGCAGCACATTTCTGAAGCTGCTAAATAAAACATGCATGATACCCCAACTAGAATGGATGCCTGTCTGGGTCTGGTAATAATGAACTATGAGCAGCTTATCTCAACCATCCAAGTAAGAGAACACTTGGTGAATAGTGACCATAACATGTTTTCATTTGAGATTAATTGAAAAAAGCTAATTTGCAACTGATAGATAGAAGGGTTGAAATTGATGATTTTAGATCGTTTTTAAACTTAATTACTATGTATTTTATGTGGGGAAAGTCTACACAATGTATCACTTTATAACTCCCTGAATCTGCCCCAATGTATCTGGTTAATGTTTATTTTAGATCCTTCAAACTTTTTCCTCTTATAATCAAAATCCAATTACCTTTATTAAAAAAAACATGCAGACAATATGGGAGTGTGTTAGGTAAAAGGAAGACTGCAGGCTTGTCTACATTTTGCAGCTTACAGCCCTGTAGTATACAGTTTTATAAACTTTTTTTTAAACTTGTTTCTTGAAAAGGAGGAAGAGAGTGGTTGGCATAATGTTATCCTCATGTATACCTCAAGTAGTATAAACCATTTTCTTTGTTTTGGTAAAGGAGTCTAAAACAATAACTAGTCACAAATTTGAGTACACTTGATGGAAATTAGGTTTGTTTCATAAATTGTAATGTTTTACTTTGTATACTGTAAACCTTTTGGAATTCCTAAATGAAAATATAATTTCCAAGGTACAGAAAGAGCCATGTTTTGAATAAGGTGATATTACCCTTTGCCTTTAACCACAGTCTTGATTTAACAAATGTCAGCAGGAAATCATCCACGTTTTCTACTTTTGAATGTGTCATTTTTTTAGACTAAATTCCCCTTGCTTTCATTGATCGTTTGCATATACGGACCAACCTACAAATAGAGATATTGTTAAATTGCTTTATCCCATCCATCTGTAAATTAGAGGTCAAAGTGGACTTGTCTTTCACATAGCTTGGATTAAAAGGCTCCTTCATGTTGGGGAATTCAATTCAAATTACATTTTTGTTGAAATAATCACCTGAGGGATTTTTTAAGTGTTCATTGTGGTAAGTGTGCCCTCACATTTTGCCACAACGCTCCAAGCACAATCTTCATGCATGCAGCTCTCTAGTGCTAAGGTTTGTGCAAGGTTGTGACAAGGCGAATGCATACATTACAAAGACAATGCGATTGTGACGTGTCTAGTGTACAGGTCAGTATAGCAACTAACACAGCTAAATCTTCACAAATTCTACGGATCTCATCTAAGATGTGTGTCTGATATGTGGCTTGTTAAATTTGCAGGTGCCGGTTCTGTGTCATCGCGGTGGACTCTCTACATTACCCTAAATATGGACAGCTCCTGTTGTCCTGACTGATCTTACACATCTGAATACCTCACACACAGGAGGATGTTGCTCAGATTCCACAGATGAATCTAAGATCGGAGACTAATTTCCCTTGCAGTCTACTATTTTTGTTATCATTCAGCATTTGTATTCTATTTTAGTTCTTTATTTTGTTATTAATCATACATATTAAAACCTTACTAAAGTATCTGAACATCTACCTTGCAATTGTAGCTTTTGGAATGAACATTTATCTGCATGTACTGTATGTACCTGTGGTGTGTTTGTATCAATAGCCTCTTCTGATCCATGTCTACTTGCTGGAGCCTAGAGCTTGGATGGGTGTTGCTGTGTCACATATTTTGTGTCTTGTTTTTTTCATGTTCTTCAGCACATGTCTCCTGATATGACAGCAGGGAGTGATGAGTTATGTGTGTCATCATGCAGACATGCATGGGCATCTGCAGAATTTTTTTCGGGGGGGGGGGGAGCATACTTTTATCGTCGTCCATTCTGTGCCATGCCTTTTTGACAATGTTATGAAGTGGAGGAGCTTAGTTATTATCAGTGCAGCATGCAAACGGTTGATAAATGGTTATGTCACAGCATCACTTTGCCAATTAAAATAAGCCACTGTCAGGTACCAATTAACATGCCACAGTCTTTTGCCATTAAAATATGCAGCAGTCAGTTTGCCTATTAAAATATGCCACCATATAAAAAAAAAAAGATCCCAGCGACGAGGGCACCCTGCAGGGCACACGATACCCTGGGGCAAGGTATGATTTCCTAGTCGCCATAGTGACCTGGTACTCATGGTTTGTCGAGCCCTGCATTAAATGATTATTTTGCCATTAATTTGCCACAGCCAATTTTCCCATTAGTATGCCAGTATTATTTGCCCATTAATATGCCTGTGTTTTTTACTAAGCCACAGCTAATTTGCCCAATAATATGCCAGTATTTTCTTGCCATTAATAAACCACAACCAATTTGCCCAATAATATGCCAGTATTATTTTGTCATTTAATATGCCAGTATGATTTTTCCATTTAATATGCCAGTAATATTTTGCCATTAATATGCCCTGGCCAATTTGCCATTTAATATGCCCTGGCCAATTTGCCAATTAATATGCCAGTATTATTTAGCCATTTCAAATGCCAGTATGATGTAGCCGATTAATATGCCAGCATGATGCAGCCAATTACTATGCCTGTATTATTTAGCCAATTAATATGCCTGTATCATTTAGCCAATTAATATGCCATTATGATTTAGCCAATTAATATGACAGTATGATTTGGCCAATTAATACGCTTGTATTATTGAGCCAATTAATATGCCATTATGATTTAGACAATCAATATGCCGGTATAATTTTTCCATTCAATATGCCAGTATAATTTTGCCACTCAATATGCCAGTATTTTGCCATTCAATATGCCAGTAATATTTTGCCACTCAATATGCCAGCAATATTTTGCCATTCAATATGCCAGTATTTTTCCACTTAATATGCCAGGATTTTAACACTCAATATGCCAGGATGTAGCCACTCAATCTGCCAGTATTTTGCCATTCAATATGCCAGTATGTTGCCTTTCAATATGCCTGTATTTAGCCATTTAATAAGCCAGCATTATGTTTGTTATATTGTGATTTGGTTCCTGATATATCCCTGGAGTTCCTTGAATTCGTCTGGACTTTGGAGGGACAATTTTGGGGCCGAATAACGGCACATTTTGAATCAACCAATTCAAAATGCTTGTGCCTACATTTATTAGGTAATGAATTATATTGTGTTTGAAACAATAAAAATGTTTCTATTTTTGTAAATGCTGGATATTTAAATCAGCGTAATTTCTCTTTTAAATTATATTCCAAATGTATTATTTATGTACTTTATAGCAAACAGGAGTTGTATGTTTGCTTTTCAGTAATTTGTATTATATTTAAAACCATAATTACTAATTCATAAAAAAATTAAAACAAATTTTTTTTATGCATGGGAAAACATTGCTAGATATTAAAATGTCATATTTTTTCATTTACATTATAAGCTGCAGTAGGGTATAGTTCAACTGATGTTTAATTATGTTTAAAAATGTTTGTTTCCCTGAATATACAGAGTCAAAGCTCTCTGCAATGATACTCGGCAAACTAAGGTATTGGACATTTATAAGTAGCATATAGTGATGTATTCTCATTTACAAACTTGGTGTTTGGAATACATAAATGTATTTGGCTGACTAAAACAAAAATGTAATTACATGGAGGGACTACAGTTAACATGATTATTTGCCATAGCGATGTTCTTGTGTCATTGTAGTTTCACAACACCTGTTAAGCTCCTCTTCAGCCCCTTATTATTTCTCAGTTGACTTGCCATCTACATGTGTGTTGAAATCACACCCAGGAAAGTAATCTGCTAATATGAAAAGAACAGTGTAGTGGGTTCATACATAATTACATCCACACCTATTTCACATCCATGACTTTTGATGTCTTTTGGATCTGGTCCAGCACGGCCTGCAGGTAAGAAGCATGCTTTACGCAAGCCTAGAAAATGTGTATACGACACTAGGAGTGTATTTCCGTTGGGCTTTGTCATGTTATACATGACTGTCACTGTCAAGACCTCCCTACTAAGAATATACTCCTGAGGCATATGCCTCTTCAATGATCTCATGTTTTCACAAAGAACAACTAGTACTTACAGACCTGCTCTAAAACAGAAATGGCTGTTCCTAACATAATTATGCCTGTCTGCTACTCTAAACTGTTCAGATAGAATGGTTGCAGTCATTCTCACTAGAGGAGACATTAGATGTTTGTATATATAAATATCTTTATATATCTTAAAAAAATGGAACGCTGAGCTTGAAAAAAATCAATACAGGTTATGAAAGCCTCTTAAAGAAAGAGACCTCAAAAATGGTGTAACCCAAATAGATAACTAGAATAATTGAAATTAATTTTGAAGTCTCAAGAATGTAAAACTTAACTTTTAATGCTACATTTTAAAATGCATATACAAAAAACACACAAGCCCCCCCCCCCAAAAAAAAAACCCAGTGTATAAGTGTATCAGAAAGTGCAAAAAATTATGTAAGACATAAATCTAAAACAATTACAATATATGACAATGCCCTATACTGATGCCATGATATGTGGGTATGAGGGTCTCCACAAAAAATTAAGGGGGCATTGTAGGAACAGTGTCAGAATGGGACACATAAAATAATAGTTCTCTATTTTTTTACCCCAAACCAATAGCTGTATGTAAATGACAAACACAAAGCTCACAGTTATGTTGAATTTATTGAAGAACACACTGCATAAATATGAAAAAAACGAATGGATTAATAACAATTTCGTACTCATGAAATTCAAATGTTATTAATCCATTAGCTTTTTTCATATTTAGAAAACATGAAAGTCTATATTCTATGCTGTGAGCCTTATGTTTGTCATTTGCATACAACTGTTGTTTTTGGGTACAAAATATTATTGTGTTTCAGTCTGACACACTGGTCAGACAATGCTGCATTTTAACACTTATTATTAAAAGTTAAGATTTGCATTTTGAAACTTCAAAATCCATTTAGATTATATATATATATTACAACTTTAAATAAATTGTGGCCAATTTAACAAGTTTTAACTATTTATCATATTCCGGACTACCAAATATGCTTGTATTTTAAAATTGTAATTAAATCCTTATAGCCTATTTTTACGAGATGTGTAATGTTATAGCTCTGCAATTACTAACTTTTAATACATCTGACTGCTTCAGAAGAGAAGCTCTTAATCCCTGCAATCTATGTGGCATATCTCTTTTAATCCTTGTGATTGACGGACTCTAAATAATAATGCAGCTTTAAATCTGTTACACAATATAGCTGTGCTTTTTTCCAATAAAAACAAAATAATGATAATTAAACATGGCACAAACAATACCAAAGTATGTACAGTTAAACTCTACATTTAATTAGCCCATTAGATATGATAGTCCACTTGGAAATCACTCCTTGATTTTACAGTTTTAAGAATGTTTAATATCTTTTAGATTTACAAATTCTGTTAATTATGATGACAATTTGACATGAGAAAATATAAATCTGAAATTAAAATGTCATGGCTAAGCACAAAATACTTTAAATGTCCTCCAAGGTTGCTGTGTAACTTTTATTGGGGGCACAAAAGTACGTGATAGTGATATATAAACTATACATTTATGAGTGATTACAATAAATCATGCAGTTTTACAAATGTTTTATTATAAGTATCCAAAACTCTTGAATCTGTGTTGCATTCATTGTATAATATGATACCGCTCAATAATGCTCGCAAAAAAATCAATTCAATAGTTAATTTTATTTTAAAGAATGATTAGTCTACTATAAAAATAATGCTGAATTTTCATTTTCTTCATAGAAGGTATTCTATGTTGGATAGTGTTACGACGCTCACATTGATTTTAGACTATGATGGTGCAGAGGCCTTCATACTTTGTATCATATAAATATAATTCTTAAAAATCAATTCTATATTTCGCTACTTTGGAAAATCCCTGGAGATACATAATCTAGGGAATCCCTTCCATAATGCTGAAGAGAAAAATATATACTAATAATGCAGTGGGATTCATTCTTTTTAAATTAGATGTCATAACTGTCAAGGAACAGAGAGCTGCTAGGTTTGATCTGAAGGTGCATAAGAGGAAGATTTTTTTCTGAGGGTTCAATTTCATACTGCCTTGGAAGTGATGTCAGACATAGACAACATTAGATGTGTAGCTTCAAAATTTAACATGGATAATAAGACTTTTAGAACAATGAATATTTGAAGTACTTTTAAAGTAAGCCTATGCTTTTAGCAATTATTTGTAACTTAAAATCTTTTGCAATAAAAGTTGATTCAGCCTTATAAACAAAATAAAATGCCCAATCCAATATATAATCCATTATGGAGCTAAGGTGTGTACTTAATATTATTGCAATTAAGGAAACACACAGTTTAGCTTTTTGTTATTATAATTGTATAAATGTCTTCAAGGTATTATTTGTTTACATGCTTTTAATATATGTGTAATATTCTATGACATATATCCATTTGGTACTTAACCAATATTGTCAAGATCATTTTGTAAATTATTATTGTTTGAATACATTCTTTAAAGGACAACTGTTGGCAAAAAATAAGGTAAGTTTAATTAAAACATTGCATAGATAGTTTAAATAGAAGTATCTTATTGAGCCCTCTTTGCTTTTATAGCAGTCTCAGTTGGCATGTTGTTTAGATTTTTGGGTTAGATGGGTCAGATGATGGAAGATGTGACTCAAGTTGTGTGCCTTCTGATTGAGTTAAACAAGCAGGAAGGGAAAAATAAGGTATTTTATTTGTGTTATTTCATTAAGGCATTTCTACTTAGAATGCTATGATTGATGCAATCTTCCAATTAAACTAACTTCATTTTTGCTGACTGTTGTCCTATAAATTAATATATATGAAATATAAATAACTGTTTGAGTTTTGTTAGATTATGAGTGCTTCCTATTCTCTGGAGAATCAGCACATGTTAATTCTACACAGATGGTCAGTCTATAATATGAGTAGGTCTCCAACAGCAATTCTACTGTGTTCATGAGATAGTAATTAGCACAGTTGGTAGTTATAAATCAAAAATGGGCTCATAACTAGCTGCGTATTTCTATAGTAGATTTTGTGACTTATTTATGTGGGTATCTCAAGAGTTACATTATTATGATATAGCAAAATCTGTCTGAACAAAAGTTCAGACAGATGTCTGAGCATTTTAAATAGTGAACTATAAACTAAAACTTCATTGTAAGCCAGTAGGTAGTAGGTATCATGTATAATTTTAGTAACACTTTTGCCACATACATATTAATACATTAAAGTATTTTGTGCATACACAAAGGGAGCATGGATGAAATAACACACAAAACATTGCGAACTCAATAATTGCACATTAAAATGTAATATATTACAACGCTAGTAATCCTAACCCCGTAACTTTTTTTAAACATGGATTGAGTTACGTGAGACTTTGGCAGGAATTATAATTAATTATGCTAAATTAATATCAATCATCTCTCAGTGTCATCATTCAGACAAACAACATTTCAATTTTGTGCAATTAATGATAACCAACATCCTGCACCCTTACTGAAAAGACATTGTGTGGCATTAAGATTCTATCAAGATAACTTTTGTAATGCAGAGTCCCCTTAGCCAGAATTCGGTATTCTCCATTTTTTGTTATGAAACTGAATACACTGGAGTACAGCGTGTGTCAAAGATAGTTTTTCTAATATTATGCAGAAAGCCATGCGTTATCATTAATTTATGCAATTTCTCTTCAGAAATTCCAAAATTGAAAGGTTGAAGAAACAGTAGTTTCAATTTAAAAGTTGAGTTGTTGATAGAAACACATAGCCTGAGGCATGGGATACTGATAATGTAGGTATAAGCAATACAAAATATAAAAATGTCAGTACTTTTTACATGTATCTCCATAATAAAAGTAATACACTACTTTTACAAATGTCTTCTATGATGTGTTGTGTTCAAATGCATTGTTAATATTGTTAAACAGATAGACTAATAATATTATTATATTGATTTATTTTTGTTCCAATGTGCATTTATGGAGTAGACGTTGATATTGAGATGAGCTGTAATCCTGATGCTGCCATCTTTTAAAACTGGTGACTAATATATACATAGACTCAGGTGTTATAATTTCTTCTAAAGAACTGTATTGAATGTGACATAAAATGATACTTTCCTATTCCTGATGGTATTTCCATTTGCTTTGCTTGCTGAAGGCACTGCTGGCACAATATGACTCAAATGTTTCAAAAGCAATGAAATAGGAATTGTATGGGTAATAAATGGTGACAATTTGTTGCAACGTCAATAATTTTTTTTTATTTTTTTTTATTAATTTAATATTCAAGCATATAAAAGTACATCACATACATACATTAAGGTGCATAGAAGACATACAAAAGGATTCAATTCCGGATTGTGTAGCCTATCAGTAAGTGATACGTTCCCAAATAATGTAATTATTTCCAACTTTGTGTATTCTGTAGAAATAGGTAAAACCTAACCTGCAGCTCTCATTCATATCATATGGAGGAGGAAAAAAAAAAAAAAGAAAGAAGGGAAAATGGGGAAGGAATACTTGAGCTATAGATATTGACTATATGGGTTATTAAACACTACATTAGATTCATACAGGGGTAAAGAGAGAAAAGAGAAAAGGAGAGAAAAGAAAAGAGAAAAGAGAGAGAAGAAAAAGAGAGAGGAAGAGGAAAGGAACTCCCATGAAGATACCAGGGCCACCGGACCCAAACGCATTCCGCCGGTCGGGGGAACGACAGAAACCCATCGGGTTAGAAGAGCGGCTAACGCAGAAGCCTGTCTAAACTTTTTTATAATAATAGGTCTACAGCTTCACATGCGGTCACCCAAAGCCTCTGGATCTCCTATAAGAGATCATGATGTAAACTAGTTTCCAAGCCTTTTTCCATAGTGAGCTGATAGTCCATCTGGGCCCTGATCTCCCGCAGAGGTGGAATAGTTTTTTGTTTCCAACCTCTAGCTAAACATAATTTTGTGGCCAGAAAAAGATGGATGAACAAAACTCTGGTTGTTTTTTTACATTTAGGGATTTCCAGGTGAAACAGAAATGTTTGAGCTTTAACATCTTTCATTGTTGGAATTAAATGGATAAAGATTAAGTTTATGAAGTTTATGATTATTTTTAAGGTAGGGCAAGTCCACCACATGTGGAGCAGAGATCCGTCTTCAACCTCACATCTCCAACAGATTTTCTGATTTGAAGGGGAGAATTTATGCATTTTTATTGGAGACATGTACCATCTTAGGCAGACTTTATAGAATACTTCCTGTAGGGATAAATTGTGTACTGATTTTTTAAGTTGTTCGAAGGATTTTATCCAATCTTGAAGGGTAGCTGAAAAACCAATGTCATTTTCCCATTTAAGCCAGGAGGGATCTTTTCCCATTGGAAGGGTATCATCTAGAAATTTAGAAATTTTACCTATAGGTTTTTTCCCCCTGGACAATAGAGTGAAAGCATCGATTTCAGGACTAACAATTATGTTTTTTGAGTTGAGCAGATTTCTTATTCTAAGGTAAGTAAATCTTTCTGTAGAAGGTAGATTGTAACTAATTTGGAGTTCATTGAAGGAAAGTATTGACTCAGAAGAATGGATTTGAGAAAGTGTCAAAATTCCATTTCTCTTCCAAATTTTTAGATCTAAGTTCTCAATGTATAGACCGAGTATTTCCAAAGGTGATGAATAAAGCAATCCTTTTGGTATTTTTATTAGAGATTTAAACTTCTTAACGGAAGTAGATATATTTAACACAATACTATTAGAAAGTTTTGTATTTACATTACTAAAGTTGTCTATGTATAAAATATGAAAAGGATTCAATTTCCCGCAGGAAAGCTTTTCAATGTTATACCAGTCTGTTGCCCAAGAGGAGTTTTTATTCCATCTTAAAAAGAGCGATAGCATCGTAATTTGATGGATCATTTCGATATTGGGAAGGGAAAGGCCCCCATATTTTCTCTTGCGAGTCAAAGAGTTATAAGCTATTCTGGGGTTTCTGTTATGCCATACAAATTCAGAGATCGCGATTTTAAATAGGGACAAATATTTCTGAGGAACTTGTAAAGGGAGGGATCTAAACAAATTCAATAGATTCGGAATCAGATATGCATTAATTGTATTAATTCTGCCTAACCATGAGATTTCTAGTCCCTTCCATTTTGTTAATTTGTTTTTAAAGTACGCTAGCATGGGTATATAATTGGCTTTGATAAGGAGGTCAGGATTTATTCTTAATTTAATTCCGAGGTAATCTTTTTCATTGTTTAGAGATTTCCAGCCATATATTTGGTGAAATGTTTCATGTGTTTTATTATCAAGGTTTGCTGTTAATATCTGGGTTTTCTTTAGATTTAGTTTGTAATTTGAAAAATGACTGTATATGTCGATCACTTTCATTGCTGCTGCTACTGATAAGACTGGATTTTCAAAGGTAAGGAGAATATCATCGGCAAAAAGAGAAATCTTCATATTTTGGTTTGCCAGCCTTATTCCCTGGATTTCTAGGTTTTGCCTGATGAGGACTGCTAAAGGTTCTATAGATAGTAGGTACAGAAGAGGGGCCAAAGGGCAACCTTGTCTTGTACCATTTCTGATATCGAACCAGGTGGAATCTAGGTTGGCACTCATTACTTTGGCTTGAGGAACTGTATAGAGAGACATTGTATTTACTTTAAAGGCGCCTTTAATCCCAAAGGCATTCAGTACCTCTTCCAGGAATGTCCAGCTCACCCTATCAAAGGCTTTTTCCGCGTCCAAAGCTATAATAATAGCAGGGGTATTTCGATCTCTAATATTATAAAGAATATTAATAATTTTACGGATATTATCGGCAGAATCTCTGTTTTCAATAAAGCCCGTCTGGTCCAAATGAATTAACTTGGATATTACCACTTTTAAACGATCTGCTAGAATTTTTGAGAAAATTTTTAAATCGATATTTATTAGTGATATTGGACGGTAATTTGATAGGGTGGCTGGATCCTTACCTGGCTTAAGTAGAGGGGAGATAGAAGCCTGCAACATCTCGATGGGGAGGGATTTACCAGCAGATATCTCCCCAAATGATCTTAATAGTAATGGAGAAATGGTTGAGGAAAAGGCTTGATAGAATCTAGATGTGTAACCATCAGGACCTGGCGCTTTATCTTGTTTAAGGTTTTGAATGGTTCGTTGGATTTCCCTCGAGTCGAATTGGAGCATTCAGCCCTTCCAGATCTTCCACAGAGATTCTAGGGAGATTTAAATTTTGTAGAAAGGCGGCAGTTTCGGCCTGGGGTTTATCACAGTCATGTAGATTATATAGCGAACTATAGTAATCTTTAAAAGCTTTTGAGATATCTTTAGGGGATATCAATGTCTGTGCTCCTGTGATAATCTTTTTGATACGTACTTGTGTATTTGGATCTTTTAATTTGTTAGTCAGTGATTTATTAACCTTATTTGCCCCGGAGTACCATTTTTTTTTAAACGATTCAGTGCATAATTAGTTCTATTTTCTAATCTAGTTTTAATAAGTTTTTGTAATCTAATTATCTTGATTGTTTCTACCTGGTTAGGGGTGTTTTTGTTGGACCTTTCTGCCCTAGCTAATTCTATGTATAGATCAGCCAGGGGTTTCTCATTTTTTATTTTTTTTTCACTGCCTAATTTAATCAAAAGTCCTCTTATGAAACATTTTAATGTGCACCATAATGTCAAATCGGAAACTTCCCCGTTATCGTTGTGTTTGAGGAAAGAAGTAATATGCGTTGTAAGGTTTTTTATATCATGATCTTTACTTATTAATAATTCGTTTAATTTCCATCTGTTTCTTACTCGGTAATCAGGGTTATTTTGAATTGAAAAGAGAAGTGGGGCATGATCGGACCAGGAAATAGGACCTATAGCGGAGGCAGTATACTGTTCCAAGTCACGAGCCCTAGCGAGGATCATGTCTATCCTCGAGTAGGATCTGTGAACCTTGGAAAAAAATGTATAGTCCCGGTCCAAAGGATGTTGTATTCTCCAGATATCGTATAATGAGTTATTATGCAGAAAATCTGAGAAGGCCAGAGCAGTTGATTTAATTGAGGAAGCCACCGTTGTACCTGTTGGCTGACTTTTGTCTAATCTAATGTTACTCACACAGTTCATATCACCAGCGCAAATCATTGTGCCCTTAGAAATCTGCTCAACTCTACGGTAGAGTTTACGGAAGAATTGCATTTGAGATTGATTTGGGGCGTATATATTCACAAGGGTATATATAATGTCGTTTATCATGCAAATTAGAATTATATATCTACCACTGGGGTCGCATTCTTCATATATCAATTCATATTTTAGTTTGTTAGATATAAATATAGCTACGCCTCTTTTCTTTCTCCCTCCATGAGTATTGGCTTTGGAAATCAGAAGATATTTAGGGAAATTCCAAAGAGATCTAGCTGAATTTATCCAATGCGTTTCCTGAGTATAGGCCACATCAATATTATGACGAATTAAACAATCAAAAAGATTACCTCTTTTTTGGGGGGAGTTGAGACCCTGTACATTCAGGGATAGAAATTTAAGGGACATTCTGTCCGGGAGGAACCCGTCCTGCCGACCCCCGATACGGCACGGTATTACGGAGGGATCCAGTGGCCATGGCACCCAAACATGGGAGAGAGAAGGAGAACAAATGGGAAAAGAGAAAGAGGGAAAATGGAGAGAGAAAAGGAAAAGAGAATTTTAAGAATTACATTCATAACTACTTCTTCACATTCATACTGGGTTGAGGAAATAAAAAAAGAAATCCTCAAAAGCTGTTCTGCTGGAGTTGCAGGAACCGTGTTATGCTGGCTGACAGCGAGAGTCCTATAGGGTTTAACAATAATTTGTCTTAAAAGGAGAGGAGGCGAAAGGGAGGGGGAGGGGAGGAAGAGGAGGAGAAGGAAAAACAAACGGGAATCCTAGTGGAGTCATTAGATAGAAAAATGAACAAGAGGGAGACAAGGTACTTCTTCCCCTCTCCCCCCCTCCCTCCCCCCCTCCCCCCCTGGGATTATACATCGAGATCAGTGCCCGATTATACTTTCCCTTTTGATAGTAAATGATAATCGGAGACATAAGTCAAAATGATACTTTCAAAAAGAATAAATAATAAGAATTAGGGAGACAAAGGTCCTATTATCCAAGGTTATATATCGTCTAATATTAGCCACTTAAACTTTCTCTCTCTTCAGCACATAATATTACAGAAACAAGTTTTTATCTCTATTCATAGCGGAGGAGAGAAAGGAAGGAGAAAAATGAGAAATGTGATATGAAAAATTAATTGGTATGATAAAATAATACTAAGTAAAATCAACCAAATTATAAATATAATATAGCAACATGGCAGAATAGGATTGTGGGAATGGAGAAAAAAAAAAGAGAGAGAAAAAGAAAAAAAAGGGACATATCATTTAATAAGTTATGTAGGAATGAGTATTGAATGAACATTGCGTGAAAAAACAGCTATCCAACGAGTGGTGTTGTGTGAATAAGTGACGTCGAATAGGAAAAAATAAAAATTAGATGATATAAAGAATGAATCATTCGGGTATAAAGAGTGAATGTGTGAATTTTGTATTGAGAGTAAATGAGGGAATAACGTACAGTGGAGAAGAAAAAAAAAAAAACGATTTTGTAGGGGTAGGTGATGAGAAATGAAGTGTGAATAGTGTAGTGTTGTGAGTAATATGGGGGGGAATTATAAAATGAATGTGACACAGCACGAGAAAAAATGTATGAACGTGAAGTATAGTGTAGGAAATTGTGTGGGGATGAGTGTTGGGATAAGGAGTGTGAATAGTGTAGTGTTGTGAGTAATATGGAGGGAAGTGATGAATTGAATGTGACCCAACGAAAAAGAAATGTGTAGGAGATATGAGAAAAAAAAAAAGAAAAAAAAAAAAAGAAATAAATTAAAAACGTGGTATATCATGTAGAAATTTTTTTGAGGATAAGTGTTAGGTAGAAAATGTAATTATTTGATGCTTGGAATTGGCGTTGTGACTACATCATTAAAACCCGAAAGGCTCTTAACTGAGCTCCAGTGTAAAATACAAACATTTATTCACACACAGACATTCTCTGTCATGTATTGGAAGGACCAGTCTTCTGTCTAGGGGGAGGGATCCAGACCACAGTGCACATGCCTGGGTACAGATGATGATGTAACCTAAATTCAGTGAGTAAATCGCAGCTCTACTGCTCATACTACACACACACTGGGTAATGAATTATATATCTTCATGTTTGTTGGGGTAAAAATGCAATACATATTAAAAAATAATATTAAGAACATTTTCATAGTTCGATGTATCATCTTTCTGCCTGGAAGCAGCACCAGCAGCACCTTGGTACAGTATCTGCCCCACTACAGCTAGCTCCTTCAACATAAGCCTATCTGTTTCACCACTACCTACCTACAACTACATACACAACTATATGCCCTGTGGCCCTATCGAAACACAAATTTATTTTCCAGGCACAGAATGATTGCACATGCTATTGGACAATCCCTTTATACACAAAACACAAATTCAATAATGTTTTTATTATTTAATTTAGTTACGTAAACTAATGGTTTTCTTCAGGATTCTTCCCAAAAATGTAATAGAAGGCAGAAAAGCTTGGTTTGCTCATGTTTTGCTTCTGTTTTTTGTCCATCACTTGAAACAGTTAATTTATTTCATTTTCTTCTTTTTTTTCTTCTTTTTTCTCTATTTTCTCTTTTTATTAGAAAATAGAACATTTATAATACAAATACACATATTAAAATAATTGATGAATAAATATCTGTAGTTAAATATAAAGAATAATTCTTCATTCCATGTATGTATCATATACACGGACAAAACACATAGATTTCTATTCTTCGATCGGGGGGACTCCCGAGAGAGGGGCAGTATTTTTATATATTTATTTATATATATATATGTTATTGCATTCTTACAGTGTGTAATATAATGTATTGTTAAGAATCATGAAATTAAATTCTGCCTGTCCACAACCCTTTAATTTTACAATGATCTTGAACTTCTGTTGTCTGTGTATACAGGCTGGTTATTTTACATGCACGATTATGGATTAAGGTGTGTATATAATTAACAAAACAATTTCAGAGTGCATCTGTAATATTGTTGTGGATATAATGTCTCTTTTACTATTATATATTTGTGTTTATGTCTTATTTGGCACATGTTGTATTTTAAAAAAACATCATACAATATGACCAGTTTAATAATAAAATATGATATTACTAACCCTGAAATGATTCAATGAACATCAACAAAATTAGTATTATCTTTGCAGACACATAGTTTGTTTACTGTCAAAGCTACAACCGAAAGATATATTATAGAGAATTGTGTGATGACTTCTCCATTAATATATAATTGAGCGTTATGTTTTAGAGGAAGGATGAGGCTATACTGAACAAAGAAAAATGTTTTTATTATCAGTTTTTAACGTTTTTCTTTTTACCAACTCTCGTATAGATGTGGCATCACTACCGAGTGAGATAGAAATGGCAGAAATCCTAAACAACAAAAGCATTACACAAATGAAATAAACAAAATAGCATTTTAAGTTCTTTTTTTGTATATTGATTGATGATTGTTATTGGTTTTGTAATTGATTAGAAATCTGAATATGTATCAAATAATTATAATTTCATAACATATTGACAAGGTTTATGTATACAATATACAGCATGTATATTCCCATAATACCATTGTGCAAAAAGCCTATGATATATACACATGTACTATTTCTTTGAGGGCTCACTCTAACGCACATCATTAAGTTCTGCTCTGCCTTGCCACATACTGGTATATTGCATATTAAAATCAGTAAACTAATGAAAATATAAAGACACCGTTTTCTTAAATCATTTTTGAAATGTGCAAACCTCTGCTGTTTACCCAGGAAAAAAAAAATGTTTATGCGTAAGTGATATAAAAGAGCTGATTATCATGCTGACATATTTCCATGTGCACCTGACCTCCTTATCCTAGAATCAGGCTCCCTGCCACAAATGATCACTAGAACAAAGGAGAGCAGGAACTTCTTGCAGATCCCAGTCCTTATCATCTATTTAACTGGCAAGAACTGCCATTCATGCTGTCATTCAGCGGGGATACAGAATGAATGGTGCCTGCATGGGAAACCATAGATAACTAGCCAAAGTGGAAGTGATTTAATTCTGCACCAAATAAGATGATGCATTGCTTTCAAATGTGTGTGCTTTGCCTTGCATGATAAAATGTATGTATGACCTAATTAAAAAAAAAAAAAAAGATGTGTATAAAGAACTGTACTACACACACACTTAATACATATCATATATTAACATACAGAACTACATTGCTCTACCCCATATTGATTTGGTCAGTAAATCATGTACTTTATTTATAATGTTATAGATATTTGACATTTTATTAATGGTGGTACTTTACCTGCTTTGATGTGTTTAGCTGTGGGGTTTCTGTACAAACCACTGTATTAAAGATCAGCCTTTCTATGTGAAACCAAAATGTATACCTTTATTTTTCTCTCTGTTGCACCCCTCTTCCTGATTTGAATTGGATGCTGTTAACAGTGCTTTTTTAGTATTAGTGCAGAAAACTAGTGTTGTCTTGTAACGTTATTAGCTAAAACTAGTGCGTATGTTTTTTTGTTTTTTTTAGAACACTGCATATTATTAAATAGCATTCAGGTAAATAACACAATTAGGTCATTGAATATGTTTTTAAATCAGGTAACTTTTTTCTGCAAATTATTTGCTTGATGAGGACTATATTTGTGGTCACATGCTTGTACAGCTATTCTTATTTCAGGGTACATAACCGTTAGGAGGCAGGACGAGAGGTCGCACCTAGTGTTGGGATCAGAAGATCTGTATCTCAGTAGCATGAAGGCACAGGGAGAAGATAAATGTAATGGAGGAATAGAATTATCATGCCTTTCTGAGTGTGTAAACTATCAAGTATTACTAGCCTCTTTCAGAATGTGATATTAGTGTGATATTGGAGCAGATCATTGGATGCTTCCTAGTGTCACAGATTATTTCACAGGACCAATGGAAGTGAGCTGTATGTAGGTGAGCAGATTGATCAAAATACATAAGTAGCATGTACAGAGGATACCTCTTTAATGAGGATTCTATTAGAGGGTGTGATGAATACATTTTTCTTAGAAGAAAATATACAAAGAATATATATTTATTTTAAAACAATTTAAATATGTCAGAGTACATAACCCTGACAATTGCTTGCCAAAAATATCTAAGCGTCTACTCAATAAAGAGAGAACTCTAGTTCTGTTGTCGAGTATCTGGTTCTAAAATATATATATATATATATATATATATATATATATATATATATATATATATATATACACATATAAAAATAAATGACAACTGTAAGAACTCATACTGGTGGCTTTGAGAAATCTGCATTAGACAATCATTGCATGTGGTCATGCTTGACCTGATAAATGAATGTGCCTGTCTTGCATACTTAAATATATAGCTAATAAATCTAGAATATATCTCTGTCCACTATATTTGTTCTGTAATATACATTTGCCTCCTCATTTCCTTACATATGTGAGCAGCTGTGTTGACAGAATTTATGATGATAAACAAGGTAGTCACTAACTGAAATCCCATCATAAATCTTTTCATGCTGTTCTTCTTTGCTTTGGCCCAGATCCCAACTACACCTTAAATATGTTATTTTCCAGTGGACTTCATATTCAATAAAATTATGTTTAGAACATGTTGTTTTTAAAGATATCCACTCATATTACTGCATAAGTATTTTATGTAAGGACTGTATTGAATTCACTTTTTGGGGACCTGTTTTTCCCCGTTTTGGTGGTTTTATCAGTGCGTATTCTGAAAGACCAAATGAACCCCTTTAACAGCACCCCAAAAATAAAACCCCAATGTTTATGTTTTTAAATGACAACATTAATATTTCATTGGTTGGTTCATATAGTGACAAAGTGACATCTCATATACTGTTTGTGGTGTTTTGGGCTATTTGGAAAGTAGGACGGTCCTGTGCTCTGACCTGCTCTAATATGATAGATACTGGAAGTCTAATCTGAGATTCATAAATACAGTCCTGAGACTGGATGGTATGTAAGACATTCAGATTTAAAGCTAGCAGAAATGTTTATGTGTAAGATTTTCTATGTAAACAACTCCCTTCTATTTGTGATCAAACAGAATATTGCATCAAATACCATGTTCTTTTCATTCAAATATAAACTTTAGTGACCTGACAAGTGAACTCCAAAAATCAGGCAACAATAGCAGAGTTGGAAATATGTTAAAGAACTTTTACAACTCGGTAATTAATGCCTGATGTTTGCAACCAATCCATAAGAACTCCAAGCAATAGGTGCAAGAGTTTGTCATAATATGTATGTGCATATCTTGTATGTATGAAAGATATGGAGAAGTGAGTATATAAAAAGAACTTTATAGCTATAGCTAATACTGTGCTGCACTTATTATTATTTTTTAAAACTATAGAATTATAAAGCATAAAAATAGAGGTTATATTCCCTAGAAATCTTGTGACCACAAATGAGTGAATGATGAGAAATAAAGCAACTATCACATTACTGTAAATATTTCTATAACTCATAAGAAGTAAAAAAATATATCAATAATTACTACAAATATATATAAAATATCTAAATTCTCCATACATAATCCTGCTAATTCAATGTATAAATATGGGGTGCTGTAGCTATATTTGATAGGAAATGTGGTGATATTATATTTCAGCTTGCAGTATAAGCCATAGCCAGTATGTTTACTGAGCCAGTGTCACCACATATCTGTGGTGATGTGTCACTCATCCCTCACTATTATAGATGTAAATGAAAGTATGTGATTTCTCTAGTCGCACTCCATGATTTAATATCTCAAAATACAAGCAGACTTGGAGGTTATATACTTTAATATTTTCCTTTACAGAGAGACATTCTATAAAAGTTAACTGAGCAGTGAACAGCAAGTGAACTATGACACTGCTTAAAGTTAGACCTACCCTGCCTATCTCTCTTGCTACGACTGTTAAAGAACTGGGCTAAACTAAACTCTTCCATACAAGTCAGCTGGAAGTTAAGAATGCATAGGTCAAAATGCTAAAGTCAGGAATGTCATAATTTACATATTTATCTTTCAATATTGCTTTCCTGATATATAGCACAAATTATTTATTACATTTATTTATTGCACTCTTATCAATACCATGTATATATCAATGAAATATTAGATTCTAGTCACACCGTGCTTAGAACATAGGACCAAATGAATTCTGTCTAGCTAGTATTCCTTTCTGTTTACTGCATCAGACCTTTAAATTAACAGTAAGGTTTGTTATTCTTTCCAATAGTAACAGTTCCAAAGGCAGCCTCTCTGGTTTTTAGGCAAATCACCAGTACTAAAGGTTTATAATCATATAACACCACGATTCCTTTAATGTAATAATCAAGTAATCTGATTCTCCCATCCTCCCATTATCATGCTATGGTCACACATCTGCAAATATTTAATAAACTGCAGCTTTATAATTACACATCACTGTCAAATTTTACAATACTGGCTCAGTGTAATAAAATAATTGCTTGGCAATCTCATCAACATTACAAATAACCATTTTTTAATCTAATTGATATTCACATTTCACAAGAAGTTTGCTGTACAATCTAGACTGCATTCCTATTTCACTAGACTAAAAAGTTATTTACAATATGAAAAATATAGGAGCTTTATATAAAAGGTAATGCATGGGGACATTTCTAAAGGTACACAAATTGCCTGGGAATCCTATGATATATACATGTTGATTGGTCACCCTTAGCAGTTTCCTCCAGAATTGCTTTTTGTAAATATAAATATTTGGCCTGTTCATGCATTAGGTGCTGTGCCATACTCAAATGCATGGCCCTTATGCCACACTATGCAGAGATCTGCAGTGGCATTCCCCTCAATCAGATGGGGACACTGACAGGCTAAATTTAACAACCAAAGTAAGTGCCAGTTACATTCAGAGTAATTGACGTGTGCTCAACCTTCGGGATCAGGCACTTCCCTGTGCCGTGACTAGTGATATCATGGAACACTTTAGTTTTGTTTGTAGAGATCCACAGGGTCTGTAGAGAACGTTAATGAGTCTGTGCTACTATGTGCCTCGGATCAGATGACTGTGTAATTTGGTGAAGGAAACAACATGGAAAACAAAATAACCAGGTTATCTGTGTTTGTCATTGTGGACAAAAACACCCTTTGTCATTAAGACATTCAATGCATTTACTGTCTTTTTTGTCTGGTGAAATTGGTGGACATAAGTTGGGATAAGGTGTAATGCAAATGAAGATTTCAGGGCAGAGTAGAATGATAATAATACAACAGTGGCTGAAAGGAAAGACTGCTGAATCAATGCTCCCTTATGTATCATATCCATTACCTCCACTATTCACCTTTATTAGTCTATATCTTCCTTTCCACTGACACTTTTCTTCCCTCTCTTCTTTAGTTTTCACCTTCTTTTAATTTTTTTGACTTTTCTAACTTTTCCTAATCCTATTCTCCTTCCTCTAGCCAACTTTGAATGTCTTATTAGCTAGCCCCCACCTCCAGTGTGACCCTTTTCTTATCTATTTGCCCATTTTCCTCTTGTACTAAACAGTATTTTTTTTTTTTTATAACCCAAGTTATCAGACATCTCAATAGACTATT
Organism: Pelodytes ibericus; assembly: GCA_036172795.1. Lineage (NCBI taxonomy): Eukaryota > Metazoa > Chordata > Amphibia > Anura > Pelodytidae > Pelodytes > Pelodytes ibericus. Next base: position 100,066,223 of record CM069858.1, on the reverse strand, counting down.
GATTCTTGTGTGGTATATCACACAATGTGTATATAGTTTTGTCCAAACAGATCATCAATGGCTTTAGTAGAAAAACATGTTGTGGAACATAAATAACCAACTTTCCATTGTATTTGTAGTGATGTAAAATTAATCACACAGCCTCTCACTTGAAAAAAAAAAAATAGACTTTCTTCCCAGGCAGTTTTTGCTACAATGTGAACAATGCATGGATCCGGTTCTGGCCTGATTTATTATCTTTGCAGTAAAGAAAACAATATTTCAGTATCATGAAAGCTTGTTTGATCTTTGTGAAAAGACACTTATGGCCGATCTCAAAAGACGGTCATCTGCTGTTTCAATACTCGCATTTTTATAATAATGTAGTTGTATGAGGAACATAGCTGTGGTTAATTAAATTCCATTTGAAACCTAAAGAAAAAAGCATCTATGTTTAACAACATGCTCATTATGTCAAAAGAATGTACTGGTCTGTCCAAAAAATATATCAAATCCAATTTTCTTAAAGCACCCTCTTTTACAATAATAATAATGATTCTTTCAAGTCCTCAGAAAAAACATTTCTGCATTGTGTCAAGAATATGAAGCCAGTAAAGAGCAAAGCAAGCTGTACTCGTATGTTACTTTAATGCCCTTTAATTTACCCTTCTGGTAAAAATAAACAGTTTATCCTTCTGATATAAATGCAAAACAAAATAAATCAAAGTGTTTTAATGTATTTTCTTTCTCATACAAAGAATCACATTAAAATAAAAATTTAATTGCAGTTATTAGTTCCCTCGTTGGACTAAAAAAAAGGAAGGCCATACTAGATTCTCATTACACGTCAGAGCAGTTAGACAGAGATTGATGCTGTATTAATGCAGAACCCAGGCACTTTTCCTTTGTTACTGAACATTAGACAAATTAGCCCTTACAATTCCATGCCCTTCCTCCACACCCCTAAATCTAACTAGGGATCTCTGTCTGGTTATTATTGCTAATAAGCTTCATTCAAAGGGAACTAAAGCATTGATAGGGCGAGGAATAAAGCCAGAAGTCAATGGAACCTGATAATACTCACTAGATTCAACACATTTTCTTCTGGACTAAGGTGATGACAAATGATCTTGCTATTCCTTGTCTGTAAATATTCCACCATATTTAATCTCTTTGATTGCATTCCGTTAACTTTCAGGATAGAAAATAAAAATCCACATAATTTAATATATAATAGTCATACATGCAGCACATAAAAAAGCTGAGGCTTAGAGCTGGGCAAAAAATATACTTTTATTATTCATTGTTAAACATTTTCAGTTGGCAGTGGCAGGATGTTGTGACAATGCAAGAACATATTGACATGGATTTTTCATCTCCGTACTGGCCCTTGAAATGTTTATAGTTAGAACGGATTCAAAATTTCATAATTACAAACTCCTGTCTGATTTTGTCTTCTCTTGTCTTTTCCCCACAGTTTTTTAAAATTCACATTTTAGTGAACTGACCCCAAACACTTCACATTCATCTCTATCTCATGTTTTGACTAGTCTAAATTAGTTTTTAACACTTTATGCTAACGCCTGCACCAAATGATCCATACATTGTAGGTGATATAGAAAAAACCTGTCATTTAATCGTGATACTCTGTTCTGTGCTTGGGGTCAGACACACACGGATACTTTTTCCCTCAAGACAATTCAGAATTGTGGCCCCTTTTTTTCACAGAACAGGTTAAACATTAGTGACTTGTCTATTCTGACAGATCCACACTGTACTAATAAACGATTCACCTGCTTTTATGTGAGTCTATCCAGAAAATTAGCACAGGGATGTCCAAAGGTGAAAGTAAGGAATTGTGTGTTGTAGAAGGAAAGGTTCAGCATATTATAGGTACAAACACTGCATAGTGGCTTTAACAAGCTGAGTGGATAGATAGTGAGATATAAAAATACATTTGTAGCACCAAGGGAGTTGTTCTCTAACTTCCACTCATAATAATGTGCGGTTCAGCTTCCCTTATAGTTGTTTTGCAAGACTCCAGTCTCTTCAGTCACAATTATTATCGATTTAGACTCTTTTTGAGAAATAAAACACAATACATGATCAAGCATGAAAACAAACAACAAATAGAAGAGTAAACTGTGCCACAGAGAGATCATGGTACTAACACTAACGTTATAGAAGAAATGGAATATAATGTTACTAATAACTCAGCTTCTACTTTATACCCTTTTCATAGAAACATAGAATGTATCAGGAGATAAGAACCATTTGGCCCATCTAATCTGCCCAATAAAAACAAATTTGAATTAGTTTAAAATTTGAATTAGAATGTTAGAATGAACAAGTAGCCAGCTAACACACACCTATGAATCAAATCTTTTCCTAAAAGGCATGACTTTCTTTAAAAAAAAATTATTCCATAACAACTAAAAAAAAGAAATTGCTGAAACTAATATTGTAGCTGAAAAATAAAATTAGGGGATTGAGCGATAGAGTCGCTGCAGAAACCATTTCTGCCATTCATGGACACAGTAGGTTGCAGATGAGATTACACACACAGGCATATATTATTATGTATATTAAACATAATATTTAGGAAACAAGTAGGGTTACAATGATACCATTTATTGCATTTTTTAAAGCTGTTAACTATGTTTTGTAATTAGGAATTTGGTTTCAACCTCATTTATGCCTGAGGAAGGGTCCTAGCAACTTGGTCTTGAAAGCTTGCAACCAAACGCTCAGTTAGCCAAGAAATGGTATCATTTTAACCCTACTTGTTTCCTGTTTTTCCACGGCTAACACTACTATCCCTTTAAATACATATTATACATATACTGATTCACATATGCACACACAGTCACACATACATGAAATAAATATTATTATTAGAAAGCTTTGGGGGACAAGTAGATTTCAGAATGAATAATATATTTATATTATAATACACATATTGTAATATCCATTCAGTCACAGACATAATATTTATTTATATATATATATATATATATATATATATATATATATATATATATATGTGTGTGTGTGTGTATATATATATATATATAAATCTTACATGTAGGTGAAATATAAGCTGCTCCAATCGAGTGAACTGAATAGCCGGACAATTCGTCTCTGACTCTGATCATGAAAATGTCCACGTGAGTATACAAGTTGCTTTCGGTATTCCACTTCCGTGATGGGCAGCCTTATCTGGTGCTTCAAGCTTCAGTTAGACGAACTGTTCGGCTATTCGATTCACTCGATTGGATTTTACCTACATGTAAAATATACTGTTTTCTATATTTTATGTATTAAAGTACCTTTTAACGACATCCTCCTTTGGTTCTCTTTGAGGAACTTTGCTTCTTCTGATCCCAGGATAATCCATTCTCCCTGTGCGGCTCCACGTGTCTACTATACTGAGCAGTGAATCTGCTCAGAAAAATGTGAGTGGTTTGGTTAAAGGGCATGGGAAGACTGCTGGGAATACCATTTTTTTTTTTTTTTTTTACAATATTATGCTATGTCCTTTTTCTATTTTTCACCTTCCTTGTAAAATACCCTGAGGCTACAAGCACAGAAGAAGATTTACCTAAATTTACCTTATTTGTCTATTGAGAATAATTTGGGAAAACAGATATGGTCTTACAAGGTATTCCTCACCAGTGACCCAATACTCATATACATTATTGCAATAATGTAAATTTGTATTTCTTTACTTTATGTTAGATTCAAGGTAATACTTTCTAACATAGTATGTATACTGTCCTAGGTTTATAATCCACAAGTCCAGCTCATCCCTGAGGTCAAGAACATTATTTTTGTGTGGGGGTCTTTCTTATCATACCAGGCTCAGTGAAATTCTATAAATACATACAGTATGTGTATGCATATAAATATGTATATATTAAGTAAATGACAAACTTGCCTTCAGAGGCAAAGAAAACACAATACAAGGATATTATAAAAATAGCATCTGCTTAATTGCATTTAGTTTACACATACACAAATGGTGACAGACCTGATTTTAGCATAAACATTGCTAAGTTTTGTTCAAGAAAGTAAGTTAACGAATCTACATTGTGTGCAAATGTCATTAAATGCTTCAGTCACAAAATAAATAAACATTTTGACAGGCTGCAATACATATCTATGTCACATCAGAAAGATACATTTCATGTAGCATATTGTCATAAATGTGAATACTTTGAAACAAAGCAAGGCATACAATGATTTTTATTATAGTTCTTTTGAGTTATGAACAATGATCCATGCATCAGTAATGTCCACCCTTCCCAAATATTGGAATCACATTGTAACGTGATAACAGTCAATATTTACACTGGCGTACTGATAATAGAAATTAATTAGGTCTAGCAGCAGAGTGCTATTTAGCTTGGTGATAAGACATTCCAAATCACTCCAAAAGCAGTAGCAAATGTTTGCAGAAGATACCAGTCAGTGGTTGTAACATAATGTGTTGGAACAAATATAACTACATAATGTTAATACTTCAGGGATTTACTACTGTGCAGAAATCTATTAATGGCTATGAAAAATACACTAAGCGGAAAATATATGGTAGAATATTTATGTGATATTTATGCATCTATTATTATATCTGTCTATCTAGTTATTGTGTCATGTTCTGATACCATGTAGGCATGAGATAGTGGCATATTTCCATGTGAATAATTTCTGTAAATATAATTTATATAAATGCTTTATGATTTTACAAATGTTACCGAGGGATTGGACATTAATTCTTAGTCTAATAACTCCACTTTGTAAACAATATAAATAATAGGTAAATAAATTATGGAAATTATAGATCTAAATCAGGAATTTTAATGGAATGGAACTCAAAGTTAAAAAGTATGTTTTGCAATATATTGTGACATAGCAGTAATCTCCACCCCTGGTTTTAGAAGCACATGCAATTTGAGGAAAAGCAAACAAGCTCAACCTCCAGTCTACTTTCCATATAGTGCAAGGTTTAACCCCTTCCCGACCTTATGACGAGTTAACTCGTCATAAGAGCCGCCGCATTAGCGACCTTATGACGAGTCAACTCGTCATGCAGTCTAGCCGGCGGTGCGCTCCGTGGGCACCGCCAGCTAGTCTGCAACGGGTCCAGGACTAAGCCTCGCACCCGAGGCAAAGCTCCTGGACCCGATCGGTGCATTTCCGGGCATGTGATCGCGGTGATTGAGTGATCACCGCGATAACACGCAAATTAGATGCAAAGTCAGTGTGTTCACACACTGACTTTGCCTCTAATTCACTCTCTGTGCTTCACATTCTTATAGTGAAGCACAGAGAGTGACCTGTAAGTAAAAATAAATTAATTAAATACACAGAGGTAAAAAAAAAAAAAAATTAACCCTTTCATTGCTGATCACAGTTTTTAACTGTGATCAGTTTCCCTCCACTTTATGGCCCTCATTTAGTTTTTTTTAACAGATTTTTTTATTTTTACAATTTATAAAGTTTTTTTTAATAAATAAAGGTAATTTTAATATATTTATTTAATAAAATTTAACCCCTGCATGCCTGTTGCATGATTTTTACTGATCTGACATCGCACTCTTCAGAGTTTTTTTTCTGTCTTTTTTGTTATGGGGGGTTTGGGAACCATTATTTTTCTTTTTTATTAGTTAGTTAATTAGGGGGGATAAGTGGGTTAGTGTTGCACTAGTTATGTAGCTTATTATTGGGAAAATAATGGGGAAAAACTTTTTTTTCCTCAAAAAGTTCCTCTTTTATATGTATTTTTTAATACTAAAATGTAAAACATTTTTATGTATAGGGTATCAAAAGAAAGCTCTAACTGTCCTTTAAAAAACAACATATAACTTGTATGGGTACGTTAAATGAGAGAGAGGAAAATTATTTTTCAAAAACCGCGTATTAAAAATTGAAAAACGCTCTGGTCCTTGGCCCAGGAACATCCCTGGTCCTTAAAGGGTTAAGGAGAAGCATTTTTGGAAGAGCAAACAAAAAGAAAATAAGGAAATAGCAATGTATTTCTGAAATAGCAGAGTTTAGCCCCAGCCCAGCTAACATAAGGTGTTAATGATTCTTCTAGTGATATTGTGATGTTAATTTTAAAAAGCCCAATTATTGAACTGTGATGTTAAGAGGTTTAGTAGAAAACAAGTGGGGTTAACATTATGCCTTTTAATTGCTTAATGAGAAACAGATTGCAAGCTTTTTAGGATGTTTAGCTTGTGGTTTCAAGATTTATTACAAATAATCTTAGATACAATTTTTACCCAAACTCATATATTGGGAAACGTCGCCTTCTTTTTCCTTACTTCACTGTATTAAAGGTTTCATTGCTAAAATCCTCTGCCAAAATGGATTGGTATTCGGTAAGATCTGTTTAATTTTGGAAACCTAATGTTTTATTGCCTAGCCATGCTACTGTCAAACTCCACAGGATACACGAGACAGTACCACCATCAAAGCATTCAAGACTTTCTAACTTTTAAATCATCAAGCACATACATGACACTCGTGAGATCAGTCACCCTGATTTTATATAAGAGATTTAAACCTTTTTTTTGTATGATTAAAAAAAAAGTTTTACACTATATAGAAATCGTTTTATCTATTGCATGTGAGTCCAAGTGTCTTTTCAAGAGATACAGCAATGTCACTTTTGAGGAGACCAGATGATTTTTGAGTGCCCTGAGCGGTAATACATACAATTTTAAAAGTAAGCAGTAACAAAAGTGAGTGAGATACCAGTCTGGGGGGACCCTAATATTATTTATTATATACAGAGAACACGATCGCCGTATTGTGTTTCCCTCCACATATCATCGTGACATGCGACAAAACACATCCAATCAACTGTCAAAGATCTGCTATCGCATATTCTCCTGAAAATGTGAGTATATCTGTGTCTGTTTTTGTAAAACTTCAGAGCTCCATCTTTTATTTCTGCTTGCCACAGTAATGCACACATGTTTATATACCAGTGGTAAAATATCACCTGAAAACTTTTTTTGCCCCCCCCATGAAAATCTGAAAAGATACAAGGTTTATTTTATTACAATGATGTACTTTTAGTTTGCATGTTTCGAAATTGCAGATTTAGACTAATCAGGAAATTACTCACTGAAAATGTGTTTAGGGTGGATTGATGGGGCCTCTTTGTTTGTACTTACACACCTCCTGGATATGATGGAAACATTTAAATACATATGATAGAAACATTTAAATACATGAAGGGAATCAACACAGTAAAGGAAGAGAGTATATTTAAAAGAAGAAAATCTACCACAACTAGAGGACATAGTCTTAAATTAGAGGGGCAACGATTTAAAAGTAATATCAGAAAGTATTACTTTACTGAGTGGGTAGTGGATGTTTGGAATAGCCTTCCAGCAGAAGTGGTAGAGGTAAACACAGTCAAGGATTTTAAGCATGCGTGGGATAGACACAAGGCTATCCTAGCTATAAGACCGGGAACGGGGGACTAATAAAAGTACTCAAAATAAATAAATAATTTGGGCAGATTAGATGGACCGAATGGTTCTTATCTGTCGACACATTCTATGTTTCTATGTTTCTATGTTTCCTGATCAGTTTTTCTAAAATTGATAGTTGGATAGCTACCAACAAACTATTTCTCAACAATGTAAAAACTGTGTCCATGTTGTTAGGGACAAAAGCTACTACTTAAATGAAACAATCTTTGAAAATACATCAAGACCAAATTAGGTTATAACCTATCTAAGGTAAGTTTCTATAAGTATCTCAGTATATGGCTGGATCTCAGCTTTTGCTTTCCATATTGAGAATCTCTCATCTAAGCTGTATCCTGGGTTTGGCTCACTATACATATACAAATCTAACCTAGATTCCACACTTCAGAAACATATTGTGCAGCAAATGTTAATGCAAATCTTAAACCATGGGGATGTGGTATACATGATCTTGCACCACAGACTCATCTCAGTAAACTTGACGCACTGTACAATGTGATGCGCATTTTTGTCCTTTCAGTGCAATTATAAAATGCATACCTGTGAAATTTTAAAAGAAACTGGCTGGCACTTGCCTCCAGGCACACTCTCCACCTAGTCTGCTTAGTGTATAACCACTTATCTGGAAAGCTCCCCACCTAGCAGGGAAGCATGCTCACTAGACATGTGCATTCGTTTTCGGATGAATGCATTTTCGTCCGAAAATAGCATTTTCATCCATTCGTCCGAAAAACGAATAACAAAAATGCTAAACTAACGAAAGACGAATGAACGAATGGTTAATAAACGAAAATCATTCGTCCATTCGTGCTATTGGCATTCTATAATCCTAAATAGAGTCGGTTTATAGAATACCAATAGCATTACATACATTCCATAAACCGACATAATGAACGACTTTTGGTTTATGGAATGCATGTAATACTATTGGCTTTCTATAAACCAAACTAGAGTCCCCATTCATAAGAATTTCTTATGAATGGGGACTCTAGTTCGGTTTATAGAAAGCCAATAGTATTACATGTATTCTATAAGCCGAAAGTCTATAAACCGAAGGTCGTTCGGTTTATAGACTTTCGGTTTATAAAATACATGTAATTCTATGTATTCTATAAACCGAAAGTCTATAAACCGAATGACCTTCGGTTTATAGACTTTTGGCTTATAGAATATGTGTAATACTATTGCCTTTCTATAAACCGAACGAGAGCCCCATTCATAAGAAATTCTTATGAATGGGGTCCCCATTCATAAGAATTATAGAATAGCATAGAATTACATGTATTCTATAAACCGAAAGTCTATAAACCGAATGACATTTGGTTTATAGACTTTCGGCTTATAGAATACATGTAATACTATTGGCTTTCTATAAACCGAACTAGAGTCCCCATTCATAAGAAATTCTTATGAATGGGGACTCTAGTTCGGTTTATAGAAAGCCAATAGCATTACATGTATTCCAGAAGTCGAAAGTCTATAAACTGAACGAAGTTTGGTTTATAGACTTTCAGTTTATGGAATGTGTAGGTCAATTGATTTTTTACGAACGAATGAAACGAAACGAAAATAATGAACGAATTTTCGCCTGAAACGAATGCAGTAATGAACGAAATTCGTTTTAGACGAAATAAATAACATTTTCATCCGAATGGACGAAAACTAAACGACAATTTTAGTTTTGCACATGTCTAATGCTCACTCTTACTCCCTGCATGTCCTCCAATCTCAAGATCCTGGACATGGTCCCCATGACATATTTGAAAACAAGATAAATCTCAATATATTCTTCCTGACAAAACACTTTCTAAATAAATAAAAAGGCAGCTTACAGCAAGTTTTGATTAGTCAACTGTTAAACTTACTTGCTCCCTTACTTAATGAAAGGAAAGTGTTTTACAAAAGCACGTATTCTAAAAAATGAAGAATATACTTAGGATACGTCATAATAAGAAATCACTGTTTCATCATCCTGGTAGCATTGCTTGCCAGCACAGTGGAGTGGAAAACAAACATCCTTACTCCTCCCTGGATGGATCCTCCCAGATATACAGTGGATATAAAAATTCTACACACCCCTGTTAAAATGTCAGGTTTCTGTGCTGTAAAAAAATGAGACAAAGATAAATCATTTGAGAACTTTTTCCACCTTTAATGTGACCTACAAACTGTACAACTCAATTGAAAAGCAAACTGAAATCTTTTAGATAGAGGGAAGAAAAAATATAAAAATAAAATAATGTGGTTACATAAGTGTGCACACCCTCTTATAACTGGGGATGTAGCTGTGTTCAGAATTAAGCAATCACATTCTAAATCATGTTAAATAGGAGTCAGCATACACCTGCCATTATTTAAAGTGCCTCTGATTAACCCCAAATAAAGTTCAGCTGTTCCAGTTGGTCTTTCCTGAAATTTTCTTAGTTGCATCCCACAGCAAAAGCCATGGTCCACAGAGAGCTTCCAAAGCATCAGAGGGATCTCATTGTTAAAAGGTATTAGTCAGGAGAAGGGTACAAAAGAATTTCCAAGGCATTAGATATACCATGGAACACAGTGAAGACAGTCATCATCAAGTGGAGAAAATATGGCACAACAGTGACATTACCAAGAACTGGAGCTCCCTACAAAATTGAATGAAAGACGAGAAGAAAACTGGTCTGGGAGGCTACCAAGAGGCCTACAGCAACATTAAAGGAGCTGCAGGAATATCTGGCAAGTACTGGCTGTGTGGTACATGTGACAACAATCTCCCGTATTCTTCATATGTCTGGGCTATGGGGTAGAGTGGCAAGACGAAAGCCTTTTCTTACGAAGAAAAACATCCAAGCCAGGCTACATTTTGCAAAAACACATCTGAAGTCTCCCAAAAGCATGTGGGAAAAGGTGTTATGGTCTGATGAAACCAAGGTTGAACTTTTTGGTCATAATTCCAAAAGATATGTTTGGCGCAAAAACAACACTGCACATCACCAAAAGAACACCATACCCACAGTGAAGCATGGTGGTGGCAGCATCATGCTTTGGGGCTGTTTTTCTTCAGCTGGAACTGGGGCCTTAGTTAAGATAGAGGGAATTATGAACAGTTCCAAATACCAGTCAATATTGGCACAAAACCTTCAGGCTTCTGCTAGAAAGCTGAACATGAAGAGGAACTTCATCATCTGGAATGGCCCTGCCAGAGCCCAGACCTGAATCCGATTGAAAATCTGTGGGGTGATCTGAAGAGGGCTGTGCAGAGGAGATGCCCTCGCAATCTGACAGATTTGGAGTGTTTTTGCAAAGACGAGTGGGCAAATTTTGCCAAAGTCATAAGGTGTCATGCTGATAGACTCATATCCAAAAAGACTGAGTGCTGTAATAAAATCAAAAGGTGCTTCAACAAAGTATTAGTTTAAGGGTGTGCACACTTATGCAACCACATTATTTTATTTTTATATTTTTTATTCCCTCTACCTAAAAGATTTCAGTTTGTTTTTCAATTGAGTTGTACAGTTTATAGGTCACATTAAAGGTGGAAAAAGTTCTGAAATGATTTATCTTTGTCTCATTTTTTTTACAGCACAGAAACCTTGACAATTTAACAGGGGTGTGTAGACTTTTTATATCCACTGTATGGCTTCTCAAATGCTTATTTCTGCATAATGTATGGATGGCTCTTCTTTTACTTTTTGAACTTTACACTCTATGTAGATCTATATTTACATGTATTACAACAGATAAATAGTTGCTTTTGCAGTGTTCCAGTGATGATAGAGTTCCTTTAAACATGTGCATGCAGCATCACTGCCTATGGTAATAGTAATTGATAGATTGTCTGTTGCTTTATATCTCAATGCAGAATGCTTTTAAAGCCAATCAGCAAAGGCATCTGATCTCTTAAGTAAGATTGCTCAAAACTGTTTGGAAGTAGTTGGCAGGCACGTTGGCAGTTGCTCCAGATACTTGGCAGCATTAAAATAAAAAAAAGCTAGTTAGCACAGTGGGACAATTTATTCTCCTGCATGGCACTGACAGACCAGGCTTCTAAACCATAATACTGAGAATGTCAATAAGAATGCACCTGTTCCTTGGTTCCTAGCATCTAAAACGACAGTTAGAAGAACAAATTACCAGTTTACTTACTGGTTACATGTATGCATTTTCTCATGTTTCAAATAGATCTTCATAGATATATATATATATATATATATATATATATATACTGGTACTGGTGCTCAGACTTCAGAGCACTTGGGAAGCTCAAGAGGCAGCATGATAGGAAGTCTATGCACCTGGGAAGCACACAGATACCATGCTGCCTGCCACTAGACACCAGGGTGCTGTGGGTGCTGCTGGTGTGAGTACTGGGTCTCCAATGACATGTTCTGGGATCTGCAATGTGGGTGAAGGGGCAAGTTCTGAATGTACAATGTGGTTGCTGGGGAATGTCCTGGGTGTGCAATGTGGGTAATGGGGCAAGTCCTGGGTATGCAATGTGTATAAGAGCAACAAGAGCATTACATTACATTACATTAACATTTAACAATTTACTTAGGGCTAGGTACAGCGCATAGAAGGGAACTTCATGCTAAGTTAGACAACTACAACAGACTTGTAAATGAGGTAGAGAACCCTGCTTGCAAGCTTACAATCTAGAGGGAATGGGGTCCATGAGACACATAAGGGATTGAAGAGGTCAGAGGGATTGAAGTTGTTGTAACAGTAGTGTGGATAGGAGGCACTAGGTGGGATTGGCCAAAGAGGAATTGTGTGTTCCAGCTAGGTGGGATCAACTAGAGTTAAAGTGACCGGTATTCTAGTTTGTTGGGTAGTAAGCCTCTCTAAAGAGATGAGTTTTGAGGGACTTTTTTGAGGGAACAAGAGCATGAAAAGTTTGTTAGAAAGCTCCTTTAATAAATACATTAAAACCAATTATGAAGAAATTTGTTTATGGAAAAGGGTCCATGCGTACTATCCTGTGATGCCAGTAAAGTCCTTCCCTATATGCCACCCCATTGTCAAAAGTCTATTATCCATAATACAGCAGAGGTTTTTTTTATAGAATGATGACAGATAAAAATAATTTTTCATTCATCAATTAGTTTGTTTACTTTTATTCATTAGGCAGGCAATATTGATATTTAGTCATGTTTTGACAACATCACATTATGCTTAACTCTTTAATTACACTGAGGAGGAAATCACCTTCCTAAAATCATTCAATTATTTGAAACAGCTGTTAAAATTTAATTAAAATTTCACATGGGTCATTTGAGTTCTTGGAATGTTTCCATTTCATAACAAAATAATTTGCATCCAAGTATTTTGTTTTCTATAACCTTTTCAAAGACTGGTGGAGGAATGGATACTTTATTGACTATGTTCGTTGGCCTAATTTGAACACACAGAGGTTGGCAAAATGAGAGTATTACTAGTGTATTCCTGATGTCTATGTTATAGCACACCAAATTTGTTTATTAACCCCTTGGCGACACAGGACGGACTAGGTCCGTCCTGCCTGTGTGCCGAGACCTAGTCCGTCCTGTGTCAAAACGAGCACTGAAAGCAGAGTTTTTCCGCTTTCAGTGCTCACACGGTATTGTCACGATGCTTCCGTATGGAAGAATCGTACAATACAGAAAAAAATGCCCATCGGCATTTTGATCACTCCAGAGAAGCGGGCATTTCAAAAACGAGCATAGGAAGCTATGCACAGAAAGTGTTTCTGATTGCCTCGCAAGTCGAGGCAATCAGGAACACAAAAAAAAATTGCACGATCTTGGTCACTGTGTGAGGCAGGAAGCAGCAGCTTCCTGTGCTCTCTGGCTGCAGGAGGCAGGAAGTAGCTGCTTCCTGTGCTCTCTGGCTGCCACACGATTGCCTCTTCACAGAGGCAATCAGTGACTGCCAGGCACACTGACAAGCAGTAGGGATGCTCTGATGAGCATCCCCACTGACTGGTCAGATCAATATTAACCCTATATTGATCTGACCAGTTATGATCTGCCTCCCTCTCCTCACATTTTTTGAGAGACAGATCAAAGTTATAAAAGTAAGTAAAAGTACAAAAACACACGAATAATAAAACAATAAAAAAAATGTATTAAAGCAATTCCCTGCTTTTAACCCCTTCCCTGCAACTGATCTTGCGGAAGCAGTGATCGTGCACATCAGCACATTTATTTTTTCTGTTTGTGAATTTTTTAGGGGTTAATTTTTTTGTACTGTAATTTATTACAGTACTACAAAGGCTCTTCTAAGAGTTATTAACCCCTTCTTTGCCGTTGATCACTGCTTACGCAATGATATTGACGCCAAAGCAATTCTTATCTGTCTGCATATTTTTTTTTACACATACCCACTAGGGGATTACATGTAAAGTAAAAATATTTGAGATTTTTTTTTACGCTGTCTGAGCGCATAGCAATCAGTAACAGCAAATTAGTGGCAAAGGCGGTTTGGTGATTTCCCAATTTAGCTCACCATTCGCCCTGGTCAGATCAAAATTGGTCCGACCAATATTCACAAATATTCATCTGCCTCCCTCTCCTCACTTACATTTTTGTGACGGAAAGAGGCAGATCAGTATTAGTGATATAAAATAACATTTTATAAAATTGGCAGGTTGTATGAAAGTCTTTGACTGTGTATTAACCCCCTTCCCTGCCATTCATCACTGTATAAGCAGCAATCTTGCACAGCAACAGTATGTTTTGCTGTCTGCACTTTTTTATGGATTAATTACTTTACTACTAGATAGGCTCTTCTAAGAGCTATTAACCCCTTCTTTGCTCGAGATCACTGCTTACGCACTGATTCTGAGGCCGCGGACTCAGGGTTCGATTTTGACCCTGGTCAGCTTTCTGATACATCATCTAGTGATGTATCGGTGGCTGCTGAGCCCTTTCCACAAGGAGTGATGGGTGTCTACCGTTATATATGGTTTTGTGGGGGTAAATTACATTGGCTGGCTTCAAAGATATATCCCATATAGTACACGGACGCAGGTTGACTACATGTCAAAATTCCAAGTTGTTCCAAATGTTGCCTTCTAGCCAAAAAACAAACCAACAAACCTATGCATGGGTGGTATCCCTGTACTCGGAGATGTTGCTGAACACATATTGGGTTGTTGTTTGGAAGTGACATATACCAGAATCTGAATTCATGCCTGAAGTACAATGCATGTGGAAAAAAAACTCCCAAAAAAGTACTACCACAAACTTAGAATGTCTAGTTTGCTAAAATGTATGGTTTTGTGGGGTAAAAATTCATTGGATGGTTCCAAAAATGTTCCAAATGGCTACATGTCAAAATTCCAGGTTGGAATTGCGCACCCCCTAAATGTGGCCTCTTAGCCCCAAAACAAACCAACAAACCTATGCATGGGGTGTATCCCTGTACTCAGGAGATGTTGCTGAACACATATTGAGGTGTTGGGTGGCAGTGGCAAATACCAGAATCTGAAAATTCCTGCCTGAACTACAATGTGTGTGGGGAAAGAATGACATCCCAACCCTTTGACATAGGTTGGTGGTAGAATTAGCACTAGGAAAGTGTTAAAATACCACAATTTTAAATACCCTAGGATGTCTAGTTTTCCAAAATATATGGTTTGATGGGGTAAAATACTTTTACAGGCTTCAAAAGTGTCCCAAATGGAACATGGGCGCAGGCTGACTACATGTCAAAATTCCAAGTTGGAAATGCACCCCCCCCTAAACGTGGCCTTTTAGCCCCCAAACAACCCATCAAACCTATGCATGGGTGGTATCTCTGTACTCAGGAGATGTTGCTGAACACATATTGGGGTGTTGTTTTGCACTGACACATAATAGGATCTGTGAATTCATGCCCGAAGTACAATGTATGTGAAAATAAAACATTAAAAAATTACTAATCTAAAATTTGACACAGGCTGGTGGTAGAATTAGTGCATGGAAAGTGTTAAAATACTATCATTTGAAATACCCTAGGGTGTCTAGTTTGCTAAAATGTATGGTTTTGTGGGGTAAAATACACATTCTGGCTTCACAAATGTCCCAAATGGAACATGGGCGCAGGTTTTCTGCATGTCAGAATTCCAAGTTGAAAAACCAAAAAGCGCACCTCTCAAATGTGGCCTTTTAACACCCAAATAATCTAACTAACCTACACATGGGTGGTATCCCTGTACTCAGGAAATGTTGCTGAACACATATTGAGGTGTTGTTTGGCACTGACATATAACAGGATCTCTGAATTCATGCCCAAAGTACAATGTATGTGAAAAAAAATTACTACCCAAAACATTGACATAGGCTGGTAGTATAATTAGTGCATGGGAAGTGTTAAAATACTACCATTTGAAATACCCTAGGGTGTCTAGTTTTAAAAATATATGGTTTGTGGGGTAGAATACACTTTCTGACTTCAAAAATGTCCCAAATGGGACATGGGCGCAAGTTTTCTGCATGTCAGAATTCCAAGTTGGAAAACCAAAATGCGCACGCCCTAAATGTGGCCTTTTAGCCCCAAAACAAACCAAAAAACCTATGCATGGGTGGTATCCCTGTACTCAGGAGATGTTGCTGAACACATATTGAGGTGTTATTTGGAAATACCCCTTCACATTTTAAGGTAATGTTTAGCTAAATTGCAATCTATGTGAAAAATTAAAAAAAAAGATTTTTTGCTGCAAACTTTGGCAAAGATTGGTGGTAAAATGGCTACATGAAATGTGTCAAAATACCTCAAGTTAAATGCCCTGAGTGGTCTAGTTTTCAAAAATATGTACATGTTGGGGGTCATTCATGGATTTAGTACAGAAATCAGTGTTACAATGTCACTATCGCTAATTTTGAAAAAAAAGGATTTTAAAATAGCTTTGCACTACTTTTAGTTCTGGCCCTGTAACATGAATAAAAAAGCACAAAAACATAAAACATGGGCTATTTCTGAACTCAGGACATATATTAGAAACTATTTAGCAGTGTTTTTTTGTTGTCTCTTGTACCTGAGTATACTATTTTTTAAATAAAAGTCATAAAAAAAACTTTTATTTTTTATTTTTTTGCCATATTTTATAATTTTTTTTTACATCAAATTATATGCTATTATCAAAATAATGGTATCAAAAGAAAGCCTTCTTATAACGATAAAAACGATATATAGTTTGTGCGGGTACACTAAATGAAACAGAAATAAATTACAGCAAAACACCTCAGAAATGTTAAAACAGCCCATGTCCTCCAAGCAGCCACACTGAGTACACTTATATACACATACAAAATTACAGAATTGTAAAACAAACTGTCTCTCAAAGTGTTCATGTGCTGTGAACTGAACACCTATTGCTAAAACAATTTTGCACCAGCCGGTGGATTGGCAGCATTTCTATGCACCTTGGGGAGGTAATAATATGTGAGCATTGTGGGCTCTTATGTATAAATATATTCCACTTCAAATGTATTTAGGATACTTAAATGTTCACCTGTGTCTAACAAGTCTTTAAATTCTTCTTCTTCCAAAACAATTGGGGTTATTATTTAATATCTTATAGATGGTATTATCCAAAAGCTGCCTTAAGCCTCCTGTATATATGCTTCTTAATAAAGAACAACCACTGTCCCGATTTTTCTGCGCTTTTATTTGTTATTCTGATGTAATTTTAACAATGCCTCTCTTTGAAACACACAAAGATTATTATAGCGAATACTTTTATAATCATTTGCTGTGTCTTTAATTCATGCAATATCTACCTCTTTACTCCTGCTATTAACAGGATATAACCTAGACTTATTTTCAAGATTAGTGCCTCGCAGAATGCTACAAAAACATAACTTAGCTCAAGATTTTTTCTTACTTTCCAGTTCATTCAGAAGACATTAAAATTATCTTCATCAGACAAAACGCTACAATATTTTGGATCAACATAATCAATATCATTAGAATCACTTATCTGTGCTGTATCAGCACTGGAAGTAAAGTGTTTTTTAACCATGATGTCACACACAAGTAGGTTAACAGCTAAGAAAGTTTAAAATAGACTAAAATGTTCATGCTACTTTTTTAAGCTGTAATGATACTGATGTTAGTAGTTATTGGAGTCCAGCAGACAGGTCAGCAACGTCTTCTGACATAAGTAGCCACTCGTTACCCAGGTGGTTGAGCCCCTGATCTTTGAGTGACATTCTGGTCTTTAGCAGAACTGAGAGGCGGGAACTAAAAGTAGAAGTGTAGTCAGGCAAACCGAGGTCAGTAGGTAGGAGAAAGCAAAGTAGTCAGACTGTCCAAAATCGGTAGCAGGTAGAGAGCAGGCTTGATTATAATGCAGGCAGGAACCAAAATAATCTGGCAAAGGTATAGTGAAAGGAAGTGTCTTTTATAGGCATAGAGTCAGCACATTTTTACATTACATTACAATTTATTTATATAGTGCCAACAATTTACGTAGCGCATGATACAGAACAAAGAAAGGAACTACATTGTGTGTGTTCTAGCTGGATCAGTTGTAAGCTACCTGATACTAACAGTGATTGTGGACAGCAAGAGCTAGGTGGGATTAGCTAGAGATGAATCAACCAGTATGCCAGTTGGATGGGTTGTAAGCTTCATTAAAGTGATGAGTTTTGAGGGACTTTTTAAAGTTTGAAAAGGAAGGAGAGAGCTGGATGCCCTGTTGTTCCAAAAGAGAGCGGGCAGCTCAGGGAAAATCTTGGAGGCGCGATTGGGAAGAGGTAATGAGGTAGGAGGAGAGCTGTTGACCCATTGAGGAGTGCTGAGGTCATGCACGGAAGTATCGGTTCACGAGGGAGGCAATATACGGAGGGGCCTAGGAGTGAGGACTTTGTAGGTTAAAGACAGAATTTTAAATTTGATCCTAGAGCAGCCAGGTAGCCAGTGGAGGGCATTGCAGAGGAGAGCCGCCGAATCAGACCGACGAGCAAGAAAGATGAGTCTTGCAGCTGTGTTTTTAATAGATTCTTTAGTGGCCTTTAGATTTGGCAGAAAGGAGGTCATTTGATTCAGTTGAGTGTAAGGGTCTAAAGCCAGATTGAAAAGGGTCAAGTAGGTCATTAGCAGTCAGAAAGTCTGTTAGTTGCGAGTGCACCGTTCTCTCCAGCAACTTGGACACAAAGGGGAGAAGGAATATAGGATGGTAGTTAAGTGGAGGTGTGGGATCAAAGGAAATTTTTTTTACAATACAGGTATGATTTGGGCCTGCTTGAATGTTGATGGTACTATTCCAGTACAGAGAAAGGTTGATGAGATGGGTTAGAGTTGGACAGAGTAGAGGGGATAAAGAGGATACAGAGTGAGACGGGATGGGATCTAGCACACAAGTAGTAGATCTCGATCTCTCAGCTACAGGGGAGAAGATATTCAAAGTGGGTTTGGGGGATGGGAACAAGTCAGGAGGTAGTTGGGGCAAGTCGCGTAGTAGTCGACTGAGGTACAATGGGTTAGAAGGTAAGAAGGTTGTGGTCAGACAGGGAGAAAGGGGAATGGGAAAAATAGAGATGGCACATGATTTGGTGAATACTAGGTCTAGTGAGTGGCCAACAGTGTGGGTTGGAAAGTTGGCCCATTGGGAGAAGCCAAAGAAAGATGTTAGGGAGAGGAGTTTTTATGTGGCAAGAGAGTTGGTTAGGTCAATGGGAATGTTGAAATCTCCCAGAATGAGACATGGTACATCAGAGGAAAGAAGGTTGGGGAGCCATGCAGAAAAGTTGTCCAAAAACTGGGAAGTGTGCCCCGGGGACCGATAAACAACTGCAACGACTGTGTAGGTCACCATAAGAGAGAGCAGCAGGAGAGTCAGTGTCAGATGACGCAAGCCAAGTTTCAGTAAGCGCAAGGAGTTTAAAGGAGTGAGAGATGAATAGATCATGTATTGCTGTAAGCTTGTTGCATACAGAGTGTGTATTTAGCAGGGCACAGCTGGAAATAGGTTGACTATTGCAGGGGATAGATTATTAGTATTGCATTTGGTGTTGGTAATATGGAGCAGGCGAGGTCTGTGGAAAATGCTGATTTTATTGACAATCATAACAAGGCTTTGTAGATTCATTGTTACTAGAACAGAGGCTAAATTGTGAAAACAGACTGGTGAACCAGTAAAGAAGAGAGATAGGAAAACGGAAGTCAGGGTTTAAGCCCACGTACAGGCCAGTTCCTGACACAAGCGGTGTGACATACAGCTTATCAAGGTTGATGTTAATAATTGTAAGCTCCTCCACAGCTTCTTGTAACAGCATTTTATTGAAATCAATTAAGATCTTGATAGTGTGAAAAAGCATGATTCCACTTTTCTTGGATGTTTTTGCATTTGCCTTCGAAATCATAGTTTTTTAGCCTGAGATCTCTAGGAATCGTCTTAATGGAGAGGTAGTTTTCCAGGATAATAATGTCCCACCACACACAAATGTTTTTATTTGATTACTTCCGTTGGCGTTTGAAGATACGCTTAATATCATCAGGTAAGATTTCAAAGCTTTATACTTCCAAAAGTAATTTATCTACTTTCCCGAAATGAGATATTGATATGCTTGTTGATTTAGACACGGGGTCAGTCATATTGTACATGAAATACTGCTTAATTATAAATCCATATGAATAACAATAATCCAAAATGATATAGAAATGTGCTCTTATGAAATGTATGTTCCAAATATAATGTGCATACAACATGGTAAGCGTAAGCTCACAGTGCTTTTCTACATTAAATACATTTCGTACATTTTTGGGATTCTGGAGTGTCACTCATCTTTATTCCTTAATGACCCTTCTAGTTTTGGACATTTAAAAAAAAAAATCTTGTTTGTTTTTTTCCCTTAAAATGGATTGTTTTGCAGATATCATACTTAGATTTTTGTGAATAAATATTCTCTCTTCAAATGATCTGAGCATGCCATTACTGCTTTGAGTGCTTAACACATTTATTTTTATTATTTCATTATAATTCATTAAATATTACAAACAGATGAGGTTTCTCAACATTTGTTTCTGCTACCCCATAGTAGGCATGTTTCAGGCTCTTCATGAAGAAGCACAGGCAGATCAATAAGTAGCTCAATCATTTTGACAGATTGCCTTTGTGCTAATGAAATAGTCATCTGGGCTCATGTGCCTTGCACTGCTGGTGCTGGTCAGTCTCTAGGATTTACTTACAAACAAATTCGTAAATAGGATTACAAATTACACATATTTAGTTACTGAAAAGCAGTTTTCTTTGTTTCAAAGTATAATACATTTTTCCCAAAAATATAGGTATATTGTAATATTCACTGGTATATAGATACTTTTATAAGCGATCTCCGCTCATGCAGCAGTGAATACAAAAATGATTTGACATGTAAATAAATGTTTTATCCTTCGCTTTTATTTTGCTGACTATGTATTTTAATACTGAATAACATTAAAGATTTTTTGATTCAGTTGGTGTCTATTATAGTTTTGCATCCAGCATCCCAGTTTGAGTTCTTGTATTTGGTTGCCGTGTATATGATAGTGTTCCCATTATTAGATTGGTACCCACTAACCTGTCATTGAACACACTGGGAAATAATGAACATTTAGTGTTCTCTGGCAAAAGGCAACATTTCTATGGCCAGCAGTGCTGCTGATTTACTACCTTTAATATACACAGAGCGGGATGTGATTCAGGATCATTGGTACAAAAGGGTGAAAAAAGCCACATTTCTTCTTGTTGGTAGAGAATAGAACTGGCACAGCTCTGATGTCAGGGCTTTCACCAACTTACTCCACATGATGCACATTTTAATTGCAGCATGAGATGAATCTCATCTTGTCAGTTCCTACGTGACACTGCGATAGATGAAACCATTTGATGGTATTATTAGAACCAGCTGTGTACTTGGCTGAAGCTACTATACACTTTATATCTCATCCATAATCCCAGCTTCTTCAGAGGATCACTTGTATCTGGACCATATGGTAAATTATTTTATTAAGATCAAGAAAGCTCTTCACATGTATTAAATTGAAGAGTCCTTCGGATGTCAGAGATTAGATTTCCATGTCACACCGTCTGATCTATAAACCTCATAGAAGACATGAGATATCGAACTTCTTTACACATCACATATCACATATCAATAGCAGCAATTTACATTATATTTAATTAATTAAATTTATTAGTAATTGTATTGGATTTGTATTGCGTAGTCATTTATTAGGGATTCGAGTCACAGGCGCAACTTCATAAGTGCACATTAATAATATCTCCCTTTAGATAAACCACTACCTTTAACTGTTGAATCCATTTGATACCTGTTCTATGTAGCATTGTAAGAAGTGCTCCTACCAACAGAGGTCACTAGAGCGTGAGTGATGACCTTTTGTTCCACCAGGAACTTCCTGCGATAGGGGGAGGGGAGACTGGACACATGCAGGAAGCAGCATAGCTTGGAGCTTGGAGGAATGGAGAACTCTGAAAGGTTTTGCCAGTTAAAAGTATAAAAATGGGAAGCTGTGCTTTTGTCTTGGACTAGTTTAAGTGCAAAAAAACTAGAGTTAAGAAGCTAAGGTGCTTAGTACAGTAATTAAAAGAAGAAAGTAACTGCTGCAAAATTTCTTTCAAATCTTTCTTATCAGCCTGGAATCATCAGCCATTTTGGACACAGCCATGGGCGTTGCTGAACCTCTCTGACACATGTTATCTAATTAATGCAATGCTATATAGAATATAGCAGTTGTATGTTTGTAACTTTGTTTGTGATATCCTTTTAGATATATTGTTTTTACCATCAGGTATAAATAAAGTATATCATTAAAAGTCCTAACATCCCTTGGTATTCATCTTGAATCAAGGGAAAACATTGTTGTACTGTTAATCTTGTTTGTCTAAATAAATATGTTTTAATTATAAACATAGAAACATAGAATGTGTTGGCAGATAAGAACCATTCGGTCCATTTAGTCTGCCCAATTTTTCTAAATACTTTTATTAGTCCCCAGTTCCCGGTCTTATAGCTAGGATAGCCTTGTGTCTATCCTACGCATGCTTAAACTCCTTCACTGTGTTTACCTCTACCACTTCTGCTGGAAGGCTATTCCATACATCCACTACCCTCTCAGTAAAGTAATATTTCCTGCTATTACTTTTAACTCGTTGCTCCTCTAATTTAAGACTATGTCCTCTCGTTTTTTTCTTCTTTTAAATATACTCTCTTCCTTTACTGTGTTGATTCCCTTTATGTATTCAAATGCTTCTATCATATCCCCCCTGTTACGTCTTTCCTCCAAGCTATACATGTTAAGATGCTTTAACCTTTCCATGTAAGTTTTATACTTCGACCCATGAACCAGTTTAGTAGCCCTTCTCTGAACTCTCTCCAAAGTATCAATATCCTTCTGGAGATACGGTCTCCAGTACTGCATACAATACTCCAAGTGAGGCCTCACCGGTGCTCTGTACAATGGCATGAGCATCTCCTCTTTCTACTGCTCATACCTCTCCCTATGCAACCAAGCATTCAGCTAGCATTTCCTGCTGCTCTATTGCATTGCTTACCTACCTTTAAGTCCCCTGAAATTATTACTCCGCAATCCCTTTCCTCAGATGTTGAGGTTAGGACTGTACCAAATAGTCCATATTCTGCTTTTGGGTTTTTACGCCCAAGGTGCATAATCTTGCACTTGTCCACATTAGTTGTCAGTTGCCACAGCTCTGACCATTTTTCTAGTTTAGCTAAATCATTTACCATTTGGCTTATCCCTACATGAATATCATCCCTGCTGCAAATCTTTGTATCATCAGCAAAAATACATACTTTGCCAACAAGAAAAATATTAAAGAGAATGGGTCCAGGTACAGATCCCTGAGGTACCCCACTAGTAACAAGACCTTGCATCGAATATACTCCGTTGACTACAACCCTCTGTTGCCTGTCACTCAGCCATTGTCTAATCCATTCAACAACATTGAAATCCAAACTTAAAGATTTCAGTTTATTGATAAGCCTTCTATGTGCAAGAGTGTCAAAGGCCTTACTGAAATCTAGGTAAAAAATGTCTACTGCACCACCCTGATCTATTATTTTAGTCACCCAATCAAAAAAATCAATAAGATTAGTTTGGCATGATCTCCCTGAAGTTAACCCATGCTGTCTCTGATCTTGAAATCCAAGCGACTTTAGATGTTCAACAACCCTATTCTTTAACAAGGTTTACACTACTGAAGTAAGACTTACTGGTCTATAGCTGCCCACCTCCTCCCTACTACCTTTCTTGTGAATGGGCACAACCTTTGCTAATTTCCAATCTTCTCGAACTACTCCTGTTAACAATGATTGGTTAAATAAATCTGTTAACGGTTTTGCTAGTATACCACTAAGTTCTTTTAATAACTTTGGATTCATCCCATCAGGTCCCATCGACTTATTTGTTTTTTCCCCTAAATGAGGTGCCTTACCCTCTTTTTCCTTTGTAAAAACTGAACAAAAATATTCATTAAGGCAGTCTGCTAAGCCTTTATCCTCTTCTACATAGCATCCTTCTTTTGCTTTTAATCTAACTAATCCTTGTTTCACTTTCCTTTTCTCATTTATGTATCTAAAAAATGTTTTATCCCCCCTTTTCACTGACTGGGCTATATTCTCTTCTGTGTGTGCTTTGGAAGCTCTTATAGCTTGTTTTGCCTCTTTTTGCCTGCTCTTATAGATCTTTCTATCTTCCTCACTCTGAGTATTTTTATAATTACTAAATGCTAGCTTTTAGTTTTTTTACTATGTTGGCCACCTCTGCAGAGTACCACAGTGGTTTCTTCATTTTTTTGCTCTTACTGACAAGCCTACTGCAATTTTATGTGGCCTCTAGTAGTGCAACTTTTAGATAATACCATTTCTCCTGAACTCCATTTAAATTGCCCCAGTCTGATAATGACTAGAGTTGAGCGGACACCTGGATGTTCGTGTTCGGCAGGTTCGGCCAAACTTTGAAAAAATGTCCGGGTCCTTGCTCGAACTTGACCCCGAACTTGACCCCGAACTTGACCCCGAACCCGAACCCCATTGAAGTCAATGGGGACGCGAACTTTTGCCCACTAAAATACCTTTAAAAAAGTCCTGGAAAGGGCTAGAGGGCTGCAAAATGAAGTAAAATGTGGGTAAGAGTAGGACAAGTGCCCTGCAAGCAAATGTGGTTAGGGAAATAAATTAGAAAAACATCAAATACATACAAATTACAAATACAGCTGAGCCATAAAATAGCACTAGATGGAATCTTTGATTTTAGCTTTGGAAGAAAATAAATCTAAATCTAAAGCATGGCTGCCAGGAGGATCAACAGAATTATCCATTTGAGAGAGGGTTGGAGTTCAGGGTATTCTCTTTCA
Source organism: Pelodytes ibericus (assembly GCA_036172795.1). Lineage (NCBI taxonomy): Eukaryota > Metazoa > Chordata > Amphibia > Anura > Pelodytidae > Pelodytes > Pelodytes ibericus. The sequence goes on along the minus strand of CM069858.1, from coordinate 100,041,419 downwards.
GTTTATACTAAGTGATCCATAGGTTGAGGAAGCGGTAACCGTGGCGGTGTAGGTGGAAGCGGCACTGGAGGAGGAGAAGGAGGAGGAGGAGGTAGCCAACACTGTTTTTTTATTTGTTTTTGTTTTTTTAAATTGGGGTAGCCCCAAAATATTGGGGCATATACCAACAGAAAACAAAGAATAAGTGCACAATATAAAAATTACTGGGTGAGGCTGGTATAAATGTCTATTCTGCACAAGGTACAGAAAAGTCTGGTGGGATCCATGCCTGGTATATCTTAATAAATGTGAGCTTATCCACGTTGGCTGTGGACAGGCGGCTGCTCTTGTCTGTGATAACGCCCCCTGCGTGCTAAACACACGTTCAGACAAGACACTGGCTGCAGGGCAGGCCAGCACCTCTAATGCATAAAGGGAAAGCTCAGGCCATGTGCCCAATTTGGAGACCCAGAAGTTGAATGGGGCAGACCCATCAGTCAGTACGTGAAGGCCTGTGCACATGTACTGTTCCACCATGTTGCTGAAATGCTGCCTCCTGATAAGATGTTGCATATCAGATGGTGGTGCTGCTTGTTGTGGCGTGCTGACAAAGTTTTTCCACATTTCGGCCATGCTAACCCTGCCTTCTGAGGTGCTGGCGGTGCCCCAGCTGCATTGGCGACCTCTTCCTCTGTCTTCGCCTTGTGCTTCCATTGAGCCCCCGGTGTCTATCAGCGTGTGCTTGTAGTCGCGCATCTTACGATCATGCTCCAGTGATGGAATTAAGGACGGCACATTGTCCTTGTAATCGGGATACAGCAGGGTGGCCACCCAGTAATCAGCACAAGTTAGAATGTGGGCAAATCGTCAGTCATTGCGCAGGCACTGCAGCATGTAGTTGCTCATGTGTGCCAAGCTGCTCAGAGGCAAGGACAAGCTATTCTCTGTGGGAGGTGTATCATCTGTGTCCTCCGTATCCCTCCAGCCACAATCCAGTGAGGCCCACGAGCTGCGTTGGGTGCCACCCTGCTGTGAACATGGTTCCTCCTCCTCATCATCATCCTCATCCTCCTCCAAAACTGTGCCCTGGCTTGACAGTTGTGTACCTGGCCTATGCTGGTGCAGGAACCCACCCTCCAAGCCACTTGTGAATGACTGGCCTGATAACCGTGGAAATGACCCCTCTTCTTCCTCCTCCTCTTCCTCCTGTGCCACATCCTCTTCCATCATCTCCCTAAGCGTTTTTTCAAGGAGACATACAAGCGGGATAGTAAGGCTGAGAATGGCGTCATTGGCACTGGCCATGTTGGTGGAGTACTCGAAACAGTGAAAAATGGCACACAGGTCTCGCATGGAGGCCCACTCATTGGTGGTGTAGTGGTGCTGTTCCGCAGAGCGACTGACCCGTGTGTGCTGCAGCTGATACTCCACTATCGCCTGCTGCTGCTCGCACAATCTCTCCAGCATGTGCAAGGTGGTGTTCCACCTTGTGGGCACGTCTCATATGAGGTGGTGTGCGGGAAGGCCTAAGTTACACTGCAGCGCAGACAGGCGAGCAGCAGCAGGGTGAGAACGCCTAAAGTGCGCACAGGCGGCCCGCACTTTCTGCAGCAGCTCTGATATATCTGGGTAGTTTTTAAGGAATTTCTGCACCACCAAATTCAGCACATGCGCCAGGCAAGGGATGTGCGTCAAACTGGCTAGGCCCAGAGCTGCTACGAGATTTCGCCCATTGTCGCACACCACCAGGCCGGGCTTGAGGCTCAGTGGCAACAACCACTCATTGATCTGTTGTTCCATGCCCGTCCACAGCTCCTGCGCGCTGTGGGTTTTTTCCCCCAAACATATGAGTTTTAAAAGAACCTGCTGTCGTTTCCCCCTGGCTGTGCTGAAGTTGGTGGTGAAGGTGTTACGCTGACCTGATGAGGGGGTGGTAGAGGAGAAGGAAGAAGCTTAGTTGGAGGAGGAGGCAACAGGAGGCAAAGAGAAATGCCCTGCAATCCTCGGTGGCAGAAGGACATGCGCCAAACTGCTATCTGCCTCAGGCCCAGCCGACACTACATTTTCCCAGTGTGCAGTTAGGGAGATATAGCGTCCCTGCCCGTGCTTACTGGTCCACGTATCTGTGGTTATGTGGACCTTGCCACAGATGGCGTTGCGCAGTGCACACCTGATTTTGTCCGCCAATTGCTTGTGCAGGGAAGGGATGGCACGCAAAGTAGTGGCGGCTGGGAACCACGTACTGTGGGACAGCCACCGCCATCAGGTTTTTAAAACTGTCCGTCTCCAACAGACAGAATGACAGCATTTCAAAGGCCAGGAATTTTGAAATGCTGGCATTCAGGGCCAGTGTTTGCGGGTGGGTAGGGCCATACTTTCTCTTTCTCTCCAGTGTTTGGGAGATGGACAGCTGAACTCTTCCATGGGACAGTGTGGAGATGCTTGGGGACGGTGGCGGACATTGTGGCGTTGCTACCAGTTCCTCTATTTGCTCGGTGGCAGGTGCCACTGTGACTCCAGAGCTGAAGGAAGAGGCCAAGACAGCAGCAGAAGAGGAAGCAGGAGGAGCCTGAGATCTTTCTTGGGTTTTGAGATGCTTACTCCACTGCAGCTCGTGCTTTGCATGTAGATGCCTGGTCATGCAGGTTGTGCTCAGGTTTAGCATGTTTATGCCTCGCTTCAGGTTCTGATTGCACAGCTTGCAAACCACTCGTGTCTTGTCGTCAGCCCATTGTCTAAAGAACTGTCACGCTAGGGAACTCCTTGGAGCTGGCTTTGGTGTGCTCGGCCCCTGGGTGCGGTGGGCAGTAGCAGGCGTACTCTCTAGGGGACGGCCGCTACGGTTTTGCACCCTGCTCCCTCTTATGCTGCGCTTGTGCCTCTTTGCGATCACCGCATGACTTTGATTCCATGTGGGGTCTAGGACCTCATCATCCTCCACATCATCTTCCACCCACTCCTCAACCCTGCCCTCCTTGCCGCTCTGCACACTGCCGAAAGCCACAGCAGTTGGCACCTGTGTTTCATCATCATCAGAGACGTGCTGCGGTGGTCCTCACATGCCCCGCCAGCAGAGTCATCAAAAATCAGAAGAGTGCATGACTTGTGGCTCAGACTGCTTGGCTGATTTGCAAAGGGGTGAGGTGAAAGACAGATTGCCATGGGCTGCAGGTGTCAATTCTGAGCTTTCAGCAGGGGACCGGGTGGGAGACAATGTGAATGAACTGGAGGCACTGTAAGCCACCCAATCTACTATTGCCTGTACTTGTTCTGGCTTTACCATTCTAAGAGCGGCATTCGGGCCTACCAAATAACGCTGAAGGTTCTGTCGCGTACTAGCACCTGAGGAAGGTGTTTCACTTGTGCGTGTAGCTGGCACAGATCGACCACATCCCCTACTTGCAACAGGAGCTCCACCTACACCAGCAGCACCACGACCAGGGCCACGTCCCTTATTTGACGCTCTCCTCATTCTTTGCGGTCACCCACCAAAGTAACAGATGGTTTATGTCAGGCGACAATGTAACCGCCAATATTCAACAATTTTTGTTTGGACTGCAATAAATGCACCGCAAGATGTAAATGTACTATTAAGCACCCAAAACAATTATAATTTTTCAAAGTGCTCTGTAAGCACAGTATTGGACTGTTCTATTTGACTCTCAGATATGAAGTGCACCGCAAGACGCAAATGTACTATTTATCACCCAAAACAATTAGAATTTTTCAAAGTGCTCTGTAAGCACAGTATTGGACTGTTCTATTTGACTCTCAGATATGAAGTGCACCGCAAGACGCAAATGTACTATTTATTACCCAAAACAATTAGAATTTTTCAAAGTGCACTGTAAGCACAGTATTTCACTGTTCTATTTGACTCTCAGATATGAAGTGCACGCAAGACGCAAATGTACTATTTACCACCCAAAATAATTAGAATTTTTCAAAGTGCGCCGTAAGCACAGTATTGGACTGTTCTATTTGACTCTTCAATATGAAGTGGACCGCAAGACTCAAATGTACTATTTATCACCCAAAACAATTAGAATTTTTCAAAGTGCGCTGTAAGCAAAGTATTTGACGGTTCTATTTGACTCTCAGATATGAAGTGCACCGCAAGACGCAAATGTACTATTTACCACCCAAAACTATTAGAATTTTTCAAAGTGCGCTGTAAGCACAGTATTTGTTGATTCTATTGGACTCTCAGATATGAAGTGCAGGACGCAAATGTAATATTTAACACCAACAAATTGCAGTATTTAAAAATGCCTAGATGTTGCCCACTGAGTTAACAGAACAGGATTAAAGTCATGTGCCTGGCACACATGCAGTTGCAAGTGCACTGCACTCTCTGTGGCACTGGGCTCAGGGCAGGGTACAAATATGTAGTATAGCACCCACTAAAATAATCACTGTATTTTGAATAATCGCTATAGTTTGAATAATCGCTGTAGTTTGCAGATTTAACACCAGAATTCTTTTTTAATCTGTCCCTCACAGCTGCAGCATCCTCTCCCTACACTAAGAAGAGCTCATGTGATGTGTTTGTATGTGACTCCAGCTTATATATAGAGGCTGGGTCACATGCTGCACTGGCCAATCACATCCATGCCATTAGTAGGCATGGCTGTGATGGCTTCTAAGGGCAAACGAGTCAAATGCTTGTTGATTGGCTGCCCTGCAGCCTTTCAAAATACGCCATTAAGTCGCCGAACCCCGAACTCCAACCCGAACATATAGTGAAATGTCCGTGTTCGGTCCGGGGTCCAAAAACCGTAATGTTTGGTACAAACCCGAACAGCGCGGTTATGGTTCGCTCAACACTAATAATGACTCCTTTACACATAATCTAATTTTAGAAAAGTCTATTTTTCTAAAATCTAAAACGTTTGTTTTTGTGTGGTGTGCGTCACTTTTCTTATATTAAACCACACTGACTGGTGATCACTAGATCCTGAATTCTCACCTACAGTAATATCTGATAACAAATCTCCATTTGTTAGCACTAAATCTAATATGGCCTGCTTTCGAGTTGGCTCCTCAACTACTTGATTTTAATTATTTTATTAATAATTATTAGCATAATTTAGCATACAACAGGCCATGACCGTAACAGTAATACTATTATAAATATAATATTTTAAAACATAAATAAATTGATAATTATAAAATTAGGCAGGAATGGGGAATATAGAGACGAAGTAGGCTCAGGAGATATGCTATGGTGAGTTCCCCAGGGGAGGAAAAAAATTGCTGGGTAAAAGGAACAGTGTAGGAACAAGATAATTTTATGACTACAAGCAACCTGCCACACTCAGATTTATTATTCAGGTGACAAGGTGGAGGAGGATGTGAGGATGGCAATCTACTAGTTTTCACCGTCACCATAATTTTCACTGTGACTTTAAATCCTCGGTGCTGATGGAGGAAAACTAGCTGAGGAAGATGTTCTTGAGGCATGAAGTATGTTCATAACATGAAACCCAATCTAGTGCACTCAGTCCTCAACATCGGGTTGTGGTGTTCTGTTTCTAACAGGCACTCCTTGTTGTACTGGTCTGCAGTCCCCTTCAGTTGCATAAATTTCTCCGCCAATAGGCTATTTCATCAATTGTCTCTATCATGAATGCATGAAATGCATCGTGTTTCTCCACCATCATGGCCAGTTGCTGGATGATCTTCACCACTTCATCCTAGGTACCAGCAATCAGACCATGAACAATAGTCTGCAATGCCATCATTGGTGGAAGAGGCAAGTGTAAAAAATTGTTCACACTCAGTCAGCGAACTCTTCAATAGCAGCCTACCCCCAAAAAAACAATTAACCTATTAAGTCACCAAAATAATGAAACAAATATTTATATTATCCAGCAGGTCAGTAAATCTGATAAATTTATTGTATCAACGCATGTAGAATAAAAATGTGATGTTTCGGGCTATTAATGAACCCCTTGTCCAGCACCCGCTTTCACCTGGTAAGACCCGGGAGTGCTATCAGATTTACTTGATTTGGACTGTTAATATATAGTTATAATCAATTTATTGAACTTGGCCCTACTACTAATATGGCGGCAGGTTGGTGTATTTTTGGGCAGTTCAGTGCAATTCAACCAAGGTAACAGTCTTGCCAATTTCACAATGTAAAAAGTCGATCGTTTGGGCAATTATAACCAATTTTGCATATTTCGGATCCATTTGGCAAGAGTGCAATTCGATTAACAATTGATTCAAATCAGTTACAATTCACTGGAATATGAATAGCTTGCTTTGTGGTGCAAATCTCATGACCAAATTGACAGGAACTGAACTGAATTTTGGGTGTTCGAATATCACATACAAATTCAGTGCTACATTAAGTATTTTACTTTTCCAGATAATGGAGTTATTTTACATTTTTCACATATTTATTTTTTGTAAGTGTATGTTTTGTGTGAATGCATTTAAATGTTTTGATAGGAAAATGTAACTATTTTTTTGTTTTTAAAAAAAATCATAATTAGGAGGTACATGAGGAGACATCGCTTGCTTCCTTCACTAGACCAGTGGCTTTCAAACCCACCCCCCGAGCAACTTTTCTAAAACTTTTTTCTGTGTGTAGGGGAGATTTGTCGAGCCAGTCCAAGCAGTCTGTGCCAGCTACACTGAACCGGGTGTCACATGACAGATGGTGCGCGGCAGGCAGCAGCAGGTCAAAAATGCTGGAGCAAATCCTGAATGCTGGTCGCTGGGTTTTTACTTTTAGTAATAAAGTATGGTGGGGGCAAGTCCTGAGGGGCAAGTCCTGAGTGCAAATCTAGCTTATGGGGCCATGTTCGAGTGCCATGTGTGTGCTAGAGTAAGTTCTGAGTGTAAATCTAGGTGCTGGCATAAGTTCTGAGTGCCAAGTGGGTGTCCTGAGGTCAAATCTGGGTTCTGGGGCTAGTCCTGGATAATGGGATAAGTCCTGTAAGAGCAGTCTGGGTGCTGGGATAAGTCCTGGCAGTGCAATGTGGGTGCAGAGCAAGGAAGTAAAAACAAGAAATGCATTTTTTAAATATCTTTTTTATTACATATGTAAAACGTTGAATTTTATATTTATATTTCTCTGGCTTGCCAAAATGTGTAAAATGTACAATGTGGTCCTCATGCTGAAACGTTGGGAGACCCCTGTACTAGACCAAAAGGGAAAAAATAAAAAGGGTGCAAAATCTTTGAGACTCAGTCCAGTTGCAACTGACCCCCTACTCCCTACAGTTATGCAACAGGAACTCGATTGTTGGGTGCTACTTCCCAGTTGGATATGCTTCTGATTATTAAATTATTCGAGAAGGATTGATGATGCGATCTTCATTGCAATTTAGAATAGTAGAAAATACAGAGTAACTATCCATATAATCTGTGAATACATGCAGCTTCAGGAAACATTATATGCAGTCAGATGGAAGGGCAGGATCTGCTGAAGTGGTTTGGCCATTATTTTACTAGTAGGCCAAAACTAATTATACAAAATCAACAGACATTTCATTAAGTTCTGGAAAGATGGATATCCTAGCAAGGTAAATATGAAACATATAACAATAATAATGGTACTAATTTAAACTCTATTTCAATCTCTATTTCTTGCATAAAACATATACCACTACTTTATAAACTCTTAATTTTGATGATTTAATGTGAATTGTAACTGAGTGAGCTATAATCACATTATGCCCAAAAGGAACATCCTAGTTATAGCTCTTAGAGTTATACTTTTGGTGAGCATCTAAGGTTTGTGTTGGAAGGTTTGATCTGTGTTTTACTCAGTGACTGTCAGGTAGTGATGGATTTAAATCTACGGTGTAGCTAGGCTCCAAAAAAATACAGTGGCTATAATTCCACAAGTACCAAACTGCAGGTATTGTGACCCTTCCCGACAATCCAGTGAAATCTGTATTCAGTATCAAACATCTCCTTTTGTGGTCGGTGAAGGGCAACAGCAAGAAACCCTGAAATTGTTGGAACATGTGGCCCTTGATGTGCAGCTATACATTTATGCTTTCTACTGCACAGACTACATTGTGTGATTACTTACTAATCTGAGAAATGTTACTATTATGGTTAGATTTTAGACCTTGAGGGCAGAATTGCACAACCTTGCATTAAAGTGATCTTTCAACCTAGTTAATTTTAAATTGCAAAACAATCTGATTCCATGTAAAAAGCTCTCTTGAGTGGTAATACTTGGCTCCATAGAACATTAAACAGTACCAAGCTGTAATACAGAACAGATATCTAAAATGATCTTAGTGTAGCAGTTAGTGGTGGATTGAAAATTTCAAGATCATGAATGCGTGTACATTTATAAAGCTACTTGCCCTTCATACTGCTTTGGCAAGATGTTTATATATATATGTATATATATATATATATATATATATATATATATATATATACATATATATATATATATATATATATATATATATATATATATATATATATATATATATATATATATATATATATATATATATATATACATATATATATATATATATATATATATATATATATATATATATATATATATATAAATAGGGAATGCTCCATTAGGTAAGATGCTTATTACTGTAGCAGATGTTGTTACAATAATGGTATTGTGCTTTCAATATGATTTTTATTAGCAAAGAATTATAAAAAAAATAATAATCTTGAGTTGTGTCAGGCTGACCACACATTCTAATGAAGATAAAGGCCTGTTTATAGGAAAAACAGTATAATTTTACTGCTCATTCAGCAGCCAGTGTTTTTTGTTATTTTACCAGTAATCATTATCTTCCATATACTATACATAAATGTCTACATTTGACATGAAAATGTCTAAATGCATTACTTGTGTAAATGCCACATTGCTAATACAGGCCCTATATGTTAGTCTTCCCCTCACCCTGCTCTCAGTTGCATTCGGTAAGGTTTATAAATAATGAATGAAGAAGGGTGACAGGATCTGAACACTGTGGGCCTGACAGATTATCTTGTGATATATTACCATTAGATATGCTCCAATGTCACTTCATTTATTCAACTAGTGAGCACAACTCCTACAGTCAAAGAGTAGATTTATTAATAGTCCAGCATCCTCTCAACATTTCAAATTGATTATCAAAAAAGTTTAATAGCATTCTAAATTACTTTTCACTTAAAATAAATGTTTTCTCTGTTTTCAATTATAGTTTAGTTTATGAAACGCTCGTTTCACTTTTTTCTCATTCTAGAATGATCTTTTTCGTAGAACATATTAAAGCCACATGAACATGAAATGTTTCAACAGTAAATGGGGGAGTTTCAGTGGAGGGCAATAAGTAAAAAAATGCTATTTAAGGTAAATTAACTGGCAAAGGTGATTCAGTTGAATTTACGGCATGCAAATGCACACTAAGTAATGCACAAAGGTGATTCAATGAATTGTGTTACATATAAACTATGCAAGGGCTGCTTACCTCCGTCAATATTTGACCATAAACCCTTTCATTGCTTCAGGAACACAAACAATGCTCCCCTACAGCAGTGAATGGGTTAACCCAGGGCTCGACAAACCCCAGGCGCCAGTTAGTCATGGTGACCAGGAAATCCGACCTGGCATCTGGGTAAAATTAGCCCCAACTGGTGCTGTTGCCGCTTGGGGCTTTTTTTTTTATTTATTAAAACTTTAATCCAGTGGTGCACGAGGGAGTAGAGTGTGCACTGGGTGCACAGATTTCCTGCTCTGCCCCTTCGTGCACTGTAGTGCCCGAGTGTATGTGTTTGACTGACTGCATGTGTGTGTGTGTGTTTGAATGACTGTATGTGTGTGTGTGTGACTGACTGTATGTGTGTGTGTGACTGACTGTATGTGTGTGTGTGTGACTGACTGTATGTGTGTGTGTGACTGACTAACTGTATGTGTGTGTGTGACTGACTGTGTGTATATGTGACTGACTGTGTTTGTGTGTGATTAACTGTATGTGTAAGTGTGTGTGACTGATCATATGTGTATGTGTGCCTGACTGTATGTGTGTGTGACTGACTGACTGACTGTATGTATGTGTGTGTCTATATGTGTGACTGACTGTATGTGTGTGTGTGACTGATTACATGTGTGTGTGTGACTGATCATATGTGTATGTGTGTGTGTGTGTGTGACTGATCATATGTGTATGTGTGTGTGACTGTATCTGACTGCTTGTGTTTGTGTGATGGCTACTAAAATTCTGTTAAGTTTGTCAGTCCTTGGGTTAACCTGTACTTTTAAATTATTTTCAGGAGGTCTGGCCCCTCATGGAAGCTGTGGGGGGGGATGGGGGGGTGGGGGTGGTGGTTGACTCATCCCCTGCCCCCCCTCCTTCACAAAAATCTTATGGTTGGTCACAGCTTTTTTCAGGAGAGGGGAGGGTAACACCCCAGTTCTCTTGTGTTATTTTAACGGGTGGGTTGGTTGTTTCAAAAAATGTTATTTCTTTGTGTCATACTAGTGCCTTAAAGCACGCTTATTTGGAGAACTGTGTTTAAATTGAATCACACATTATTCTTTCCGGATTAACATACAATAAAAAAGCTTTGTCATGCAGATTCCTTAAAGTTGTCCTTTCTTCCCTGTAGCAGTATTTCTATTTCTACTGTCTTTGATAGTTCGATTCAAGACAGAGAAACCATGTTTGTAATAATATTTTATTTTCCTTATTGTCTCACAATACTTCAAGAAGCCGCTAAGGTTGTTTGCCTTCATCAATAGACAGGAGAATGTCTATACATTTTTAATTTAAAGAAACGTTTTTGTTCCTCAACCTCTGAAATTATGTTATTATAATTAAACATTTGAAATGTACTTCAACTGCTTTAATGTTTATTTAGCTGTATACAATGTAAATGTTTCCAGTTAGTGCTCTCATCTGTTAGTGCCTTGTTGCAGTGTATGATTTCTGACACAATACCCTTTTTTAACTTCTGTAGTGTGTTATACAAGTACATACAGGGCCTGCCCAAGATATTGTGCTGCCTGAGGCAACGGATGAAATCCTCCCTCCAAAAATATCATGTGTATAATAATAAAATATTTATTCCAAGAGCTCATCCACAGGGTGAAAAGAAAGGTGAAACATTATAAAATATATACAAAAAACAGCAAATCACACTGTATTTGCAGCATGCTAATTGGTAGGCTTCATTTGATAAGTTTATAATATTTGAGCCTGTGACTAGCTTAGCGCACCAACATTTTACTTTTCCCATTACTAAATATATCAAGATTATTTTTTCCCCTTTCTCTTCACCCCATGGGTGAGCTCTTGAAGAAATTTTTTTTTTTATAATTATATACATAATTGTTTTTTATGTTTAGCCACACTGTCACATACACATACAGTGCCACACAGTGACACACACTGCCTCACACTGAGTGCCACACACAAACACACACAGTGTTACACACTGTCTCTCTGCACTGTACATAGTGGTCTTTTAATATTTGAAAACCAGCTTTCTTTTTGCATATTGGAAAACTGTTCTGATTAAATGCCTTGGTGCGTTTTAAAGAAAAAAGTGTTGTTTTAAAGGTATATTTTAGCATCTGCAGTTTTCTCAAAGTATATGACTACAACCATACATTGTATAATAAAGCCATTTATTTTTATTTTCAAGGGAATGATTGGATTCCACGGCAAGAACAGCAATCTGTCAACTGACATTTTACACATGTTATGTGACGGCATAAAAAGGTTATCTATGCATTTTTTTTTAAATCCATATTAAAATGCATTTTTTTGGGGGTGTTGAATAAAATGCCCCAGAAGAATTACAGAGAATAAGGCGATCTGAAATTAAAGATCTTCTGAGGAATAAACATGTGCCAGTTTACAGATGTTTTAATAACCATGGCAAGCTAGTACTTGTGTTCTATATCTAATTATATCTGACTTAAGATGGAATTACACTGTGTGTGCTTGTGTTTAGAAAAAAACAAGGTTTTGCAGGATTCCCCAGGTCTTGTAAAAGCTGATAATAATTGATGAATGACCGACTTGCTGGACCCTGACAGCCTGGTTCCCTGCCCTTTGCACTGTGACAGATCAAGCCTTACAAGTGTGAAATAACCAATTACTGGAATACCTATTGAATGTAAAAGGCCAATGAGCATATTGCTACTTTGGGACACTGTAGCTGTGTACAGGAAAGGAAAACCAAGATAAAGTTCTTTTTTAAGCAGCTGGTCCCACAATGCTTAACACTACTATTGAACAACCAAAGATGAGACAGAGGTTTTATCCTCTTCTAAGAGCAAAGATCCTCCCTTTTATTGACCTAAGCTTTATGATGCATGATATAATCTTGTAACAGTGGTTCTAATTTGCAGAAATAAATCTTGCTTTTAAAAAGCAGTTAAATAGGTAATAGGGAAAGCCACAGCCATATATTTTGTGCAAATAACATGAAACACTATTTTTGCTTGGAATGAAAAGTCATATAGTGTTCAGAGTGCTAATCCGTACAGGCCATGTGCTATTGACAGAACAATTTATCTTGATAAAAGACAATGAAAAATTCCAATCTATTCACTGACATTACATTATCAGTCATAATATATGACTGCATCTAAATATAAGGTAGAGGTTTGATACAGCTCACGGGTTCCTGGCAATTTCCCTGTAAATATACTAGACACTGGACAACGAGCAAATTACACTTTCACCATGTAATTGAATGACTTATATTTATGGGAAATTTCAAATTTTACAGTGTTCAATGGGATATAACATAATGTTTAGTTTTGGATAACCTCTTTCTTTATAAGGTTTAAGTAGTAAAATGAGAATAATTTAAGCCTCACTTTAATGCCTAAAGGTGGTGTCGAACAGCTCACATGGAGTTTTAGGCCTATACACCAGACTAAACATTATATTATGAGAATCTTGGTACTACAAAATTACTTCTTTGACTTGCCAGATTTTTTCCTGTTTCATGGTTTGTTTGGTAGAACCACTACCCAGGGCCAACCCAAGACATTGTGCTGATGGAAGTGAAGAATTAAATGCTGCCCCAACCCCCCCCTCCCCCCAAAAAAAGAAAATAAGCCCACCGTCATGATATTTCAAACTAAAATGAAACTTATCAGGAAGTGATCATTTAACACAAGAGCGCTTGTTCATATGCATAATTATATGAAAAACTGGATTGGCTGGCCATGATTAAAATGTGTGCCCTAAATGTTTGAGCATTTAAACTTAATGTACAATATTTGAACAAGTCATGTTATAGGTCAGTGGTAACATATTATGTTTTAGGGAATTGCACAGCCTACTTTCATAAAAATGTTTTACCATTGCTTTCTTTTCACCTCCTGGGTGAGCTCTTAGAAAAAAATATTTTTGTGTGTGCATGGAGCCATCCAGTAACCTAGGACAGAAAGAGAATACGTAAGACCATAAGTGGCTGGTGTAAGCACACTAAAGCGAAGAGAAAGGCTGAACAGATAGACAATTTAATACATCTTATTATATAAAAGCAATATACATATATAAGTATACAATACTTACACACTAAAAATATACAATCATATGATGTGCTTGAGTAGTAAACCCTGAAATGTGACTTATGTGTTTTGTCCAGGAGTTTCTTCAGAGGTAAGTAAGTGACTGTATTTTTGTATTTCAATAATAAAATAAGGTCTATAATGAAGAAACTGTGAAAAATATGCAGATTGAATTCCACAGGGTACGTAGTATATATATCTCACAAAGCACTGGACTTCTATACAAGGCTGTTCCAATTAGTGGGGATAATAATACCCCAATTGGTGTCAACTGGAGTGAAGAACAAATCCCAGATGTGTTATATATACTGATTGATATATCTGTGTGTCCAGTTGCAAGAAAAGCAACTCTGCATCCGGAGAACCAAGAAAAAAGCCATCCGTATTATGGTACTATACAGTGTGTTGGGTCTAGTCAATAACATTTGACTTTTGGCACCCAAGTGTGACTTATAAAAAAAACCCAGGTTCAAATCTTCCCCACTGAAAGTAATGGTAGGTATAATGATCAAAGTTATTTTTGAAACTAAGTCGAATTCAGCACCAATCATGTTATTTATTTATTTATTATGTATTAAACTCTTTAGTGCATTTAAAACTGCTATATTACCATTAACACTTCTAACTTGGGCATCAGGGACTGCCCTACAGCTGCCATCTTTCCTTTTTCTCTCCTTTACATATTTCCAGCTGGCACAGGCCAATCTCATATAAGACTATGAAAGATTAATGGGGCATACAGGAGGAACAGAGATTAAATGAAAATACCTATGTGGGCTTGCTCAGGGTCACCATTGCTTCCTGTCCATGTCTAAAATCGACTCGTTATTGATTGGTACCCTTTATTAAAATTGATACTGGACCATAGTTTCTTTTTCTTTTTATATGTGAACCGAACTCTGTTCCAACAGACTGGCAGATACTTTAAAGCAGTTATAGCCCAATAATTGCAGGGAGACAATGCAGACAATTATAGTTTTTTTTTGTTATACATTGTACAGCCAATTACACTATATTTGCATCATGCTCAGACCTGTTTGGTAGGCTTCATTTGACATATTTTTATTATTTGAGCCTGTGACTAGCTTAGTACAGCAACATCTTTCTTTTCCCAGATGGCATTTGGGCACTATAAACATAGGAAGGGAATGACGGAGGGGATTTGGCAGGTAGTTTTCATTAAGTAACAAAATGGTGCGTATCCATTGTGTACATGTTTATGTTCCTGTACACATGCTCATCGTATAAAAATCAGTGTAATAATTTTGAGCGAATGAAATGGGAAAATAAGCATACAGTATATAATAAAAAGAGCAGCAGAAATCACCACAAATAGTATACAATTCACAAAAGTCCAGCACACATCCATCCAAAACAGGTTACAGACATTTATAACGCTACATAAAAACATACAGCGGAGGTTCCACACTTTCAGTGGGAGTTTCATGCAAAGGGTTTCCATGGCCAAGCAGCTACATGTAAGCCACTCATCCCCAAGTACAATGCCAAGTTTCAGATCGAGTGGTGTGGAAAGCAGTGGAAACATGGTCTGTGGAGGCTTCAATGTCTGATGGGCGAGTCTGGGTTTGGGGGATGCCAGGGGCATGTTACCTGCCTGACTGTGTTGTGCAAACTGTAAAGTTTGTTGGATAGAAGAAGTATGTGATGGGGTTGACACACTTGCAGGAGACTAATATTAAGAAGTATAACAACAACCACCAGAGTAATGCCTGAGAGCAAAAATTAGACTCACTGGGAGGTACCAGAGGTTAATCAGCACAATAAACAATCCAAGTAATAAGAGCACAGGCAAAGAATCAGTAGTCAGGAACAATCTGGGCAATATCAGGCAATAAACAGTCACTTACATGAAATGCTTAGAGGCTCACTGAAGAGAATAACTAGACATGTGCAAAACTTTCGTTTCGTTTTCGTCCATTCGGACGAAAATGTTATTTATTTCGTCTAAAACGAATTTCGTTCATTAATGCATTCGTTTCAGACGAAATTCGTTCATTATTTTCGTTTCGTTCTTTATTATTTGTTCGTTTTATAGAATACAATGTAATACTATTGGCTTTCTATAAACCGAACGAGAGCCCCATTCATAAGAAATTCTTATAAATGGGGCTCTCGTTCGGTTCATAGAAAGGCAATAGTATTACTTGTATTCTATAAGCCCAAAGTCTATAAACCGAACGACTTTCGGTTTATAGACTTTCGGCTTATGGAATACATGTAATCCTATTGCTATTCTATAAACCGAACGACTTTCGGTTTATAGAATAGCCATAGGTTTACATGTATTACATAAGCCGAAAGTCTATAAACCGAAAGTCGTTCGGTTTATAGGCTGTCGGCATTTAACTATACAGAGACAAAGTCTCCATTCATAAAATTATGAATGGACGCTTTGTCTCCGTGTAGTAAAATGCCGAAAGCCTATAAACCGAACGATCGGTTTATAGACTTTCGGCTTATGTAATACATGTAATCCTATGGCTATTCTATAAACCGAACGTTCTAATAGTACGTCCTGTGTTAAACAGCTCATATCGCGGCTCGGATAATGCTGCAGGCACTTGCAGCAGGATCCCACCTGTCAGATGAGGCCATTTTAAATGGCCTCAGTCTGACAGGGGAAATTTAGCTGGTGCTCAAAAACGAGCACCAGCTACATTTCTCTAATTTGTGCGTGACGTCCGAAGGGCTTGCAATTTTTGGGCAGGGACCCACAGGGTCTATTAAGACCCTGATTGGGTCTCTGCCATAGTGTTCCTGGCTAACGATCACCTTGTGATCAGTGGCCAGGACAAATCGTGACGTTTTGGTGCTTACGTCATTTGGGACGCAAGCACCATGCGTCACAAAGGGGTTAAAACTCTCCACTTTTTTCAATTTATTTTTTAATACTAAATTCAAATCATTTCATACTATTGGCAATTCTATAAACCGAAATAGAGTCGGTTTATGGAATAGTCCCCATTCAATTGACCTATTCGTATGAATGGGAACTCAATTTCGGTTTATAGAAAGCCAATAGCATTACATGCATTCCATAAACCGAAAGTCATTCATGTCCGTTTATGGAATGTGTACAATGCTATTGGTATTGTATAAACCGACTCTATTTCGGTTTAGAATGCCAATAGCACGAATGGACGAATGGACGAATGAACGAATGATTTTCATTTATTAACCATTCGTTCATTGGGATTTTGTTAGTTAATATTTTCGTTATTCGTTTTTCGGACGAATGGACGAAAATGCTATTTTCGTCCGAAAATGCATTCGTCCGAAAACGAATGCACATGTCTAAGAATAACCAAGCAGTAGTTTAGGAGCTTAGAGTTCTTTTAAATGTTCACGCACGCTGAATGATGGCGATTGGCGTAAAGTCACCGGAGGCAGCCATGTCCCCTGGGGAAGTGGAGGACCTTTGCTGTAAGGAGCCTAGCAGTGGGTAATCGGGCGAGCAGCTGCGGGGTAGATCGTGACAGCATAATTGAATGGGCTGTTTTTCAAGGGTTGGGCTAGGCTCCTTACTTCCAATGAAGGGAAATATGAAAGCTTCAGCATACCAAGACATTTTGGAAAATACTATACTTCCAACTTTGTAGTATCAGTTTGGAATAGACCCTTTTCTATTCCATGATGACTGTGCCCCAGTGCGCAAATCAAGGTCTATAAAGACATGGATGGATGAGTCTGGTGTGAAAGTACTTGACTGGCCCACATAGAGACCTGACCTCAACCCCGTTGAACAACTTTTCGGAGGTCCTTTTTTCCAACATCACAAATGCCTGACCTCACAAATGCTCTACTTGATATATGGCAAAAATCTCCATATAACACTCCAAACTCTTGTGGAAATCCTTCTCAGATGAGTGCAAACTGTTATAACTGCAAGGGGTGGCCCAACTACATACTAATGTCTATCCACTTAGAACTCAATGCCATAAAACTCCCTATTGGTGTCTTGGTCAGATGTAAAATATAGAAAAATAGGAAACTGCAACGACTGAATTCAGGTACCGGTATAAAAATTAGCTTTTTATTCATAATATATTAAAACAGCAGCTTGTCGAAAAGTAATTCCAAGCGGACAACATACAAAACAAAAACACATGGAGGCTGACTAGCTTGACGCGTTTCGTGCTTAACCACACATTGTCAGATGGTCAGATGTGCCAATACTTTTGTTCATATAGTTAATTATCATATAATACTTTTCAAGCTACTGTGTCAAATTGCTCCAATACTGGTAAATCCTAATACTAAACATTTTTGTGCAATGGCATTTCGTCTCCTGAATGTTATTACTTACAAGAGACCTCTCTAAATACCTGTTTTGAGGTTTTGTTGATTGTGTTATAAAATGGAGCTACACATTTGGCACTTCATGCTGCCATTCAGTGATGCAGCTGCAAAACGTAACAATAAAAAGTCAAACATACTGTCAGGCAATATCATTACCAGGAAATTTTGAGCACACCTGGAAATAATTTGGAGCACACTTAGAAATCATCACTATCCTATTTATGTAACTTTCTGTATACAAGGAGCTAGATACACTTTTTTTTATTGAAATCACATAACATTGGCTTACATTGAGCCATGTTTGTTGGATTCGAATTTATCTAATAACACCATGGGGTGCATATATAAAATTGTCATGTATGCAAAAATTGGTGCTGCTTGTGCATTTGTTACACTATGGAAAAATGTAGGCCTTAGTTTGAGTTACACATCTTTTAATTAATGGCATATTAAATATGTATGTTTTGGAATGCATGGATGTGTTAGGTGTTTGTAATTAGGACAGAGCCTGGGTTTGGGCCATAAACAAAGGAGTGGTTTTAGACACATCTGATCAAGTCAGGTTTGTGATGTTAGGGGGTCCATCCCACCCAAGAGACAAAAGGAAATGTTTGCTCTTAATAACATGAGTGGCTCCTTGATTGTTGAAGTTGTTATTGGATGTATTTAAATGTTGGGAAATGTATTGTAAGTGTTTTGTTTTATTATCCATATTGTTTAATTAAACTGATTCTGTTATAACCATTGCTGTGGAGTCAGCAGTCAGGATATCTTGTTGTTGTATTTCGGTACAGTAATATTGCTTAATTTTGGTTAAAGAAGATGTTATCAGATTGAAACCTCAAACAATATAAAGTAATCCAGGGTTGTGTACTTTAATAAGCCAGAGAGTATGTATGTGAGAGTATCAGTGCATATCTTGTGAAATCATGCATAGACAGTCTTTCCTGGATAAGGCTGGTTATTGTAGCTAGAAAAAAACATTAGCCTTCAGTGAATATATGTAAATACATATCTGGATTTTCTTTGATCTGTAATCATATATATATATACATTGTTGGATACGTTGTAGTCTCAAGCACGTAACACACATTTATAGCCCATACATCATACCATCCTTAGTTTTAAAACTTAAGACATACATCAATGTATAAAGTGAATAGAGCAAAACAAAGATCAAACACTCCAACATTTTCAACACTACCAAAAATGTTGGATGTATTGGTCAAAATATTTGGCACAACTTATGTATTAAAAAAAATGCTTGAATTGGAGGAGGAATACTAGTATGGGTCTATTTTTCAGAGGTTGGGCTTGGTCACTTACTTCCAGTGAAATATTATTGCTTCAGCATACCAAAAATGTTGGACCGTGCCATGCTTCCAAATATGTGGGAACAGTTTGAGGAAGGCCCAATTCAAGCATGACTGTGTGTCACTGCACAAAGCAAGGTCCATAAAGACATGGTCGGATAAATTTGGTGTTTAAGTACTTAATTGGCCCACACATACCCCATCAAACACATTTGGGATGAACTGGAAAGGAGATGTGAGTCCGGCCTCCTCATCCAACATCACTGCCTGATCTCACAAATGCTCAACTGGAGAAATAGAAACATTTCCACAGAAACACTCCTAAATCTTGCTGAAAGCCTTCCCAGAAGTATGGAAGCTTTTATATCTGCAAATCTCTGCTAACTGTGCATATCTTCCAACTACTCTATGTATTTAAAATACAGTGTCATAACGTCCCTGTTGGTGTAATGGTCACAATACTTTTGTCCATATAATGCATCTTGGGTGAGTATAAGTCTGCGCTCCAAGAGACAGAGAAAAGATAGAAGAAACAGTGAGATGAGCAAAAAACAATGGACGCAAACAGCAGCTGCTAACTCCAATTGGTTGTTCCCAAAAAAAACAGTAAAGAGGGAGTACAAAGAGACTTGGAGGAAAAGTGGAAAGTGTGCTCAGAACCAGACAAACAATGGATATGTTTAACATAGTATGTTTACAGATACAGTATATTTAATAATATTAAAATAGTATAAAAATGATAATCAAACGCAAAAAGATCCAAACAGCATGGGACTATATTCCAGACAAAATCGCAATAGTAATATGAGATTCACGGTTTACTGGTGTTGTTGTACAGATGTTACAATGGCATAAAAAAAGAGAGTAGAATGTGAATATTTCTCCTCTCTTTTATGCCATTTGATTGTCATTTTATACTATTTTTATATTATTAAATATACTTTTTCTATATACATACTCTGTTGAACATATCTGTTGTTTGTCTAGTTCTGAGTACTCTCTCCAATTTTCCTCCAAGCCATATAATGCCATAACATTTGCTATGCATACAATTTCTTAGGCATTGTGAGATACTTATATAACTATCTTGACGCAGTAGGACATGCACTGATCCATTTCTTAGTCATCTTGAAAGTTTTGGCAGCTATGCTGTCTGAGCAAAGCCACAGGATATACCTGCATTACAAAAACATAAATGTAGAGACCATGATAATTGACAGCAAAAAAGTCCTTAAAAATACCATTACATTTAAATGGGTCTTCACCAAACTCATCTCTATGAAAACAAAATGTAAAAGAAAATCCATACAATGTTAAAACAGAAAAGCAGGAAAGTTTAAGGTTGCCAATATTTGCGAATTTAATTTAGATTTTCACATGACAATAAAGCCAATATAAAAACTAAGAAAAAATAATATATTTGACTACATTCTGTTTAATTATTGTAGCTGCATAATTTACTTCTCTTGTGATTTCAGTTTATATATGTATTAAGGCCTTTTGGCCTGTAATTGTGGGAGGGGCGTATGACTCACCTTCTCCCTATTTAAGGGACACCCCTTACCTGGCTCCATACCGTTCGAGGTCAGCGCTGCATGAGAATCCACTTCCGGTTCACTTTCGGCGCCATCTTGCTTTTCAAAAAACCCCGCGATTTCGTTTGGTGTAGCTGTGTCCAGGAGCCCTCACAGGTTTTCCGCCCGTCCAGCCACGCACATTACCGGTTTTTTCGCCGCAGATTAAGTCCACAGGACTTCAAAATCGTAAGTCCGTCGCCTGGATCATTTCCCACGGCGTCGCGATTTTTAAACAGCCTTACTTTACGGCCGCACGCTTCACGGCCCAGTCACAGGCATATTAACCCTTTTACTTCCGGCATTGATCGCGTTATACTCTATGTACTGATTCTTTTAGTAAGCAGACTTATTTTCGATTTTCTGCAATATCAGTATCTATAGTTGCTGTTCATGTCACTATTGGTATTTATTTCATGCGATTGCAGAATCCTTGCATATGACTGTATATATAGATGGAGTTATGCTTGAACAAACGTTACATTATTATAGATATCTCACGTTAGTGCCTGCGTTATAACCTATGTTTTAATTCATTTAGAATTACGTTTCTATCACTCCATGTACACACGTTCTTACATGGCACGTTATAAATTCTGACTTTTTCTTTGTGTACTCAAACGACATACCAAGTACACGAGAACACGGTCTCAAATCTCGCAACTTTCGGGTTGAATCACACGTCTTGATTCAACCACTCATACGTCACGTAGAGACTTATTATATACACCCCTGAAAACCTGGTTACCAGGGCCATACCACTTAACATGGCCAGTCGCGTCACTACCATTCATTAAACTTTTCCCCTCCAAATGTACCGCTGGATACTCATCACAGCTGGCTAGTCTATATTGGTATCATAGGATCCAATTCTCACACTATCATTTCTGGTTTTCTATCCCTTTAGGTTTTTCCAGGTTTTTCTTTTTTTTCCGCTTATCTATCGCATACATACTACCAGGTACGTTTAAGCCTGCTCACGCCATACGTAACCTACGGTTCCATCTCCACCTAGGACATAGAGTACTGGCAATTCTAGGGCTTATAGACCCAAATAGGTATTTCCCCTCCAGGCATTCTGCCTATCGTTTAGTGGTCCGCGAGGCCAACACCCCGCCTCAACGTTTCGGAGGTAATGCCCCCCGGGCCACACGTGAGTTAGTCGCCTCGCAAATTATAGAGAGGGCCTCACCTGTCACTCCCTTCCCCTGTTTTCTTTTATTGTCACCGAGAGGCCAACGAACTCCTGCCACTACGTCGGGTGGCCTCAATAACCCCTCGCGCCAACGCATAGATAGAGCCTCTCATAGCCACTTGGCAACTAGTAGGGCCTCACCTGTCACCAAAGAACAAGATTAATTCTTCGCCTCATCCGGCATAATCAGCCTGCCAGTACATCCCCTGGGGTTTTTTCACGCTAACCATATATTTTGTCATCTAGTATGTCTCAAGACGGGGTAGAGGATTTTTCCCTCCCAAGTACTCCGGCTAGAGCAACCACCCCATCACAGGTGGAAGATACGGCCAGTCCAGCATCTTTCAGGTCATGGACTATCCCTCGCATCACTAGCGAACTCAGGAGACGTCAAATCCCATTCCCTGCTACAGCAAGGAAAGCGGAACTTTACAAGTTACTGCACACCTCAACCGATAACAGGGACGCTGGGGAAGGGTCTAGCCAGTCTAACCCAGGAGACATACATGGCATGCTCACGTCCCTCATGGCATCCATGAGCAAGGTCAATTCTAGGCTGGAGAAACTTGAATCGGTCACTACAGCCCTCACTTTGGCTGGGCCGGCCACCGCAATCCCTCCAGCAGTGGTGGAATTGCAATCAGTTTCTCCAGCCATCACCCCGGATGACCAAGAGGTTTACCCTGCCCACATGATACCTGAGCACCTCAAAAAAGATATCCTGGAAGGTAAAGATGTCAATCTGGCCTCACTTCTAATTGCCTCCCAGGACATAGTGGAACATAAGACGTACGCTTACGACGATATTTCTGTGGTGGTCAAATCTAGGGATGCACGATTGAATAGGAAGCTAACTATTCCAGAATTTGTATTAGCTTTTGGCATTTATCGTGATGTGATCTGTACGGTATATCCCCACAGACGTGAGGAGTTTGATTTGTATATGCACAGGCTGGTGGACCTGGGCAACAAATACGGTGGGTCAGCTTTCTATGACTACCATAGATCTTTTTCTGCCAAAGTGTCTGGCGCCTTCTCACAGTACGGGACAAGGTCCAACTGGAGCAAGATAGATACCATCATTTTCTGCAGGCACTTTGCAGGTCTAAGAGCACCGGCCTGTGCATACTGCTCCTCCATGGCTCATACTGCAAATTTTTGTCCTACCACTGCGAACGAACCTAGTACCTCGCAGGGCGCTAGTTCCACTGTTTCAACAGAGAGAACACCCAAAGACAAATTGGGTCGACCTATCAAGTTTTTGGGGAAATCCCAAATATGTAATAATTTCAATGTCGGTGCATGTAATTACAGTGGATGTCGGTTATTGCATATATGTTCAAAATGTTTTAGGGCACATGCGAAAACTATGTGTCCGAATAAAATGTACCCTAAACAATACTTAACGGAGATAAATATTTCTGTACTCACAGCATTACTATCACAACATCCATCTAGACATTTGGTAGACTTCATCATCACTGGTCTATCACAAGGATTCCATACTGGTCTCATACACATGCCTTCAGGGATCCTTGAATGCCCCAATTTACAATCTGCGCAACAAAACCCTACAGCGATTAGTACACTTATAGCCAAAGAAGTGGCAGAGGGCTTCCTATTGGGTCCCTTTCAGTCCCCTCCTTTTTCCACATGGCGGACAAATCCCATCGGTATTGTCACGGGGAAATCTTCCCTCAAACAAAGACTCATCATCGATCTGTCGGCACCTCACACCTCTGCCACACCTAGTCTGAACTCCCTTATCCCCTCTGAGGAATTTTCACTCCAATACTCCACCATAGATCACGCCATTACGGCTATCATGCAGGCAGGGGTCGGTGCATGGCTCAGCAAGACCGACATAACCAATGCCTTCAAATTATTGCCTATCCACCCTACACTATGGCACCTGCATGGCATTAAATGGGCCGGGCACTACTACTTTTTCTCACGCTTAACGTTTGGTTCAAAAAGTAGTCCGGCCATTTTTGATTTATTCGCAGAAACACTATGCTGGTTACTATTAAATGTAGCCAGATGCCCTACAGTCATACACTACCTGGATGATTTCTTACTGATCGAAAAGAATAACTCCCCTCCCAGTAGCCTCATAGACACCATCAGTCTTTTTAAACAAGTAGGCGTTCCAGTTTCCCCCACCAAAACTGAAGGACCAGATACAGTCATCACCTTTCTGGGAATCATGCTAGACTCAGCCACTATGCAAGCCAGCCTGCCACGCACCAAGATAGAGAACATACTTACCAACATTAACCTCTACATTCATCTCGGTACTTGCAACCGCAAAGAATTGCAGTCCCTACTTGGGTCACTGAATTTTGCCATGCGCATTATACCTCAAGGCCGGGCTTTCATCTCACGGCTCCTATACATGTTCCCACTGTTTAGACATGATGCACACAGGTTGCCCCTGGATACCCAGGCCACGGCAGACCTACTTATGTGGAGAAACTTTTTAACCACCTGGAATGGGAAAAGCATGTTCCTCCCTACATTATCTGACTCCTCACCTACCATCTGGTCAGACGCGGCGTCTACCACAGGTTTTGCAGCAATTTACGGGAATGAATGGCTTTGGGGTAGCTGGCCTCCAGAGGTCCAGGACCTGGAGGGTTTTTCCACCACCTCAGCTCTATTTGAGATCTATCCCATAGTGGCAGCTGCCGTGACATGGGGACATCTATGGGCAGGTTCGTCAGTACGTTGCTACTCAGACAACCAAGCAACCTGCCACATTATCAACAAAGGCCGATCCAAGTCACTAATCATTATGAGGTTCTTGAGGAAACTCACCTGGCTGGCTGCGTGTCATAATTTCTTCTTGTTTTGTGTTCATGTCCCAGGTGTATGTAACACGGCTGCTGACAATTTATCTCGTTTTAATTTACAGGCTTTTCGGCAAATACTTCCGTCAGCCGCGCGCACAGCCACAGCCACTCCACCTTTCCACCAGCTAGTAATGGACTAGACGTTATCATGCAATATAGCAGGACATTGTCACAATTAGCACTGTCCGCCAATACCCGGAGAACCTATGACAGGGCTTTCCTTCTATTTAAAAGATTCCTGTCAGCACACGACATCACACAACCTTTCATCATGACATCCTTGTTGGGTTTTGCTTCTTTTTGCCACCTCAAACTCAAATTATCATACAACACAATCAAGCTATATCTGACAGGCGTTCAACATCACATGCTTACTTTACAACCAAACAACACAAGTTTCATGTCCTCCTACCAGATCAAGAACATCCTCAGGGGTATTCAGAGATCTGAACCCCCACGTACTGCGCAAAGGCTTCCCATAGACTTCAATATTTTCAAAGATTTATCCAGCCTACTAGATTTAAATCCCTTTGCCAACAACACAAACCTTGTTATAAAAACCGCCATATACGTGGCTTTTTATGGGTTTTTGAGACCAAGAGAATTTACCGCCATCAACACAACCCAATCCACTCACATTCTGCTTCACTCACACTTGACGAAACACATGGATTACTATATCTTGGCTCTGCATCACTCCAAAACCAATCAACATGCACCTCCGGTAGAGGTTAGATACTATCCTACCCACAACGAGTGGTGCCCCGTCACATTACTGGACACATATACCCAGCTTGTCAAAGCATCACCTTCTCAGCCACTTTTCTGTCTACAAGGTTCGGTACTCACTACCACCACATTTATGACCCACGTCAGGTCTCTACTCACTCAACTAGGCCTAAAATCAGCTAACTATTCGGGCCACTCCTTCCGCATAGGAGCGGCCTCCACAGCGTCCAGTGCAAACATTCCAGTTCATGTTATCAAGTCACTAGGACGCTGGAAGTCTTCTGCATACGCTAGATACATACCTAACCCGGTACAAGAAGTTAGAAATGCCTTTCAAGACATGTCTGGTTAAAATATGTATTCTGCTCGTTTCGTAATAAATTTGATTTTCTACTTTTGCCCTCTTTATTTACAGGCCTACCTCATCGTCGGTTCCGGCACACCACAACCGACTTGCTCTGTTAATACCATCCCTCTCCTACCAGTGTTTGTATCTTCTGTACTATCATGAGCCCTTCACACAAGTATTAAGGCCTTTTGGCCTGTAATTGTGGGAGGGGCGTATGACTCACCTTCTCCCTATTTAAGGGACACCCCTTACCTGGCTCCATACCGTTCGAGGTCAGCGCTGCATCACCCTCCCACCCACTCCTCATTATTAACTCCTTTTCTCTTACATTTCTCTTGGTGGGCCCTCTTTATTTACAGGCCTACCTCATCGTCGGTTCCGGCACACCACAACCGACTTGCTCTGTTAATACCATCCCTCTCCTACCAGTGTTTGTATCTTCTGTACTATCATGAGCCCTTCACACAAATATATATATATATATATATATATATATATATATATATATACGGTCTTTATTTTTCATTTATAATAAAAAAAGACAATACAAACATTTACGTACAATATACGGTGCAGTGATACAATATGACTTACGGGAGCATTTTAACAGATTAAAACTTCAGGAAAAGTGCAAAGAGAAGCAACGCTTTGTAGGCCTCCTTTATAAAGTGCATATCAATGTCATAACCCACA
Organism: Pelodytes ibericus; assembly: GCA_036172795.1. NCBI lineage: Eukaryota > Metazoa > Chordata > Amphibia > Anura > Pelodytidae > Pelodytes > Pelodytes ibericus. The sequence continues at coordinate 100,014,890 of CM069858.1, read as the reverse complement.
TATACAGTTTTCTCTACTTTCCATGTTCTGCTATCCTCCCTTTCCTTTTCCCTCTTTTTCAATCTCTTTAAACTTTCTATCTTTTCGTTTTCTCCAAACATACAAATGGAATCTATAAACCGTATAAACAAAGAAATGACTGACATTAACATCTCATACATATGAATTGCCTCATTACGGTCCAAAGGGTAAAACATCCAACCTTATAAGCCTGGATATGGGTCTACCATACTTAGAAAACAGTGAATTTACAAGGTTCCACCATAGCGACCCTCTTTCTTCCTTTTCCCATGCACTAATCTATTTCTTGGTCGTCTTGAAAGCTATGCGGTTTGAGCAAAGCCACAGGATATACCAGCATTACAAAAACATAGAGACCCTGATAATTTACAGTAAAAAAGTCCTGAAAAATACCATTACATATATATGGGTCTACACTAGACATGTGCAAAACTAAAATTTTCGTTTCGTTTTCGTCCATTCGGACGAAAATGTTATTTATTTCGTCTAAAACGAATTTCGTTCATTAGTGCATTCGTTTCAGACGAAATTCGTTCATTATTTTCGTTTCGTTAATTTTTTTCGTTCGTTTTATAGAATACAATGTAATACTATTGGCTTTCTATAAACCGAACGAGAGCCCCATTCATAAGAAATTCTTATGAATGGGGCTCTCGTTCGGTTCATAGAAAGGCAATAGTATTACTTGTATTCTATAAGCCGAAAGTCTATAAACCGAACGACTTTCGGTTTATAGACTTTCGGCTTATGGAATACATGTAATCCTATTGCTATTCTATAAACCGAACGACTTTCGGTTTATAGAATAGCCATAGGTTTACATGTATTACATAAGCCGAAAGTCTATAAACCGAAAGTCGTTCGGTTTATAGGCTGTCGGCATTTAACTATACAGAGACAGAGTCTCCATTCATAAAATTATGAATGGAGACTTTGTCTCCGTGTAGTAAAATGCCGACAGCCTATAAACCGAACGTTCGGTTTATAGGCTGTGGGCATTTTACTACACGGAGACAAAGTCTCCATTCATAATTTTATGAATGGAGACTCTGTCTCCGTGTAGTAAAATGCCGACAGCCTATAAACCGAACGACTTTCGGTTTATAGGCTGTCGGCTTATGGAATACATGTATTCCTATTGCTATTCTATAAACCGAAAGTCGTTCGGTTTATAGAATAGCAATAGGAATACATGTATTCCATAAGCCGACAGCCTATAAACCGAACGTTCGGTTTATAGGCTGTCGGCATTTTACTACACGGAGACAGAGTCTCCATTCATAAAATTATGAATGGAGACTTTGTCTCCGTGTAGTAAAATGCCGACAGCCTATAAACCGAACGTTCGGTTTATAGGCTGTCGGCTTATGGAATACATGTATTCCTATTGCTATTCTATAAACCGAACGACTTTCGGTTTATAGAATAGCCATAGGATTACATGTATTATATAAGCCGAAAGTCTATAAACCGAAAGTCGTTCGGTTTATAGGCTGTCGGCATTTAACTATACAGAGACAGAGTCTCCATTCATAAAATTATGAATGGAGACTTTGTCTCCGTGTAGTAAAATGCCGAAAGCCTATAAACCGAACGATCCGTTTATAGACTTTCGGCTTATATAATACATGTAATCCTATGGCTATTCTATAAACCGAACGTTCGGTTTATAGAATAGCAATAGGAATACATGTATTCCATAAGCCGACAGCCTATAAACCGAACGTTCGGTTTATAGGCTGTGGGCATTTTACTACACGGAGACAAAGTCTCCATTCATAATTTTATGAATGGAGACTCTGTCTCCGTATAGTTAAATGCCGGCTTTTAACTATACGGAGACAAAGTCTCCATTTATAATTTTATGAATGGAGACTCTGTCTCCGTATAGTTAAATGCCGGTGTTCTGACAAATTTCTGGAGCAAATTCTCCTGCGCAATCGCAGGAGAATTTGCTCACTGCGCATGCGCATAAAGTTACAGCTGATAACTCAGCTGTAACTTTGTGACCACCGCGCATGCGCCAGCTGCGCAACCCACCTCCCGCCCCCTCACACCCCCTGCACACCCCTTCTTACCAGATCATCGACCACAGCGATACACAGCGCATGCGCACGCCTATCCAGCCGTTTGGGAATGTGCGCGTCCGTTGTTGTGTTCTTAAGGTGGTAAGTAACACGGGGCGTCGGGACATAAGGGGGCAAGCATCCTGGTGAGGGCTGCCTCATCTTGATGGGATTTGTGATCCTCCTGCTGCATCAATAATACAGCAGGAGGATCACAAATCCCATCAAGATGAGGCAGCCCTCACCAGGATGCTTGCCCCCTTATGTCCCGACGCCCCGTGTTACTTACCACCTTAAGAACACAACAACGGACGCGCGCATTCCCAAACGGCTGGATAGGCGTGCGCATGCGCTGTGTATCGCTGTGGTCGATGATCTGGTAAGAAGGGGTGTGCGGCGGGTGTGAGGGGGCGGGAGGTGGGTTGCGCAGCTGTCTCATGCACGGTGGTCACAAAGTTACAGCTGAGTTATCAGCTGTAACTTTATGCGCATGCGCAGTGAGCAAATTCTCCTGCGATTGCGCAGGAGAATTTGCTCCAGAAATTTGTCAGAACACCGGCTTTTAACTATACGGAGACAAAGTCTCCATTTATAATTTTATGAATGGAGACTCTGTCTCCGTATAGTTAAATGCCCACAGCCTATAAACCGAACGTTCGGTTTATAGGCTGTCGGCTTTTAACTATACGTTTGTCTCCATTCATAAATTTATGAATGGAGACTCTGTCTCCGTATAGTTAAATGCTATTGTATTCTATAAACCGACTCTATTTCGGCTTATAGAATGCAATAGTACTACGAATGGACGAATGAACGAATGATTTTCCTTTATTAACTATTCGTTCATTCGATTTAGTTAGCTTAGCATTTTCGTTCTTCGTTTTTCGGGCGAATGGACGAAAATGCAATTTTCGGACGAAAATGCATTCGTCCGAAAACGAATGCACATGTCTAGTATATATTCACATGTAAATTGCTTTTTTAATAAAAAATTATGATATAAATAAAATCATGTTTTTATTTCCTTTTATGTGACAATGCTGCCTCTCTCTTTCCCTTGCCCCCAGATTTGTCGCTCTCCCCCCCTTAGTGTTGTCTCTCTCTCACCCTCCCTTTGGCTCCCCCCTCGCTCCCCTTGTGTCTGTCTCTTCCCCCCTTCCCTCCCCTTGTTTCTCTCTGCCCCCCCCCCCCTTGTTATTCTGTCCCCCCCTCACCTGTTTCTTGCTCCCTGGTGGCTAGTGGGGGCAGCCGGGGGATGTATGCACTATACATAATAGACGGAAGTGTCGGGCAGCATGGAGGTTGTCTGCACGATTCGTGCAGACATCCCCCAGCTGCCCGATTCTCCCTGGTGGCTAGCGAGGCAGCGGTGGATGTCTGCGCGATGAGCGAGACCTCCCCTGCTGCCGCCCGGAACGACAGCCAGGACTTTTATGAGGAAGCCGGAAGTACCCAGCTTCATCATAGAAGTCCCGGCGGTCATGCCGGGCGGCAGCAGGAGAGGTCTCGCTCATCGCGCAGACATCCTCCGCTCCCTCGCTAGCCACCAGGGAGAATCGGGCAGCTGGGGGATGTCTGCACGAATCGTGCAGACAACCTCCATGCTGCCCGACACTTCCGTCTATTATGTATAGTGCATACATCCCCCGGCTGCCCCCACAAGCCACCAGGGAGCAAGAAACAGGTGAGGGGGGGACAGAATAACAAGGGGGGGGGGGCAGAGAGAAACAAGGGGAGGGAAGGGGGGAAGAGACAGACACAAGGGGAGCGAGGGGGGAGCCAAAGGGAGGGTGAGAGAGAGACAACACTAAGGGGGGGAGAGCGACAAATCTGGGGGCAAGGGAAAGAGAGAGGCAGCATTGTCACATAAAAGGAAATAAAAACAAGATTTTTTTATATCATAATTTATTATTTAAAAAGCAATTTACATGTGAATATATACTAGACATGTGCATTCGTTTTCGGACGAATGCATTTTCGTCCGAAAATTGCATTTTCGTCCATTCGCCCGAAAAACGAAGAACGAAAATGCTAAGCTAACTAAAGCCGGATGAACGAATGGTTAATAAAGGAAAATCATTCGTTCATTCGTCCATTCGTAGTACTATTGCATTCTATAAGCCGAAATAGAGTCGGTTTATAGAATACAATAGCATTTAACTATACGGAGACAGAGTCTCCATTCATAAAATTATAAATGGAGACTTTGTCTCCGTATAGTTAAAAGCCGGCATTTAACTATACAGAGACAGAGTCTCCATTCATAAAATTATGAATGGAGACTTTGTCTCCGTATAGTTAAATGCCCACAGCCTATAAACCGAACGTTCGGTTTATAGGCTGTGGGCATTTAACTATACGGAGACAGAGTCTCCATTCATAAAATTATAAATGGAGACTTTGTCTCCGTATAGTTAAAAGCCGGCATTTAACTATACAGAGACAGAGTCTCCATTCATAAAATTATGAATGGAGACTTTGTCTCCGTATAGTTAAATGCCCACAGCCTATAAACCGAACGTTCGGTTTATAGGCTGTGGGCATTTAACTATACGGAGACAGAGTCTCCATTCATAAAATTATAAATGGAGACTTTGTCTCCGTATAGTTAAAAGCCGGCATTTAACTATACAGAGACAGAGTCTCCATTCATAAAATTATGAATGGAGACTTTGTCTCCGTATAGTTAAATGCCCACAGCCTATAAACCGAACGTTCGGTTTATAGGCTGTGGGCATTTAACTATACGGAGACAGAGTCTCCATTCATAAAATTATAAATGGAGACTTTGTCTCCGTATAGTTAAAAGCCGGCATTTAACTATACAGAGACAGAGTCTCCATTCATAAAATTATGAATGGAGACTTTGTCTCCGTATAGTTAAATGCCCACAGCCTATAAACCGAACGTTCGGTTTATAGGCTGTGGGCATTTAACTATACGGAGACAGAGTCTCCATTCATAAAATTATAAATGGAGACTTTGTCTCCGTATAGTTAAAAGCCGGCATTTAACTATACAGAGACAGAGTCTCCATTCATAAAATTATGAATGGAGACTTTGTCTCCGTGTAGTAAAATGCCCACAGCCTATAAACCGAACGTTCGGTTTATAGGCTGTCGGCTTATGGAATACATGTATTCCTATTGCTATTCTATAAACCGAACTTTCGGTTTATAGAATAGCCATAGGATTACATGTATTATATAAGCCGAAAGTCTATAAACCGATCGTTCGGTTTATAGACTTTCGGCATTTTACTACACGGAGACAAAGTCTCCATTCATAAAATTATGAATGGAGACTTTGTCTTCGTGTAGTAAAATGCCGACAGCCTATAAACCGAACGACTTTCGGTTTATAGACTTTCGGCTTATGCACTACATGTAATCCTATGGCTATTCTATAAACCGAAAGTCGTTCGGTTTATAGTTTAGCAATAGCATTACATGTATTCTATAAACCGAACGTCGTTCGTTTTAAAGACTTTCGGCTTATAGAATACTATTGGCTTTCTATAAACCGAACTAGAGTCGAGTCCCCATTCATAAGAAATTCTTATGAATGAGGAGGGACTCTAGTTAGGTTTATAGAATGCCAATAGTATTCTATAAGCCGAAAGTCTTTAAAACGAACGACGTTCGGTTTATAGAATGCATGTAATGCTATTGCTGTTCTATAAGCCGAATGTCTTTCGGCTTATAGAACAGCAATAGCATTACATGTATTCTATAAACCGAACGTCGTTTGTTTTAAAGACTTTCGGCTTATAGAATACATGCTGCTATTGGCTTTCTATAAACCGAAAGAGTCCCCATTCATACGAATAGGTCAATTGACCTATTCGTATGAATGGGAACTCAATTTCGGTTTATAGGAAGCTAATAGCATTACATGCATTCCATAAACCGAAAGTCATTCATGTCGGTTTATGGAATGTAGTACAATGCTATTGGTATTGTAAACCGACTCTATTTCGGTTTAGAATGCCAATAGCACGAATGGACGAATGGACGAATGAACGAATGATTTTCGTTTATTAACCATTCGTTCATTCGGATTTTGTTAGTTAAAATTTTCGTTATTCGTTTTTCGGACGAATGGACGAAAATGCTATTTTCGTCCGAAAATGCATTCGTCCGAAAACGAATGCACATGTCTAGTCTACACCAAACTCATCTCTACGAAAACAGTATGTAAAAGAAAATCCATACAATGTTAAAACAGAAAAGCAGGAAAGTGTAAGGTTGCCAATATTTGCAAATTTAAATTTTCGCGTAACAATTGAGCCAAGATAAAAACTAAGAAAAAATAATATATTTGACTACATACTGTTTAATTATTGTAGCTGCATAATTTCCTTCTCTTGTGATTTAACACTGAAAATATTGTGCTGTAGGCTGAGCTGTCATATCCTATATATACAGCAACTGGAATAAGGGCACATACATTCTGTTAATAAACTCACATGGCCTGTCCATCACAGTGCAAATCTGTATAGGATAGGCCTTAGGTCTCTAGTGCACTAGGTCAAATGTCTTAATCCTACTTGCAGCTTTGACTGTCTGTCACTATTGCTTTACCCCTTGGGGTTTTTCTGTTACACGGTAAAAACAATGTCACTTTCATTTTTAATCCAACAGGTTTTCACTAGATATATAGGGTAAAGATTTAAATATCTTTATTTCTTTCATTACATCCAAATAATTGATTCGGTAATGGCTTTTGTAGCTGCTTTAGCAATGTTTTATAAACCATGTTTCTTAATTTCTACTTCCCACCTCTTTTTAGGGTACAGATTTTTCCACAATAGTTTTAATCTTATATTTTAGTTCACATAATTTTATGTCCATATATACAATTAATAAAATACTAAAAGACCACACTCTAATATGAGTGTAAAGAAAACAGAGGAACAGTGTCCATTTAACACACAATGTGTCTATGATATACACAAAAAATGTGTATTAAATGGACCAATTTTATTTATTTGTTTCTCCATACAGAGTTGATCACAACATGTACTATAAATGAACAATTATAAGATGAATCCGTGGATTGTTTCACATTTTTTCACATATGTAGAATTAATGTAACTGAGCAAATATGTGAAAGTGCCCCCTTATTTTGGTTTCATTTACAAGGTTAACAAGGCTAGCAACTTCCTGAGGTCTGCTGTAAAAAGTGGTGGGATGGGTGAGGGTAGTAATTATAAATATATATAGGACAGGGGTGCATGTACCAGCTAATTCATGGCGCTAAAATAGTAAAGAAAATTAAAAGTGTATCCAACAATATAAGAATTCTGTTAAAATATAATTATAATTGTTATGAGGAATGAATGAGTGGGTAGCAGATATAAAAAATATACTTAAACTCAAAACACTTAAAGATATGAGGATCTTGACACCAAGGTATATATATGAAAAAGAAACATGGACAAAATAGTGCTCTCTGTATGTTATGTACAACTACGTTAATGAATAAGACAAATGCCTTCTTACTTAGTTCGAGCAAAAATTATTGTTCAATACACATGCAATATAAATATATAGATAGATATTAAAATATACAGCTGAATAGTATGCAGGATCTTGGATAAACTAATATACAGACAACAATTTCACCATATAAAATGTAATGCCCACAAACAATGCCACCATGCTGTCGAAATTAATTCTTGTGTTTGGGTGTGGTGAGAAACCAATTACCTGTTCTCACTATAGAGCTTCTGCTGTCAAACAACAAAAAGGAGTCCACTGATATGATGAAGTTATATTGGGTTTAGGAGAACCACAGAGGACACCTCCACTGCAGCGTTGAGTTGCCAGATAGGCAAGGCTCCTCCCCCAATGGAAACTGAACCCAAACAAAATGTTATGGTTTTAATAAGACTGTGCACAATGAGGTAGCAATGAAATGAAAGCAGGTTATAAATGGTAAACCTAAACAGTATTTATACAGTATCTAAATAACCAGCAAATTCATAGATTAGAGGAAACATTATGTGTTTGAAATGTTTTACTAATGTCACATTTGTTAGTCGAGTGAACACCACTTGTCTAACAAAGCCACGTGTCTGCATCACGACACACATCATGCCCTGCTGTTATATTCAGGTTCTCAGATATCAGGAATGCAAAAGGTATCAACAAGCGCCCCATACAAAACACTTGAAACATGCACATGAACAAGAAGATAAAATCAAATCAGCAGATGACCGTGAGCTGTATGACATAAATATGATTTGTGTACCAAAAAACATGTCTTATATTCTATGACAAGTGATATACTGATCTTGACTCAATTCTCTGAAAACCAGCTAATTTAATATAGATTTTAAAATGCACAGATCACTACTAAGATGTGTAATAGACTTAAGAATCATATGAATTGAACAAAATAAACTTAAGTTTTAATATGAAAATGATACTTGCAGAAATATTTAAAAATAGCTTGAGGCCCTATGATAGTAACATTAGTAATTGTGCATAAAGTGCTGATTCTTAAACATCCAATAAACACTAGAGGCTGTTCATCATTCATGAACCTAAAAATGGACTTTTCACAGAAGATCACTCTAGTGGAAACTGATTTTTGCTTTCAAATAAAATAAGTCATATGCCTGTTGGACAAACATGACATTTTATGGCTTCTCACGCATTTAAACAGCCAGTGGATGTAATATATATATATATATATATATATATATATATATATATATATATATATATATATATATATAAACTATTTTATAATAAACATAAAAACTAAATGGGGAAATAAATCAGTTATTTGATTGAGTATATGTATTCTTTAGATATTCTTTAGATTTATATATAGGTATACTGCAGTACATGGAGCTTTGGAAATGGTTACACTTGTTAGGTTTCTAAGTGGGTATCTCTGAGTTGATGTTTGCAGCATACATACTGTATATGTAAATATGAACCAGTAGAATAATTGTATTAACTATCTCAGGGACACTCTGCACTATTTGTAAAAGTCAAATGTTAGTTTGTAACTGGAGTAACCACCCTAGAAACCAATAGTTAATTAATCCAGTTTTAAAATGTTGCCCAAGAATTAAGCTTTGTAGAAAACACCAAATATTACTAGGGTTCAAAGGAACTTGGCCTGCAAATGGATAGGATTCCCTCAAATGAATAGGAAGCAATATTGTCGACCATAAAAGTGCAAAAATTGTTGACAAAGCTGGTACGGTGGAGAATGGAGCCTAACACACTCACATATGTAAAATTACCCTACAGTGGACAATGGTATATTGCCAATCCATTTTGCCATCCATGCTGTGGACATGAAATGGTACATGTGACATGATGACTGAAGTGTACATATTTCCTAGCAGCTATTGATGATTAATAATAATCGGTGATGTGAGGCCACCCTAATGCTTACATGACATTACTGGTATTGTCATTGCACAAGAGCTGTTATGTCGATATGTAAAATAATATATGTTAAAGGAAAATTAAACTAAAAAGTATGTCCCTTTTCCCGAAGTAAACCCATGGTGTATCTTAAGAGATACAAGAGAGTTTACTCTTGGCTCTGCCTCACAGCAGGTGGGGAAGCTGGCGCACACTGAGAGTGTCACAGTCAATCAGTCAATCTGATCGGGCTCTGAATGGAGTGAGGATCTCTCGCTGCTGCTGTTGGATTTTCTTATGATATCTTTAATATATACTTGTACTACGTATTATTATATAAAAGTTAAAAAAAAATTGAAATTTGTTTATGCATTTGTTTATGTATTACCTTATATTACTGTAGTTTATATGTAATACATTTTTTTATAAATATATTGATATTTTTATATATGTATATAAAAATATGTATTTATATGAATTTAGTTCATTAAAATGATTTTATTATACATATTTTATTATTTTGAAATGCATTTTTTTGGTATTATTGTATATATAACAGATATTTGTTTTTATATTAATTAAATTATTTTTGAATTCTTTATTTAATTAATTATGGCCTTTTTTTGAACTATTGTAGTCAAGTTGATTTTGCCATTTTATTAAACAAAAAGGTAGCCTCGAACATCCCATTATTTTATCTAGGGAGTTTGAGGCTAGCAAGAATGATCACCAAAATGATAATAATACATATTTGTACCCTGCTCTGAGCCCAGTGCCACAGAGAGTGCAGTGCACTTGCAACTGCATGTGTGCCAGGCACATGACTTTAATCCTGTTCTGTTAGCTCAGTGGACAACATCTAGGCATTTTAAATACTGCAATTTGTTGGTGTTAAATATTACATTTGCGTCCTGCACTTCATTTCTGAGAGTCAAATAGAACCGTCAAATACTGTGCTTACAGCGCACTTTGAAAAATTCGAATAGTTTTGGGTGGTAAATACTAGTACATTTGCATCTTGCGGTGCACTTCATATCTGAGAGTCAAAAAGAACCATCAAATACTGTGCTTACTGCGCACTTTGAAAAATTCTAATAGTTTTGGGTGGTAAATAGTACATTTGCATCTTGCGGTGCACTTCATATCTGAGAGTCAAATAGAACAGTCCAATACTGTGCTTACAGCACACTTTGACAAATTCTAATTGTTTTGGGTGCTAAATAGTACATTTGCATCTTGCGGTGCACTTCATATCTGAGAGTCAAATAGAACAGTGAAATACTCTGGTTACAGTGCACTTTGAAAAATTCTAATTGTTTTGGGTGCTAAATAGTACATTTGCGTCTTGCGGTGCACTTCATATCTGAGAGTCAAATAGAACAGTCCAATACTGTGCTTACAGCGCACTTTGAAAAATTCTAATTGTTGTGCTAAATAGTACATTTACGGCCTGCACTTCAAATCTGAGAGTCAAATAGAACCGTCACATACTGTGCTTACAGCGCACTTTGAAAAATTCGAATTGTTGTGTTTCCACTCCATGACTGGCTGAAAGCTTGGCAAGATATGAGAAAGTCAGTCCATTGTATTAACATCCATGAACAATACTACAAACTCTCACATAGGTGGAACCTAGTGCCCTTGCGCCTGGCTAAATATGCCACACAAACCAGCGATCTATGCTGGAGGTGTGGTAAAAAGCCGGGATCGCAGTGCCACATATGGTGGGAATGTGAGGAGCTTACCCCCCTTAAGAGGAGGCTAGAAAATATCTATAAAGACCTTTATGGTAGATTAGAGAAACTTACTGCATATACGTTCCTATTTCATCTGGAAATTCCAACTACCGATATATACCGGAAAGCTCTATGTGTTAACATACTAATGGCATGTAAACTATGTATTGCAAGACATTGGAGGAAGACAACTACTCCTCCATGGCCAGAAATTAAAAACCAGATTGATTTCCAGGCTAAAGCCGAAAAAAGTTTCTATCGGAATAATAAACCAGCAGATTGGGAAAAATATAAACAGATTTGGTCAAACTGGCTAGAGCCCGCTCTAGCTTCTATTATTGAGAGCGATGTTATCCCCGTGAGTAGTGATGGGTTATCCTCGCTATGATTACCGGTGGTCGAGACAGTTGCCAACCTTATAACCTGCTTAACATGCTGAAATTGTAAATCAAAACAACATATTCTTGTTCCGCCACGGGCACCCCCCCCCCCCAATACTAGATGAAATAGTGTAATGACATGACTTGAGACCGTATGAAGATAGACACCAGTATGAATGATGTCTGAATGACTAAAATGGTTGAATGAAGCTGTTGGATTCCGACCAGATTTGTACACAGCTTGGTGGACTCCGAGACACCTGAGTCCTCTTCCCTGTTCTCATACTACCTCCCTTTCCCTCCCTCTTTCTTCCCTTTCCTATACCCCCTTCTCTTCTCTCTCTCCCTCCTACGGTGGGGGGGGGGGGGGAGGATTTATTAATCTATTAAACCTCTTTTTTTTTTTCTCCCTCTCTCTTCCTCCCCTCTCCCCTCTCTCTCTCCCGTTTATAGGTATGAGGGAATCTGGCAGGGAGATGGGAGATGGGGCAGGGAAGGAGGCGAGACGGGGGAGAGGCGTAGCCCCTTTGTTTATATCTTGTGATCTTTATTATGGGACGACCCCATATTGTGTACATATTCTGCTCTTTTTTTATTTTCTATGTATGTTAAACGTGTAAAGGCTATGTATAAATAGAGAGATAGAAGAAGGTAATGAAACAAGTGCAAATATCCAAAGACCATAATGTTTGATTAATGTATGATTTTTTTTGATTAATGATTTTGACATATGTATTTATATGTATTTAAAACTGTATTTTGATATATTTGTAATAAAAATGTAGAAAGAAAAGAAAAATTCGAATTGTTTTGGGTGGTAAATAGTACATTTGCGTCTTGCGGTGCACTTCATATCTGAGAGTCAAATAGAAACGTCAAATACTGTGCTTACAGCACACTTTGAAAAATTCTAATTGTTTTGGGTGCTTAATAGTACATTTGCGTCTTGCGATGCACTTCATATCTGAGAGTCAAATAGAACCGTCAAAAACTGTGCTTCACCACCAATAAGTCGGCCTCCATGCGAGACCTGTGTGCCATTTTGCACTGTTTCGAGTACTCCACCAACATAGCCAGTGCCAATGACGCCGTTCTCAGCCATACTATCCCGCTTGTATGTCTCCTTGAAAAAATACGCTTAGGGTGATGATGGAAGAGGATGTGGCACAGGAGGAAGAGGAGGAGCAAGAAGAGGGGTCATTTCCATGGTTATCAGGCCAGTCATTCACAAGTGGCTTGGAGGGTGGGTTCCTGCACCAGCATAGGCCAGGTACACAACTGTCAAGCCAGGGCACAGTTTTTGAGGAGGATGAGGAGGAGGAAGAAGAAGAGGGGTCATTTCCACGGTTATCAGGCCAGTCATTCACAAGTGGCTTGGAGGGTAAGTTCCTGCACTAGCATAGGCCAGGTACACAACTGTCAAGCCAGGGCACAGTTTTTGAGGAGGAGGAGGATGATGATGAGGAGGAGGAAGAGGTCGCCAACGCAGCTGGGGCACCGCCAGCACCTCAGAAGGCAGGATTAGCATGGCCGAAATGTGGAAAAGGTTTGTCAGCTCGCCACAAGAAGCAGCACCACCATCTGATATGCAACGTCAGGAGGCAGCATTTCAGCAACATGGTGGAACAGTACTTGTGAACAGGCCTACACATACTGACTGATGGGTCTGCCCCATTCAACTTCATGGTCTCCAAATTGGGCACATGGCCTGAGCTTGCCCTTTATGCCTTGGAGGTGCTGGCCTGCCCTGCAGCCAGTGTATTGTCTGAACGTGTGTTTAGGGGGGCGTTATCACAGACAAGCGCAGCCACCTGTCCACAGCCAACGTGGACAAGCTCACGTTTATTAAAATGAACCAGGCATGGATCCCACCAGACTTGTCTGTACCTTGTGCAGAATAGACATTTATACCGGCTTCACCCAGTCATTGTTATACTCAAGTGCACTTATTCTTTGTTTTCTGTTGTTATATGTCCCAATATTTTGGGGGCTACCCCAATGTAAAAAAACAAAAACAAATAAAAAACAGTGTTGGCTACCTCCTCCTCCTCCAGCGCCGCTTCAACCTACACCGCCACGGTCACCGCCTCCTCAACCTATGGGTCACTTAGTATAAACTGAAAGAAAATACCCTGCACTCCAACACTCTCTCAAATGGATAATTCTGTTGATCCTCCTGGCAGCCATGCTTTAGATTTCGATTTATGTTCTTCCAAAGCTAAAATCAAAGATTCCATCTAGTGCTATTTTATGGCTCAGCTGTATTTGTAATTTGTATGTATTTGATGTTATTTTAAGTTATTTCCCTAACCACATTTGCTTGCAGTTCAATTGTCCTACTCTTACCCACATTTTACTTCCTTTTGCAGCCCTCTAGCCCTTTCCATGACTTTTTTAGAGGTATTTTAGTGGCCAAAAGTTCGTTTCCCCATTGACTTCAATGGGGTTCGGGGTCAAGTTCGGGGTCAAGTTCAAGGACGGACCCGGACATTTTTTTAGAAGTTCGGTCGAACCTGCCCCTACCCGAACATCCAGGTGTCCGCTCAACTCTAGTTACAAGTCATTATCATAGCTTATTTTGTCATTGTTTTTGTGTTTATTTTTAAAATAGCATTCTTTTAAATAGATGATCACACACACAGCAGAAATAGACTATATGGACAAAAATACTTTGACACCTGGTTATTACACTTACAGGTCTTTTATGATATTGCATTCGAAATACAGAGACTTTAATATATAGTTGCTCCCACCTTTGTAGCTATAACACTTTCTCTCTTCTGGGAAGGTTTTCCACAATATTTTGGAGTGTTCCTAGGGGAATTTGTGCCCATTTACCCAGTAGATCATTTGTGATATCAGGCACCGATGTTAGATGAGAAGGCATGGTTTGCAGTTTCTTCCCAGAGGTGTTCGATGGGGCTGAGGTCAGGCCTCTGTGAGTGCCAGTCAAGTGCCAGGCTTGTTGGTATAAACCTTACTTTGTTCACTGGTTTATAGTCATACTTGAATAGAAAACGGTCTTCCCCAAACTGTTCCCATAAAGTTGGACACATAGCATTGTCTAAAATGTTTTGGTATGCAGGAGCATAGATTTTCCTTCATAAGAATTAAGGGGCCTAGACCATTTCCTGAAAAACATAATACCTCCTCCACCAAACTTAGCTGGCACAGTGCAGTCAGACCGGTAACTTTCTCCCTGAATTCACTAAACCCAGAATCGTTGATTAGATTGCCAAACAGTGAAGACTGCATAACACTTTTCCACTGCTCCAGAGTCCATTGGTAGCATGATTTACACACCTCAATCCAATGCTTAGCATTGTACTTGGTGATGTCTGACATCCCATTCCATGAAGCTCCCACCACACAGTTTGTGCGCTGATATTAATGCCAGTAGAAGTTTGTTACTCTTCAGCTATGGAATAAGCAGAGCATTGGCAACTTTTAAACACCATGCACCTCAGCACTCACTTTCCAATAAAACCACTTACAGTTGACCATTGAATATCTAGCCGGGGTGATATTTCCTGAACTGACTTATTACAAAGGTGGCATCCTATCACAGTACCACACTTGAGTTCACTGAACAACCCATTTTCCCAAATGTGTTTGTAAATGCAGACTGCATGGGTAGGTGCTTGATTTTATACACCTGTAGCAAAAGGTCTGATTGAAACACCTGAATTCAAGTGGCGTGTCCCAATACGTTTGGCCATATAGTGTATGTTGTAATCTATTGAGAACCACAATATGCTTTTCTTCTTGCTAGATGAGAGAAAAGAAAAAAGAATACTAATGAGTATAAACATAGCAAAAATTATAATATTTATGGCTCACACTATTACAGAAAATAACCAAATTTTTTCATTGCACAGCACAATATAACATTTAACAGTCGATATTTAATTTTTCAATGACAGATTTACTTTAGTTTATTTTACAAGCCTGGCAATAAATTGTTGGTTATGATAGAAACAATATTGTTTATGGATTTAAATAAATATTATTTGATCAGTATTATTTTAGCGTTAATAAATATCACATTGTTGCACTGCTAATATCATTCACTAAGTATGCCTACAATGGGGTAATTAAGTATTTCTTGCCTACATGTATTTATTGCACCTAAAAACCTGATTATTTAAATGAATTAAACCACTTGGGTAAATCAAATGGGTTTATGTATGTATGACTATAATAAATTCAAGTATAAACAAAACTAATCCTTGTTTGCCACGTAGATCTTTAAACAAGGTACAAAAACAAAGATTAAATGGCGAGGATGGCTTCAAATGCTTTTATGCTTGTAATATGGGTTTTGGGGTAAAAAAAAATGTATAGGATGGATAGTCTGTGTGCAAATGTATTTATATACTTGAGATAAGCTAAAATTCTAGTCAATGCATTATTTAAACGTTTGTTAGTATGCTGCAAATTAAACCTTGGTGTGTGGAGTGTCTAACTGTCCCATGCCAGTTTCCTCAAACTCATAAGCAAATGTAACCATTGTTTGCTAGTATATGTTTCTTAAAAAGGTGAATGAGAAATGTTACAGATAGAGTTGAGCGGACACCTGGATGTTCGGGTTCGGCATGTTCGACCGAACTTCGAAAAAATGTCCAAACTTGACCCCGAACCCCATTGTAGTCAATGGGGACACAAACTTTTGGCCACTAAAATGCCTCTAAAAAAGTCATGGAAAGGGCCAGAGGGCTGCAAAAGGAAGTAAAATGTGGGTAAGAGTAGGACAAGTGCCCTGCAAGCAAATGTGGATAGGGAAATAACTTAAAATAACATAAAAAACATACAAATTACAAATACAGCTGAGCCATAAAATAGCACTAGATGGAATCTTTGATTTTAGCTTTGGAAGAACATAAATCGAAATCTAAAGCATGGCTGCCAGGAGGATCAACAGAATTATCCATTTGAAAGAGGGTTGGAGTGCAGGATATTCTTTTTCAGTTTATACTAAGTGACCCATAGGTTGAGGAGGCGGTGACTGTGGTGGTGTAGGTGGAAGCGGCGCTGGAGGAGGAGGAGGAGGAGGAGGTAGCCAACACTGTTTTTCATTTGTTTTTGTTTTTTTACATTGGGGTAGCCTCCAAAATATTGGGACATATAACAACAGAAAACAAAGAATAAGTGCACTTGAGTATAACAATGACTGGGTGAAGCCGGTATAAATGTCTATTCTGAACAAGGTACAGACAAGTCTGGTGGGATCCATGCCTGGTTCATCTTAATAAACTTGAGCTTGTCCACGTTGGCTGTGGACAGGCGGCTGCACTTGTCTGTGAGAACACCCCCTGCCATGCTAAACACACGTTCAGACAATACACTGGCTGCAGGGCAGGTCAGCACCTCCAAGGCATAAAGGGCAAGCTCAGGCCGTGTGCCCAATTTGGAGACCCAGAAGTTGAATGGGGCAGACCCATCAGTCAGTACGTGTAGGCCTGTGCACACGTACTGTTCCATCATGTTGCTGAAATGCTGCCTCCTGACGTTGCATATCAGATGGTGGTGCTGCTTCTTGTGGTGTGCTGACAAAGCTTTTTCACATTTCGGCCATGCTAACCCTGCCTTCTGAGGTGCTGGCGGTGCCCCACCTGCGTTGGCGACCTCTTCCTCCTCCTCCTCATCATCCTCATCCTCCTCAAAAACTGTACCCTGGCTTGACAGTTGTGTACCTGGCCTATGCTGGTGCATGAACCCGCCCTCCAAGCCACTTGTGAATGACTGGCCTGATAACCGTGGAAATTACCCCTTTTCTTCCTCCTGCTCTTCCTCCTGTGCCACATCCTCTTCCATCATCGCCCTAAGCGTTTTTTCAAGGAGACATACAAGCGGGATAGTAAGGCTGAGAACGGCGTCATTGGCACTGGCCATGTTGGTGGAGTACTCGAAACAGTGCAAAATGGCACACAGGTCTTGCATGGAGGCCCACTCATTGGTGGTGAAGTGGTGCTGCTCTGCAGAGCGACTGACCCGTGCGTGCTGCAGCTGATACTCTACTATCGCCTGCTGCTGCTCGCACAGTCTCTCCAGCATGTGCAAGGTGGAGTTCCACCTTGGGGGCACGTCGCATATGAGGTGGTGAGCGGGAATGCCTAAGTTACGCTGCAGCGCAGACAGGCGAGCAGCAGCAAGGTGAGAACGCCTGAAGTGCGCACAGACGGCCCGCACTTTCTGCAGCAGCTCTGATATATCTGGGTAGTTTTTCAGGAATTTCTGCACCACCAAATTCAGCACATGCACCAGGCAAGGGATGTGCGTCAAACTGGCTAGGCCCAGAGCTGCTACGAGATTTCGCCCATTTCTATATAGAAACAAATGAAACCTAGATTCCACGCTAAGGAAATGTAGAGTGCAGCAAATGTTAATGCCGTTCTTGGACTATGGAGATGTTGTGTATGATTCTGCCACCCAGACACATCTCGGTAAACTCGACACTCGGTACAATACATTGTGTTGTTTTGCACTACAGTGCGATTATAACACTCATCACTGTAAAATGTTAAAAGAGTTAAATTGGTTGACGCGCTCTCCACCTAGCGTGCTTAGTGCATAACCACTTCTCTGGAACGCTTCCCCCCTACCTGAGCGGCATGCTCGCCATTACTCCCTGCACATCCTACAATCTCAGATCTTGCACCAACCCTTCGCTAGCGATCCCTCGCTTCAAAAAGGAAGCGTTCTCTTTCAGAACTCCTCATATGTGGAATAGCTTTCCTGCTTCTGCCAAATCAGCAGCTAGTCTAAAATCACTGAAAGTAAATGTCTCCAAAATCCACAAAACAGATTGTACCTGTTATTAGTTTACAAACTCCTACATATACTGTACATGTTGTTCCTTCTTTGTATCAATAATGGTTTATCCTGTATGTTCACCTTACAACTTGTTTATAGATATGTATGTATGTATTTATTTTAATCTACTGTTAAATGTGTAACTCTGTAACTCCATTCTGGACGGGGACCCCAGGACATACTTGAAAACAAGAGAAATATCAATGTATTCTTCCTGGTAAAACACTTTCTAAATAAATAAATAAACTGGAGGCAATGTCAGCCACCCAATCTACTATAGCCTGTACTTGTTCTGGCCTCACCATTCTAAGAGCGGCATTCGGGCCTACCAAATAACGCTGAAGGTTCTGTCGCGTACTAGCACCTAGGAAGGTGTTTCACTTGTGTGTGTAGCTGGCACAGACCGACCACATCCCCTACTTGCAACAGGAGCTCCACCAACACCAGCAGCACCACGATCAGGTCCACGTCCCTTATTTGACGCTCTCCTCATTCTTTGCGGTCACCCACCAAAGTAGCAGATGGTTTATATCATGTGACAATATAACCGCCAATAGTCAACAATTTTTGTTTGTATTATTTTAGTTTTTTTGTTTATTGGACTGCAAAAAATGCCCCGCAAGACGTAAATGTACTATTTATCACAACAATTATAATTTTTCAAAGTGCTCTGTAAGCAAAGAATTGGACTGTTCTATTTGACTCTCATATATGAAGTGCACCGCAAGACGCAAATGTACTATTTAGCACCCAAAACAATTAGAATTTTTCAAAGTGCACTGTAACCACAGTATTCCACTGTTCTATTTGACTCTCAGATATAAAGTGCACCACAAGACGCAAATGTACTATTTAGCACACAAAACAATTATAATTTTTCAAAGTGCGCTGTAAGCACAGTATTTCACTGTTCTATTTGACTCTCAGATATGAAGTGCACCGCAAGACGCAAATGTACTATTTAGCACCCAAAACAATTAGAATTTTTCAAAGTGCACTGTAACCAGAGTATTTCACTGTTCTATTTGACTCTCAAATATGAAGTGCACCGCAAGACGCAAATGTACTATTTAGCACCCAAAACAATTACAATTTTTCAGAGTGCACTGTCACCACAGTATTTCACTGTTCTATTTGACTCTCAGATATGAAGTGCACCGCAAGACGCAAATGTACTATTTACCACCCAAAACTATTCGAATTTTTCAAAGTGCGCTGTAAGCACAGTATTTGACGGTTCTATTTGACTCTCAGATATGAAGTGCAGGACGCAAATGTACTATTAACACCAACAAATTGCAGTATTTAAAAATGCCTAGATGTTGCCCACTGAGCTAACCTAACAGGATTAGAGTAATGTGCCTAGCACACATGCAGTTGCAACTGCACTGCACTCTCTGTGGCACTGGGCTCAGGGCAGGGTACAAATATGTAGTATAGCACCCACTAAAATAATCACTGTAATTTGAATAATCGCTATAGTTTGAATAATCGCTGTAGTTTGCAGATTCAACACCAGAATTTTTTTTAATCTGTACCTCACAGCTGCAGCATCCTCTCCCTACACTAAGAAGAGCTCATGTGATGTGCATGTACGTGACTCCAGCTTATTTAAAGAGACCGGGTCATATGCTACACTGGCCAATCACAGCCATGCCATTAGTAGGCATGGCTGTGATGGCTTCTAAAGGCAAACGAGTCAAACGCTTGTTGATTGGCTGCCCTACAGCCTTTCAAAATGTGCCTTTAAATCGGCGAACCCCGAACTTCAACACGAACATACAGTGGAATGTCCGTGTTCGGGGTCCAAAAACCATAATGTTCGGTATGAACCCGAACAGTGCGGTTCGGGTTTGCTCAACACTAGTTACAGACCATTTCCCACCAAATATTTACACACAGTTTGTGGATTAGACACCTTTGAACTATAAGATTGTTCCAAACCATAATGACTATGTAACCTTTAATCATAACATGAAATATCCATATGCCTGACTTGACTTAAGTTACTTTAACCACTAGTTGATGACCATTGATAAACCTGACATTTTTTAACCCCTTAGTGACATCACTTTTTGTCTTACCCTTGGTGACATGAGCTGTTTTAACATTTCTGTGTTGTTTTTGTTTAGCTGTATTTTTATTCTTTCTCGTTCACTGTACGGTGGTATTGCTTAATACATTTTACAGTTTTATAATTAAGGCATTGTGTTGAATTATAGCAAAACTTAAACATTAGTGCAGACCAAAAAACAAACATAATATAATGGAAATAGGGAAGGTGCAGCACAGAAACATGGAAGGCATCTACACTTGGAGACATCTTATTGCTAAATCACTTAGTTTGTTTGGTTTGGATTATCGTGCTAACCGTACTACATAGAGTATTACAGCACCGGCATTCATTTGAGGGTTTGTGTACATTGCATTACTCTCCAGCCATAGCTGCAGCCCGGGAACTAGCATTTGTTATTTAAACATTAGTGTGTGGTACAATGTCTTTTCAAATAGTGACATCATAAAATAGTGTAGTCAGTTTGGATAGCAGTAGAGCAAAGCTTAACTCACTCCACTGCTGTAGCTTACTTTTATCCTACAATGTTAGGTAATTCACGCAAGACCAGCTCCAAAAATGTTTATATTCCATGCACAAAGAATATCATCCACATTAATGGATAAAATGTTTGTATATAACATATCTAAAACATCACATTATGTGTCATCCTTTACATTTCTACTGAAAATGCTGTTTAGGTGAATGAGTCCCTTTAAGAAGCAGTGTTTGGGAATTTCTCCTGACAAAGCTCATTTAAGGCCCTGGTACTATGTAGATAAACACAAACTCCTCAATCTGCTTGGGTGTTATTACTGACAGTGTGACGCTGACCAATTAGCCGTATTGTAGGTATGCAGCAGTCTGCTTAATGAGCCCAGTCAGCTGAAACAACCTGCATTGAGCTTCTCCTTTCCAACTAAGAAAAACAGCATTAGCTTCCTGGTTTTGCTTGAAAGCATGCTGCAACACAGACATAAGGAAAATGAAATGAAAACAATGCAGAGTTTAATAAAATATGGAATTTCCCCATGAGTTGGATTCTAAAGCTGTAGTTCATTATACATGTTTTCAGTCCAACGCTCAGCCACCTGTTTGCCATCCATGCATTTCATAGAAACCTATTGAGATAATTTGTAAAAGCTAAAATTACCCTCTTAAATGGTCAAGGATGAAGAAATTCTGTTAAAGTCTGACAGCTATGGATTTCTCAGAAGTGTGAAATCTATTTCAAAACAAAAGCCACAGTAGATTTCATGTTGGCTAGAAAGCTGTCGTGAAAATCCCCAATGTTCTGCCTTATTTCCTTATTTTAGAGCAATAAAAACGTATTTTTTATTTATTATTTAAGTTTTGTCCCTGTAATTTATCTTGTTAATAAGCCACTTATGAGCTGAAAATATTTTGTACATCACAGTCTTTTAAAGGTTCTCAATGTATTGGTTTTGTATGGATCCATATCATGGGAGTATCATGCATTACCCTAACATATGCACCATTGCTAGAACTGCCATATGTAAATCTAACAGGTTTCCATGCGTTTTATTCTCTAATAATACAACATAGAAGTGAATGGAAATTCCTTGGCATGCATTCATAGAAATAAATGGAAGCACTACCACAAGTCTTTGGATAGACCTGTGCAACCCCAGTATGAAGTTTTATTTTCCTTCAAACTGTATGGAGGACTGGGAGACTTCAGAGTAGTCACTCTAATCATTGTTTTTTTTTTTTTGTTTTTTTTTTTTTAATGTAGTTTTAAAACAAATGTACAGTAAAGTACTTATTGAAATTTACTGGAGACTATGTAACTCATGACATTTTTTTTTACATTTTTCAATATAACTGTTGTGCATTTAAGGGTTTCCTTAAATAAGTGTTCAATCTTACTTGATTACCATGGCAATTCCACTTATTTTATTGCATATAAGAGAAACTTTGATAATAGACAGACACTATTAATCCCTAGATCATAAGCGTGTAGTATAGGTTGTAGAGAGTGATTGCATAACCCTTTGGTCTGAAGGAGGACTCTTGTCCTTAAATCTATATTTAGGTATGCGCACAAATGGGAAAGAAAACTATGGCTTCCAACCAATCAAGTGAATGTATAGAAATAACTATTATCTGTAAATTTATTTACAATTTAGCCTGCATGCTAATGGCAGGCCGGTACAAAGTTGACTTGAGGCTAATGCTTATAATTAAGCCTATGAGCACTTATCTGTAAGTGAGCTTTGCATTGAATGAAATTTTTATTTTTCTTTATTTGTACAGAAGACATTGTTGTGAAACCATTATCATTACTGAAAATACCTAAGAAACTCTTACAGCATAGAGGAATGGGTACTTAGCAAAGTTTTCAATGCATTTTGTTTCATGCTACTAAAACAGTGATTTATTTATAATTTATTTATAAAGTGTTTTAACAGGAAGAGTATACATAAATGTAATTAATTTTCGTGTATATCATGGATCTATTGAATTATAAATATACAAAACAATGTGTATATTCTGTAAATGCACTCAAAAGACAGTAATAAAGTACCGTATTTGCTCGATTATAAGACGAGGTTTTTTTCAGAAAAAAAAATCTGAAAACTACCCCTCGTCTTATAATCGAGGTCTTCTTATAATCTGACCTCAAATTGAGGTCAGATTATAAGACATGGATCCAGGTCCCTAGCAGAGCTGCAGGGGACCTGGATCCCCCTCTCTAGCAGCAGGGGATGTCTGCGCAACGAGCGCAGACTCCCCTGCTTCCGCCCGGCACGACCGCCGGGGCTTCTGTGAAGAAGCCAGGTACTTCCGCTTTCGTCACAGAAGTTCCGGCGAGTGTGCCGGGCGGCAGCAGGGGAGGTCTGCGCTCATCGCGCAGACCTCCTCTGCTGCCCCACTAGGCACCAGGGACAATCGGGCAGCTGGGGGATGTCTGCACTATACGTGCAGATATCCTCCATGCTGCCCGACACGGCAGACTATTATGACGGACCAGCTGTATCGTGCAGACATCCCCCGACTGCCCCCACTAGCCACCAGGGATCAAGGTAAGGGGAAGGGAGGGAGGGGGGGGGGGGGCAGAGAGACAGGGGGAGGGGGTGGGACAGAGATACAGGGGGAGGGAGGGAGGGGACAGAGACAGGGGGGACAGAGAGACAGGGGGGAGGGAGGGGGGCAGAGACAGAGTCAAGGGGAGGGAGGGGGTTAAGAGACAGAGACAAGGGGAGGGAAGGGGTTAAGAGACAGAGACAAGGGGAGTGAGGGGGTTAAGAGACAGAGACAAGGGGAGGGAAGGGGTTAAGAGACAGAGACAAGGGGAGTGAGGGGGTTAAGAGACAGAGACAAGGGGAGGGAAGGGGTTAAGAGACAGAGACAAGGGGAGTGAGGGGGTTAAGAGACAGAGACAAGGGGAGGGAAGGGGTTAAGAGACAGAGACAAGGGGAGTGAGGGGGTTAAGAGACAGACAAGGGGAGGGGGGAGAGAGAGAAAAATGGGGGCAAGGGAAAGAGAAAGGCAGCATTGGCACATAAAAAGAAATAAAAACTAGAAATACATTTTTTTATATCATAATTTTTTATTAAAAAAGCAATTTACATATGAATATTTACAAGTTGAACTTTTTTCCTATAGGGTAGTCTTATATTCAGGCTTTTAGTTTTTTTCCTAATGGAATATCCAAAGTTTGGGGGGTCGTCTTATAATCAGGGTCGTCTTATAATCGAGCAAATACGGTATATAAATCTATCTATTTATGAAGGGGTAAAGGACACTTGTAGTTATGTCTTTGTACCGGACATTTTAAATAGAAATGCTTCAAATAAAAAAAAAAAATAGAAATAAAACAACTTTTTGAGCTCTCTCTATTCTGTACAGCTCTATCAGGGGGTGGACTTGTTTAGAATCTTGGGTCAGATGGGTTCTTCATCTGACCAAAGATTGCATGATACAGCTATACAAGTAAAAAGGGTTCAAGAAATTACTGTATTCATTCATTTCTATTTAAAAGTAATTTGTGATGCAATTCATTAAAACATAACTTAATTTTGTCACAACAGTTGCCCTATAAACTAAATACGTAGGTTGGCATTCGCTTCTCACCTTAATAAAGTTAGCAACAAATATATAAATCAGGGCTCGACAAACCCCAGGCGCCAGGTGCAGTCAGAATTTAGACCTGGCGCCTGGGTGCAGTCAGCCTCATGGTCCCCTTGCCGCTGCCATCAGATTTAAAAAAAAAAGTCTGAGCGCAAGGGGGTAAAGTCTGTGCGGATGGCACAGACTGCAAGCTCCGCCCCTCGTGCAGCGCATGTCTGAGTGCCGGGTCTCGTCACGTGACATCCTGGCACTCATCAGGCCGACCAGCCTGCAGCACGAATGTCCCCCTCCCCTGCAGTGAGGTAAAGCAGCAGGGAGGGGGGACACATCAAGAAGAAACCAAAAAAAGACTATGTGAGGTGAGTGTGTTTGTATATTTGTGTGTATGTAAAGTAGGTGTGTGTAAGGTGTTTGTATATATGTGTATATGTAAAGTAGGTGTGTGTAAGGTGTTTGTATATATGTGTATATGTAAAGTAGGTGTGTGTGAGGGGTTTGTATATATGTGTATATGTAAAGTAGGTGTGTGTGAGGTGTTTGTATATATGTGTATATGTAAAGTAGGTGTGTGTGAGGTGTTTGTATATATGTGTATATGTAAAGTAGGTGTGTGTGAGGTGTTTAGATATATGTGTATATGTAAAGTAGGTGTGTGTGAGGTGTTTGTATATATGTGTATATGTAAAGTAGGTGTGTGTGAGGTGTTTGTATATATGTGTATATGTAAAGTAGGTGTGTGTGAGGTGTTTGTATATATGTGTATATGTAAAGTAGGTGTGTGTGTGTGTGAGGTGTTTGGATATATGTGTATATGTAAAGTAGGTGTGTGTGAGGTGTTTGTATATATGTGTATATGTAAAGTAGGTGTGTGTGAGGGGTTTGTATATTTGTGTATATGTAAAGTAGGTGTGTGTGAGGTGTTTGGATATATGTGTATATGTAAAGTAGGTGTGTGTGAGGTGTTTGGATATATGTGTATATGTAAAGTAGGTGTGTGTGAGGGGTTTGTATATTTGTGTATATGTAAAGAAGTTGTGTGTGAGGTGTTTAGATATATATGTGTATATGTAAAGTAGGTGTGTGTGAGGTGTTTGTTTATTTGTGTGTATGTAAAGTAGGTGTGAGTGAGGTGTTTGGATATATGTTTATATGTAAAGTAGGTGTGTGTGAGGTGTTTGGATATATGTGTATATGTAAAGTAGGTGTGTTTGTATATATGTGACGTAGGCGTGTGTGTTTATGAATTGCGTTTATGTTTGCGTTATTGTCTGGCTCCTAAAAAAAATTTCTGGCTCCTAAAATCGAATTACATTTGTCAAGCCCATATGTAGATATAATACAAATGAGAGGTTTTGGTTATATGAATTGGCTAAATTGTAATTAAGCTCATCCGCCATGTCAAGGCACACCTACTCTAACCACCTGAATAGTGGACACAGTAGTTTATACTGCTACTTTTTAATATATTGGAAGAGGTGCAATTAAACCTCCTCCCAATTGCAGCATGCTCACACCTGTTTGGTATGCTTCTTTTTATCATTTATATTATTTTAAGCCTGTGACTAGCTTAGCGCACCATATTTTTCTTTTTCCCTGCATGGTTGAGGTTGTTGACTCCTCATTGTCTGTTTGCAGATTGCTGTCGAGGGGTTAATTGTTTTGTTTTTTGTATACATTGTACAGCCAATCACACTATATTAGCAGCATGCTCACACCTGTTGCTTCATTTTATACAATTTGTGATTTGTTGAGCTATAAAAGGTGTGTTATTGTAAAATTAGATCTTTTAATTGACAGCTGTGAGTCACTTTCAACATAAGTTATGGTGGGGTAAAGGAAATGGAAAAAACCTTCCAGTTAAAATTTAGGGGGTATTAGAGGCATAACACATCCACACACACCAGCTGAGCCAGAATATTTGCTTTTTGCCAACAGAAACCCTAAACTTTCAGTGCTACTACCACTGTTAAGGATTCTGGGTAGGCATTTTCAAATAAAGTAAACAATAATTCACCAACAGATACTACAGGTGGAAAATGGATCAGAATTGAAGTTAAGTAGTGTAGTTAATTGAATCTATACTTTCAATTACAATCAATTTACATGGAAATGTTTTATTTGTTTCCCGGTACATTTGATTACTGAAAAATGTATTTTCCACTTGTTTGTCTTTATTCTAGCAGGTGTTCTTCATCTAGATAAATATTGATTGACAAGAGTGCAGCAGAGCAGCAAGGTCTTCTGTTCTTGGTTTATTTAATCCTCTCTTGGTATTTGTTTTACACCG
The DNA here is from genome assembly GCA_036172795.1 of Pelodytes ibericus. Classification (NCBI taxonomy): domain Eukaryota; kingdom Metazoa; phylum Chordata; class Amphibia; order Anura; family Pelodytidae; genus Pelodytes; species Pelodytes ibericus. Next base: position 99,988,048 of record CM069858.1, on the reverse strand, counting down.
ACTCACTCTCAATGCCATCAAAACTGTGTTTTGTATTGAGTGATTTTCCACATGGTGAAGCATTCTTTCCTGTTGGTAGATTGTAGTACATTGAAGGGTACTTCTGAGGTTTGATAATTATCTACCTGGATCCATTAACAAGGAAATAACATTCTGTTCTGTACCTTCAATGGTGGATTTAAGAAAAGAAAATGTTTTTTATGTTTGTGTGGTTTGATCTCAGTGCTGCTATTTGGGATTTAAGGCTTTTTTTATGTGCCTTGTTTTTCGAAACAAACCAACATTTTAAAAGATTTACAGATTACAGCTTTAATGTAGTGATTCTATCCTTTAGGGATCTGTAGTAACATGGTGTGGCAACATTAGTGTTTCGGGAATGTTGACATTAATGCATAATTGAGGCAAAATCATTTACAGACATTCTTTATTCTCATGACTTGCTACATTTACTGAATCAAGGGCTGATAGACAGAAAACAAAACTATCTGCGATAGTTGTTTTTGAAATTGCTACCTGATTGTGTGTGGGTTGCTAGCAGGTTGTCTTCTGGCTCGTTTTACTTGATGGTGAATTGGATGACGTTTGGCTGTGTATGTGCTTACGGCAATTTTCAACAAAATATTCTGTGTTTAGTTATGCGTTTAAATGGCAAGGAAAACAAATCACTGGTACCGAAATATCCCCTTGCAAACATATTAACATATGTTGTTTTTCATGATGTTTATGCCAGCATCTGTGTCACCTTCTTGGCACCAAAGATAATCTTGATAATCGTGTTTAAGTTCAGCTTTTTAGTTTTTTTATGAAAGACAATTTTATCCCCTGTGCTGAGCACAATGACTCTTCTATAAGCAGATTTATATAGCCCATAATTGTTTTGGAGACAAAGCTTATATTGTGTAAAAAATCTCCATCTTTTTTTCCTATGTATAGATTCTTTTTACTAATGCAAATTATAAATGGATGATCATGGAGCAGTAGTGTTGCGTACTTAGAATTTATTTAATAATTTCACACAGAGAACTCATCAATGCATTACATACATTGGAAATGAATGGTGGATAAATGATGGGGATCATAGTGTCATAGTCCGTGAAGCACATTCAAAGAAAGAAAAGCACTCAGATATCTCAGCTGTCGGAGCGTATGTGCTTGTACATGTATTTGAGACATTATTATTATTACATACCTCACATCTTTTGCATGCGAGGTAGGCACTATCATTCAAACTGGTAGTTCTACTTCTCATGAGCATAATGTTGTGCATGTGAAGTAACCAGTCTCTGACACAAAAGACTTCCATTTGTACTCTGGGATTGCAGCCTTAAATCCCGATGACCCAATGTGCTCCACCTCTGTCCCAAAGAGAGTTAAAGAGATGGAGCTTGGCAGAATTTTGGCCTCCTAAAATCAGGACAGTTGGAAAGCATTCTTTTGGTAGAATTGAGAGGTAAGTATGTTTGTTTAAAAAGTCATCTTTAGTACAGAAAATGACTTAGAAGAATCCAAACATGAATTACACACTGAATGGCATTTTGCTGAATATAAATTCAGAAGTAAGGGACTCAGGTTTTATAATTTGTGATTATATTACAGTACATTACATCAGAATTGATTTATATAGTGCCAACTCATCACTGGGAATAGAGCATGAAGAGGAGTTACAGATCAAGATGATGAGCGATTAGAAGATAATTACTAATATTTTCGTGACCTTTTTAGTAAGGAAAAGGTACATGCAAGCAATGTTTTTTAGGTATAAAAAATAAGATTTGGAGTGGGTTTGAATATGAACTATAATGGCGCATACTGCGTCAAATATGACAAAAACTCATCGTTAGAAGACTACAGAACATGACTGAGAAGAATCAAAATGTGAATTGCACAACGAATGGCACTTTGCTAAAAACACATTCAGGTTTTATAATTGTTGATTATATTACAGTGCATTACATCAGAACTTATTGATATAGTGCCAACAATTTACTCATCACTGGGTATAGAGCATGAAGAGGAGTTACATATTAAGTTCGACATGCAGCAAGAGCCCAATTGATTAGAGTCAGTATTTGATCCTAGAAGGAAAAGGAAAGTCAGTGGACAGTTTTACAAAGTATAGCAGCACATAAAGAGTGGTGAGTAAGAAAGATGAAACTGGCAGCAAGATTTCACATTGGCTATAGGAAGAGAGTCGAGGTCAAGATGATGATCGATTATAAGATAATTAGTAATATTTTGGTGACCTCCTTAGTGTGGAAATGGTACAGGCAAGCAATGTTTTTAGGTGTAAAAAATAAGATTTGAAGTGGATTTGAATATAAACTATAATGCAGAATACTGTGTCAAATATGACCCCTAGACATCAAAACCCTACCTTAATATGATTGAATAATAAAAGAGTTTACCTAATCTGACACATTCCCTTTTCTTGCTATGTAGAAAAATGTGTGATAAATATGTGTTTTACATTCAAGTCAGATGGGAAATGTGCACACACTTGAAGAGCTACCTAGACTCTTAACTGCCTCAAATAGACATCACCTTTACATTGAGGATCAATTATAGAAGGCAGGAGAAAAAAGAGATACCGGTATCTATTGACCCAAAACCTCATTGAATGATGAGTACATACTATAAAGAGAAGTTTTACAGTGCTTGCTCTGAGTAAGGAACATTATTATTCACTGTAGACATCATACAACGTATTGTGTCCCCTCCCTATAAACATTTTGTTTTAAATAAGAAAATACATGGGCTATGTCTACCTTATAGCAATTCTGTAATTGGTTTTATATTCAGGCAGACAAAGTCTTCCTCTATTTATAGTACACTGTTCATTTAACTATCTAATTTATTATTTTTTAAGCTACTGTAATAGCAGATCCATGTGAAAAGTTTATTTAAAATATTATGCTGTACTAGAACCACTGCATGGAAAGAATTGCTTTGTCTATATAATAAGAACCACTTAGGCGCTGAACAATGATTCAAATATGATATTATTATATTACATCTCATGTGACACTAAAACGCAAAATGCATTTGGTCGAACCAGTGATATAAGCACAAATACAACTGATACAAAATGTACTGATAGCAAGTAACTAGACATTATACAGCATTTTCCCATAATGCTCTTATATTGCCTAGGTACTTTGAAAATCTAAATTATATCTGCAGAGAGAATCTATCACCTTTGAGATGGTGTCAAGGGTATATTTTGGACAGAAGGCAGAGTGTTTAAAATCTGAAACTAATTTCCTTTTTATGTAAAAGAACACAGCATATGTTCCTTGTTTTTCTTTGGAATTCTATAGTTGCTGTAAAACATTTAGAGCTGTGTAGGATTTTCAAGGGCATAGGTAGTGTTCTAACGTCTCAAGACAAAAATAGATACATAGATATATGGGTACATAAAAATAAATATGATATCCATATACAGAGTAAATATGAATACGTTTATTAGCAGAACAATATACCATATTTTGAGGAGCAGCCTGACACATATTTTTGCAATATACCATATCAGACTGCAGCCCCCAGACAGAATAGGGGAGGGGCTGACTTGACAGGGGGCTAAGGGGACATGTCAGCCTATGGGTAGTGATTGATGTGGGTAGAGTTAGGAAGTTAATATAAGCAAGGGAAAACAGAAAATGAGTAGCCATTTTAGCAAATAGGTTTTCCCTATCTGTTGTCCCACCCTCCCTTGTTTTATGTAATTGACGTAACTTGTCACAGCGTAGGTATAAGCTCACCAGCTATCCAGTAGGGTTTAAAGGAATCAAATGGTGAGAGTCAATAAAAGACTTTGGTGGGAGGTTCGAAGGGGGATTGGTACCTCAAACCTCAGGTTATGGGGGCATTGGGGATATGCCCAGAATGTGGAATTTTACTTGGCAGCAACCTGGCTTTTGTTAAGCAAGCTAAACTGGTTCTGTGTTTTAGTCATTGTATAAAGTTGAATATAATGTTGGAATATGTACTGGAAATGGTTTGAAATATATTCAATGACAAATGGTTTAATACAGATTAGGCTGTGGACGTTTTCTACCCCAGAAGCTTTTGATTTAGTTATTTACAGCCAAATACATGCCCTGATGATCGAAGCTACGCTTCTCATGTTCTGTAAAAATATAATTCAACAACACCCAAACTGAACCCCAGATGCAAGTTTTTACTGCAATGTGTAATTCAATTATAAACACACACAAAAAAATGCAGACAGGCAGAAAAACAAAAAGCAACCCAAGAAAATCAGTAGTGACTAGTATTTTAATTTGTTATTACATTATATGTGACTACTATTCTCACCACCAAAAAAACTCCCTACTCTTCTGTGGCAAAAAATGGCACCATCAAACTATGTTAATTTTCCCTGTCACATTCCTAAAGACCTAGTAATAGAAATAAGGTCACTGTTGCAGGGGAACAGAATATGAAGAAATATGTATATCAGATTAAGGTTTAAGATGCTGCTGCTAGTCTAGAAAGAGATGGTTCTCAGCACACTTCCCAGTAGTGTTAGTGGAAAATAAAATAAACAACTGTGCTGTACAGAACAAAATGCAAAAAAGAGAAGAAAAGGAAAAATGAAAAAGAAAGTAATAGAAGAAGAATAGAATGGTTAATGCCCCAAAAATTAAACGACACAGGTAACAAAATATTATGAAATAAAATAAAACGTTTAAGGTGTTAAAAAAGTAAAATCATAATCAAGGGCAAGAAAAAGTGTATACTATCATCCTTTTAAAAGTTAAAAATGCTATATTAAGCTAAATAATCTTCACAAGCACATATCAGAAATTGTACGTTTCCAAACATATCGTTGAACCCGTTTAAGTGTTTAAACACAAGTTGGTAGAGTACATATGAACTACATAACCCGATGCATGCAGAACAATATATTTGACATGCAAGAGTCGCATACAAAAATATTTTGAGCAACTGTATTCATTCTGTTACTCTTTTAAAGAGGTAGGGCTGTTAAACTGATGGACTGAAACAGGATTTATTCCTTTCTACATGCTATAAGCCTACCAAGTAAAAGGTTGGCCAGTAGTACCTTAGAGATTGGTGTTCACCTGATGGCCCATGTCTGAAGTGACCCCAGTGTTTGTTCTGCTTGCTAGAGCCATCGGTGGTATTACCCAATAAAACTACCAGACTAAGCTTTTACATGGTAAACAATGATGTCATTGTCTAAAGGTATTATTTGAAAACAAGGTAACAGATTTTTTTTTTAATTAGTAGTTTGTCTGCCCTTGGGTTATTTTCTTTTAAAAATGTGACTTTTTAAAATCAATAAATTAATAAAATTTGTGTATAGGCATCTATTTTGCCAGTACCATGAATATCTAGAGTTGAACACTTGATCTTTTTACATTCTAGAATGAATTTAAATAATAATGAATATAAGCTAGCCCAAATCCCTCTAGCTTTTAGCTAACCTTTTAACTGTGCAGGCAAGCGTTGATTTGTGAGGATTGTTCATTTTTTGTTTAATGAGTTGTGTGTCATCATGTGGAACCTGCATTCCCACCAGACTGTGTGCTGTCACTTCTATTAATTTATTTGGTACAGAGAAACATTGTTTTTGGTTAATGTATGGCATTTGCCAAGACAGTTCCTCTTATATTAGTATTGTAGTGGAATGAAGCAACCTATCAACTTTAAGTGGGTCTTGGACTGAGCCCTTGAGTAGTTCCACTAATCAGATTAGTGACATTTACCATCTGTTTGCCTATAATATTACCTGCATGTAGGGTATTAACCGAGTGAAGGAGAGACGGACTGTTGCTAAAATCTGTGCAAATAGTTCTTTGTCACAAGCTGTTTCAAACATCAGAGTTGCTATGACAACCCCAGCTACATAGCCCATTTGGGAAAAACCTTGTAGGACCTAGCACTCTATTATCTGTCATTCAATAATTTCATGTTCATAATAACCAGGAAATCAATGGATCTCCTCAGAGACAGTTTGTTGAAAGGGCAGGTGTACAGTTGACAGCACACAACTAATGTTTGTTTCAGCTTGCTTTTGTTACAGACAACAGGTAAAATATTTTGTTTGTTAAGGGAAGTTTTCAGACATTTTATTCCTAAAGCTTCATCACAATTAGTAAAAACAGATCAGTTTATTTTGTGTAAGATGAAACTTGTAATGGCCAGAATATACGTTTATTAAAGAGCAAGTTTTTTTTGGCAGGTACTCTTGCACACTGTTGCAGGTTCAAGATGCAGATAGGGCAGAATATGACCCTTTAATGCACCAACACTGACCCACTCACAATAATTTTAATATGATATGTGGGCAGCTCACTGCTAAATGTAACTAACTAGAGTAGACCCTAATGTATAGATCATGTTTCATTCTCTACAGTCAGAGTGTAAGCAATGTTTAGATTGGCAGAGTCCCTTTAACACGGACATCTAGCAAATTTGTTATCCACCTTGTCAATGCATTATTTCATATTCTATGGTGTGTGTTCTTGAGTCCTATTGTCTAATTAGTTCCTTTTTACTCTAATTGCAAATTAACATCTTCTAGGGCACAACAAATGGGCTATGCAAATCCATCCCAGGCAAATTCAAAATGTTGGTAATTGTAGCATCCTCTACTCCAGTCCCAAAACCAGACATTGTGGCACCAATCAACCCTGGAGGGTCCCAGGTACATTTGGCTCTGAGAGATCAGAAACAACTGCCCAAATAATTCTAGAAATTGTTGTATCTGGACGTGGGTTGGGATGAGATTCATGCTAAGTATATATTTGAACCCAGCATGGTCTTTGCTTTTGATGGACACCAAACAGCACTAGATGTGGCGGATGGCATGGGACATATGAAAATATGGCATTGTCCTTCTATTACATATTTTGTGTTCTAAAGCAAAAGTTGAGCAGTTGTGACCCCGCCTTCAGGATGTCAGAATTTACTGAGCCACCTATGCCCGTCCCCTTTGCAGTTGACAACGTTGGGCTGTGTTAGCTAGAGATAGAGGGGGATAAAGTGGTATGCAAGGAGTAATCAAGAGAGAGTCATTTTTAAGTCCAGGAATCACGTATGGTATGATGATTTCTGTTTTGTCCTTTTTATTTTAAACTGTTTATGTACTTGCATTTATGTCTTATCTCTTTTCTTATACCGTATTTTCCGGCGTATAAGACGACCCCCAACTTTTCCAGTTAAAATATAGAGTTTGGGATATACTCGCCGTATAAGACTACCCCTCTTCCAACGCGCATTTTCTCCTACAGTGACATTTACACACACACCCTTACACTGACACAGTGACACACTTACACACTCACCCTTACACAGAAAGTGACACACTTACACACACACAGTGACACCAATAGACACATAACCTGAGACACACTATTTTGCCAATCAATATGCCAGTATTTTGCCACTCAATATGCCATTCTTGTGCCATTTAATATGCCAATATTTTGCCCCTCCAATATGCCAGGATTTTGCTCCTCCAATATGCCAGGATTTTGCCCCTCCAATATGTCAGGATTTTGCCCCCTCCTCCCCCCTTCCCAGTACTTACCTCGTTGCTGCTCTGCAGGTGCGAATGGCTGTGAGGGAAGAGTTGTGCGCTCCCCTCCAGCTGCGCGGCTTCAATAAAGTTTGTTTTAAAAAAAAGTTTAAACAAACTTTATTGAAGTCGCGTGGCTGGAGGGGAGCGCACAAAGCTTCCCTCATGGCCGCACGGACCTGCAGAGCAGCAACGAGGTAAGTAAAAAGACGACACCCGGCGGATAAGACCCCCGACTTTTGGGAAGATTTTCCTGGGTTAAAAAGTCATCTTATATGCTGGAAAATACGGTACATTTTTTGTGTAACAGCACTGTGACTTATTTTACTCAGATATTTTTAAACAGTTAATCACGTTACTAAGGGGTTAATTTGCTAGATAATTGGTCAGTAAGAGATTGTGTATATATTGCAATTTTCCTGTGTTTTTGGGTAACTGAAAATGCCTGTTATTTTAGCATGAAGTTTTGAGGGTGACTGTTGGGGGTTCATGGTAGTTTCTTTGTGCCCTGTGGGGAAAGAGATGAACGCACCAGAAGTTTGGTTGGCGTTTAGCCCCTTTCACACCCATACTCCCACGTCATGGCTCTGCTGATAGTCCTGTCTGTGACACACCTACTTGTAAAAATACCAGTTAGGTGGTAACACTAAAGGGTCTTAAAGCATTAAAATTTTTATTTAGCCAGAGGAGGTCGAGTTAGGAATAAGTTAGAAAATTAAACTGAATTAAACCTACTAACTCAACAAACTTGAGCTATTCACTAAACAAAACTTGACATCCAATTCGACCACCATTCACTACCCCTCATCAAAGTTAAATTCAAACTCCCATCTCTCCATGGAATCCCATGGGAAGCATGGAAATGTGGTCTTCAGTAAAGTTTTCGGGAGGTCGAGTTGGGCAGTCGAATTTGACTTCTCTGTCGAAATGTCATCTCTGTAACAGCAAGACTTGATTACCACTATACAACCCCCATTATTCACTTGATGGATAAAAATAGCATTATCATTTTGCAATTTATCCATAGCTTCCTCTGATCGAGTAATATTAGAATAAAGGGTCAGTTAGATTTAGATTTAACAACACAGCTGACTCTTTTGCTACAATATTCCCAGTGCCTTTGGAGTGAGTTTACCACATAGATGAATTGTTTAACTTAATAATTAAATAATACCATTTGTATACATTTTGAGTGGAGAATGGCGATTTGTTTATATAGTGGTTTTGGGCATTTGGGATGCTTTGGTGAATTTCCTCCTCCTAGCGGATTACAAACTTACATAATCAGGGCAGGACTGGGAGAAAAATTCGGCCCGGGCATTTTTTTATCAAGCGGCCCACTAAGAAGGGGGCGGGGCCGAGGAGGTGTGTTTTTTCATCACCAATGACAAACACGCTCCCTCTCAAAGTGAGCATGTTGGTTCAATGCTCTTCCAGGGCAGACCATGTGCAGAGCTCTGCTGAAGAGCTCTAGCATGAGAAAAAAGCCCTGTATTTGTTCTGCACAGTGCAAGCAAATTTAATAACATGATGGCACTGTGTTTCCTTGCAACTTGTCTCTGGTGTCTCTATAAATAGATACCAGGAGACAAAAATGCCAGGAAAGAGTATTGAGCATGTGTTTGGAGCCTGCTTGTGGGATTGTGTGTGTGTAGAGTGAGCTGATTGTGGTGTGGTATTGTGTAATAAGGTCGGTTTTAGTTGTGTTGTGTTTGTGGTGTAATGTGATGCATATGTGGCTAGGGGCTGTAGAGAATGTGTGTATAGGGGATATAGCAAGTGTGTGCATACAGGCTATAGTGTGTGTGTGTGTGTGTATATATAGATGTAGTGTGTGTTTAGGGGTGTAGTATGTGTTTGCTTACAAGGAATCTAGTGTGTGTATATATACATATATATATGAGTCTAGTGTGTGTTTGAAGGACCCAGAATGTGTATAGGAGATCTAGTGAGTGTGTGTTTATAACGGTTTCAGAGTGTATATAGGGTTCTAGTGTGTGTATGTGTGTAGATGATCCAGAGTTGGGTAAGGGATCTAGTGTGTGTCTGGAATGTAATGTGTTTAGGGGTGCAGTATGTGTATGAGGGGTGCTGTGTGTATATATATATATATATTGTGTATGTCTGTTGTGCAGTGTGTTGGGGGGTTCTGTGTGTATGTGAGGGGTGCAGTATGTGTGTGTGAGGGGTATTCCTTAGTAATACCAGTCAGATGGCCATTAAATATGCCACATACAGGAGCCCCACAAATTATGTCACACGCAGGAGCCCCATAACTATGCCACATATAGGAGCCCATAACTATGCCACATACAGGAGCCCCATAAATTATGCCACATCAGAGCCCCATTATTTATGCCTCAACTTGGAGCCCAATTAATTATGCCACACACACAGGCGCCCCTTAATTATGCCACACACACAAGCGCCCCATAATTATGCCACACAAAAGAGCCCCTTAATTATGCCACAAATGGGGCCCAATAAATATGCCACACATGGGACAGCCATTAATTATGCAACACACAGGAGCCCCACAAGATGACAATTGTACAATTCGAAAACAATACATATCTATAAACACAGACATCTCTCTATAACTAGTTGCATTTATACTTATTTGAATTATTTAATATTGTATTTAATAAAAATGTTATTGAAAAATTGCATTATTATATATATTTTCACTTCCTCTGCACCCACATTGCACCTACAGGACTTAACACAGCACCATACAGTACACACAGAACTTGCCATCCACCTATATTGCACCCACAGCACTTGGCTTGCACTCATATTGCACCTACACAATTTGGCATGCCACAGTGTCACTTTGCCCCACAGAACTAGCCAGTGTCACTTTCCACATAGTACATGTTATTTTGCCCCACAGACCATGCCACAGCATCACTTTGCCAATTAAAATATGCCAGTATTTAACCCCTCAATATGCCATGATTTAGCCATTCAAAATGCCAGGACTTTGCCCCCCAATATGCCATTTAATATGCCAGGATATTGCCCCTCAATATGCCAGGAGTTTGCCCCCAAATATACCATTTAATATGCCAGTATTTTGCTCTCAATATGCCAGGATTTTGCCTCCAATATGCCATTTAATATGCCAGGATATTGCCCCCAATATGTCATTTAATATTCCAATATTTTGCTCTGAATATGCCAGGATTTTTCCCCCAATATGCCATATAATATTCCAGGATTTTGCCCCCAATATGCCATTTAATATTCCAGGATATTGCCCCCAATATGTCATTTAATATTCCAGGATTTTGCTCTCAATATGCCAGGATATTGCCCCCAATATGCCATGTAATATGCCCGGATATTGCCCCCAATATGCTATGTAATATGCCAGGATATTGCCCCCAATATGCCATGTAATATGCCAGGATATTGCCCCCAATATGCCATGTAATATGCCAGGATATTGCCCCTTAGTATGCTCGTTATGCCACCCTCCTCCCCCTTCCCCAGACCCCAGTACTTACCTCTTTGCTGCTCCGTCTCCCGGTGCTCTGAAGGTCCGTGGCTGTGAGGGAAGCGTTGTGAGCTCCCTTCCAGCCGCGCGGAACAATAAAGTTCCAACAAACTTTATTGACCGCGCGGCTGGAGGGGAGCGCACAACGCTTCCCTCACAGCCACGGACCTGCACCGGGGGACAGAGCAGGAACGAGGTAAGTTTTTGAATTTTTTTTTTTTTTAATGCAGGGGACGCCACTGCTGGGACCTCCTCTGCCGGCCTCGGCCCATGGCCACCGCGGCCCACCGGGCATTTGCCCGGTGTGCCCGATGGCAAGTCCGGGCCTGTACATAATGTCCTGAAGTGCGATCTAAAGCATTTGTTTCTCCTGATCTTATTCGTAATGCTGTAGTTAAATTGTCCTTGAACTGTGTACAGATTATAGTGCACTGGACTGTACAATGATCATCCATTTATTATACTGGGACTTGAACAGTTGCTGTTAAAATGGAGCCCCTAGAGTGACAGGCCCGGTCACAGCTGCGACCCCTGCGACAACGGTAGTTCCGCCACTATCCTTTGCTAGATGAGCTCTGAATATTACAACGTAAAACTCAAACTTTTAACAATTAATTCGGCTATATAGGAACGATTAACCCCTTAACACAAATTTATAGCACTAGTGTTCTGATACCTCTCTATAGTGTGTATCTCCAGTCTCTGCTTTCTTTTGGCAATCCATAAGGAAGTCTATCCAGGAAATCTTTAAATAATATGTTAACATGTCTTGACAAACATGACTACTCTCTACGTATCACTTAGTGAAACTGTGTTGTTTGAACATTAAAGAGAAATCAAAATCATTTCGCTATAAATGCAAGCTGCTATCAACCTTACACTACAGGGAACAATTCAACCTTTCACCATATGATGTGTTCATTCATTTTCTGCACCCTGCCTTACACAACAGAATAAACAGTTTCATTAAATTATTAAGAGAATTATTTCATTTACGTTGTATGCTGATGTACAAGAGACTGGTGTAAATATAGTCCCATCTATTATTTATTATTTTTGTATTCCCCTTTTTTCCTTTCCAAGTGTTTGTCAGCAACATGTAAAAAAAATGTAGAGGACAATTATTACTAGTACAGCATAGGGAGAACAAAAATTCACTGTGTACCTCCTGAACACACACATTCCATCAGTGTGCCGAAACAATAGCACTCACAATCTTTATGTTCATCGAAAATGCCTATCATGAAAAGCCTATAACAAGCTCATCTTAAAGAACAACGGTAGGCAAAAAATCCTCTCTGTTTGCATTAAGATTGCATCAACTGTAGATGTTTAGAAAAATTAATTCTTTAAAGAAAGAATACTACAAAGTCATTGGTTGAACCCTCTATGCGCCTTACAGTTCTATCAGATGTCGACATGTTATTTAGAAGCTTGGACCAGATCTTAATTCATCTTGGTTTGAATAATGAAACATCTGACCCATGATTCCGAACAATATGCCAGTCGTCAGATAGTGCTATATGAAGGAAAGAAGTTTCATACTACTTTTTATTATTTTATTAAAGTACTTTTTTTTAACTTCTTAATGCAGTAGAACTTTCTATAGCATCCTCAAAAGCATGGCATAGAATGTCTTGCAAACAACAGCTTGTGTGCCCCACCGCACCCACTAAGGTGCAGATCTCACGGCAGAGAACCACAGTAGGATTGCCTCTATCGGATGAGCTGCTGTGTGCCATACTTAGGCATGACCATGCAAGATCGCTGCTAACTTTGCTGGACCTTTCCGTTTTGTGTCACAGATCTATGGGGTATTTAAAACTGCTCTGTTACTGTGTCCCTGAGATCGGGTCACTATGTGATCAAGTACAGGAACATATATCAGCATTTTTTTTAGGTTACGTCCTAAGAGTACAAACCTTCCCTGGTCACTAAAGGGTTACAATGTCTAGACTTGGGGTTTCAATTAAACTCAAGCTTGTATTTGTACAGAAAGATATCAAATTGCCCCAAGTGACTAAAATATTGAACGGTTTGAAAATTGTCAGTTAAAAGACAAGAAGCCAGTGTTATCTGTAATACAGACATTGCATGCTTTGTTCAAATTACTCAAATATCAATAAAGAATTAATAGATATCAACCAGTGTCAGAGCACATTTAAATTACCTGCAAGATTATGGACTGGTGATGCTTTTGTGAAATGAGAAAAAGTCAGGAAATGCATGGAAAATATAAATATTTGCTTTTTAAATTATTTTAGTTTATTGTTGTAGGAGGTTTGGGAATACAGAAAGCCATTTTCCATGGCAACCTTATCTACTATGTGCGCTATATTTTTCAAGAGCTAATTTTTCATGTAAAGTATATGTCAGTTGTTGCTGTCTGTCTATTTGTATTGATAAGCAAGATGTTGACAGACTTATCCCACGTGAAAGGATTTATTACAGGGATTTTCTTATCGCCATATAAAGCAGATAGATGGAGTCCCCAAAGCCTTCTATAAAATTTAATGGAAATGGAAGTGAATGAAGCTGTTTTGATGGTTAACGTGAAGCTATTCAAGTTAATATGACAACAAACTCATGTTATTTTCTACACCACTGTTACAATCATTGAAGAGCTGATTGTCACAGCATATGTTTATCTTTTTTTGCAGAATAATAGCTCTTGCAATGGTAGTTTGTAAGTATGAATCTAGATTAGATTGATATGTATGAGCCTGTTTAGAAACACATACAGCTTTGTGGCAGAAACTCGTTTCATTGTCCACCAAGAAAATTATATAAATATACCACAATACCATTTACTGTTAATATCAGTGATTACTTACTCTGAAATGCAAGCAGGTACTACCCTGAGTTTTCTTCCACAGAGAGAAAGCCTTACTCCAACATACCATTACATATCAACAGTATGCTCTAGTTTATGTTCACTGCAACTCCCATTACTACTCCCATTACTATGCTGGTACAATACGTGGTTATAAGTGTAACTTGTTATAATAACATACAGAAACCACTATACGTAACTTGTGAGCTGCAGTAATTTATCTATGAAGGGCTTTAGAGTAGCATATATTTAGATTTATTTTGTTTTTAAGTTTATATCCACTACTCTCAGTGAGTTGATTTTGCAGAAAATCCATAGGCATTTAGGATTTATCGATTGGGAAAAAATAAACTATATAGGTTAATGAAGACTATGATGTGGGATTATTATTTTGGGAATAGACAGAGTATAAAACAGGTCATTAATTGTAGAATATCAGAGTTTCATTTTTCAGAGGCTTTTATCAACATTCTGTTTAATTATTTCTGCAGGACTAATTACACGCTTCCAGAAGAAAATAAAAAAAAAGTATTGTAAAATCAAAGTGCACGAAAAAAAAATACAAGGAGGCTACCAAAGAGGAAGGTGCTTATAGAAAGATTCATATTTTTCATTGAAATTGACAATGCTCTGCTGTCTGCCCATGTATAAGAGTCAGGACGTTGTTTTAATTTACCCCAGGAAAACATTGAGGCAATTGAGGTATGTTCTTGATCAATGTAAGTTTTGCATGCTGGGTTGAACCCATAGACTGTATATTTTGTAGGCAATTATCTCCGGCCCCTGGGACTGCAACGGAGACCCGCTGGAGCTGGGGGAAGACTCGGCCACTTCATCGCAGCTCCGTTGTTGGGATAGCGTGGTGATAGAGGAGATAATCTCCCATGCAGAGTTGGATTTCTTAACTGAAGATGCAGCTACACTTGGGCATAGTATATATTGTTCTGTATACAGGTCTGTTCACAAGGATAGGCAACATGTCAGTATAAGGATAACAGTGTCTAGGGTAAGGTTTTTGAACCTCCAAAGGACATAATTAAATTGGCCATCCAGTAAATGTCCACCATAAACAATGTTGGTGTCTACCAACTTTTTGATTGTTAAGGAGGGAACCTGGCAAATAATGTACTAAAAATAATAATTAAGCATTAAGCAATGGGTG
Organism: Pelodytes ibericus; assembly: GCA_036172795.1. Lineage (NCBI taxonomy): Eukaryota > Metazoa > Chordata > Amphibia > Anura > Pelodytidae > Pelodytes > Pelodytes ibericus. The sequence goes on along the minus strand of CM069858.1, from coordinate 99,973,008 downwards.
CTAGCCTAAAAGTGGTACCCCAAAATCACCACCAAATCATAGGCTGTATATAAATTAAGTGGCAAACCTCATTATAATAAAAAGGTATAAGTTTATTACATCACAAATAAAAAGTAAATATAAACATACAATTTAAGTCCAAACACCAAGTCCATGGAATGGGACACAAAGGCTAAATAGCCAATCGTATCTTCAATAAATCAATACAGCAAACAACAATAGGCACAAAATACAAAATAAAGCAAAAAAAAAAAATGATGCTTACAAATAGGCTGGACATCGGTGTGATGCCAAGAGCCAGGACTACAATGTTTCAGCGATAAAGCCTTCTTCCAGAAGGCATTGCCCCAGGTTTTTGTTCCTCTGTGCTGGTATAAGTTGCAGTGTTGTATGTCAGGATTTTATTCTAAATTGATTTCTTTGTTTTAGGGACAACACAACATCATTATTTAGCTCTTCTCTGTTATTTAGTTTAAGAATAATGGTATAGGAATTGTGTTACCAGTGATGTATTTAACCAGTAGTTATTAATTAATAAATGGTGTGTACTTTTTTGAAATTTCTAGACTCTTGATATTTATTTCATAAATAATGAAAGTTTATATTACTGTGGCACAGGTCATGTTTTTCTGTTCTATCAACTGAAACATAATTCTTGCAAGCTCTGTTCAATGTATCGACTCTCCAATGAGTGCTTTCTTTATTATGGTCATGCATTCCCATGGTTACCTATTCAATAATTTCCATATAGCTCTCACAGATTTGCACCTCACAATTATCAGCTTAAAAGTGTGTTCAATGAAGCTTAGCGTTGAATAGACAGAAGCTTTTGGAGGGCGTTTCGCCAAAAGGTGAGTTGCAGGTGAGTTGAGGTGAGAAGAGGTGAGTTCAGATGAGATGATCATTTAATCTCACCAGTTTAACTATAGATTGTGCAGATAGGATCCTGATGAGTTTGCTTAGTAGGGGATCTCACCTCAACTCACCCACTACTCACCTGCAACTCACCTTTCAGTGAATAGACCCCTATGTGTGTAGGTGAACTACATTCAACCTGTCATAGAGACTGCACTGCAGTGGGTCAAAAAACTACCAAAAAGTAACTCTGTAACTTGTAGAAAGTGCACACTATGTAGAAATGAGCAGTAGATATTTATTTATGGGAGAGATTATATAAATGCTTATATATAAATATGTGCATCATGCAATGAATACAACATATACTGTAGCACAAATTCCAAAATTGTATTAGAAGCACTTGACATGAGCATGATAGATTATTGGATGCAGAAGTCATTATACAACATGCTGCAATGTAGCAAGTAAAGCATACAAATCATGAAATACAAGAATATGTGACTTATCACACTGTTCTCTGCAGAGAAACAACACTGATCTCAGATTAAGAATCATTAATTCTTTCAGGAGATAAATCTGAATACTGTTTGGTTATACATTACAAATTGTCCACAAGTATAAAAAGTAGGTAATTGTTGCATTGTGAACTCTAGTACTATTTGTGTATTTTATTATCCTTGTATTTTTAGCTTCATGGGATTTTTTTATGTAATGCCTACAGGAAGATTGTTGTAGATAACTGGTTCAATGGTGTGAGGTATCCTCTGCCAAGCTAGTGGTTTGAATGTTGTAATCCATTTAAGTACCTGTACAATAGTGGAACAGCTGGTGCAGGCTCTAGTCAGTACATTTTGTATAGTATGTTGGGACTTGGGCTATACCCAGACAACAAGCTAGGTCAGCATTGAGCAGACCTAAGCACCTCTTAGACAGCTGGCATAGTAACCAAATACCAGCCAATCTTGGGGAAAAGACACATTTAATAACATTAATTTTCTTGTGTAGCAGACGGCGAGGTAACGAAAGCCAGGTTGATTGGACAGCAGTGGGACTTTTAGCTAATGATGTCTTGGCAATGAATAGAAGACAATGAAAATCCAAGTGATGTAAAAAGTAAACCACTGTTGCAAGGGGATTATTTTAGGATGGGCACATTAGCTTTAGATCATTACAAAGCATTTTGCTGACAATGAAAGGCTTGTAAGTACTGTGTGGTTTCCTGCTAATAATTGTCATAGAGAAAAGTTAAAATGTTTGAGCTGTAATGTTAATGCAAGTGTTTTGCCAAACATTGTTTGAAGGATTGCTATCCAGACATCACAGTTTGGCTTGTTTGATTACTTTTTACAAGTCATTTACAAATGCTGTATGTTTTAGTATGCAGATACACAGTAATGTTCAATTTTATTGAAAGCATTATAATACTAAAGCGCTAAACATAAATTCAAGCTACTGTTTCTAAACAGCAATAAAATTAAGAAACAACATTTCTCTTCTAAATATGTTTTACTCAGTTCACTTTAAAAAAAAAATCTATGTAGAGACATTCTTGCAGAATAAACATATCACACACACACACACTTTCGTTGTTTTTTTTTTTACTTTTCTGCATTCATTTTGCTCATTTATATGTTTGTGTAATGTAAAGGGACTTTGTCACCTGAACATCATCTTTCTATCCTGTGAATGTAGAGAATACAAAATATGAACAATGATGTACATATTGTATTAGCTGAATTGCAAGCACATGCACAGATTAAAATGAAAACGTAGTTTTAAATGTGTGGCGTGTTTGGATAATGACATCACCTTGTGGTTTCACATGCAAACTGTACATTTCCCATTGAAAGAAGACCATCTGCATATCAAGCCACACTTGATTTCATAAACAGGAGTCACCACAGACCCATTTAAAAACATTTTTCTCCTAGTTTATGCACTTGCTTGCAATTCTTTAACATAATGTGTAAATCATGTTTTGTTTTTAATTCTAGTTTTTATTGGGTTTTTCAGAATTTAGAGCAGAGAGTATGAGGGTAAGAGTGTAGAAAAGCAAGGGGGAAATTAAAATGTGATTGAGATGAAAGTATAAACACGAGGATGACAAAAAAGGAAAAGAGAGGAGGTAAGGGGCAGAAAGAAACACAGGTACAGATGGCAAAACTATACATTCAGTTTATAGGTAGTTTATAGGTAAACATGGTGATAAACATACTAATAACTGTAATTACGTAACAACATTATAGGAACTACATATACTTAGAATGTGAAGTGGTTAAGACCTAAAGAGGAAATCAGTAGCAGCACTGTTGTATAACAGTTTGTATAAGTATGTAAGTATAACTATAGCAATCTCTGAGTCATAAAAAAAAAAAAACAAGAAAACAAAGGCCAGTCAAATAGTCCAGAACAAGTAGTAAGTGTGATCAGCGTCAGTGCGGATGCTCGGTAAATCCTGAGTATATATATCAAGGAAGTGTATACAACCAGTGTAAAAATCAACTTCAGGGGGTAAGGGGGATGGGGGAGGCTCAGTTTATTTGCCAAGCTGTCCATCTGCCCCCAAAGTAGCCAATGCAACTCCCCACACACTTAGCTATCTGCAGCCCTGACCTAGTCAATGCATACTCCCACACACAGCCATCTGACCACCAGACTTAGCCAATGCATTTGCCCACACACAGTTAGCCATCCTGCCACACACTTAGCCAACCACCCCCTAATGTGGGCAATGCATCTCCCCACACACTAAGCTATCTGACCCCCAGACTTAGCCAATGCATCCTCCCACACACAGCCATCTGCCCCCCCCCCCCCCCCCAGACCTAGCCAATGCATCCTCCCACACACAGCCATCTGCCTAGTGGTGTATCTTGATTTTGTGCTGCTAGGCAGACAAAATCCGGGCACCCCCCTACCCAAGCTGCACACCCACGTTACACACCTAAGACATGCCCCATCATTCAGACACACATCAAGCTCATACTCCCATCACACACACACTCCCATCACACACAGTCACACACTCCTACTCCCATCACACTCAGCCACACACTCCTACTCCCATCACACACACTCCGACTCCCATCACACTCAGTCACACACACTGTCTCCCATCACACACACTCTGACTCCCATCACACTCAGTCACACACACTGTCTCCCATCACACACACTCTGACTCCCATCACACTCAGTCACACACACTGTGTCCCATCACACACACACTCTGACTCCCATCACACTCAGTCACACACACTGTGTCCCATCACACACACACTCTGACTCCCATCACACTCAGTCACACACACTGTCTCCCTTCACACACACTCTGACTCCCATCACACTCAGTCACACACACTGTCTCCCATCACACACACTCTGACTCCCATCACACTCAGTCACACACACTGTCTCCCATCACACACACTCTGACTCCCATCACACTCAGTCTCACACACACACACACACACACACACACACACACAGTCTCCCATCAGCACTTACCTTTCCCTGGCAGGCAGGCAGCATGGTCCCTCCATGCTGCCTGTTCGGCTTCCCAGTGATTGTGCTGACAGGTCACGTGACCGGGCGCGCATATGACGTCAGCGTGCCGGTCACGTGACTATTGGCCAGGGCCGTCTTTAACGCGGGGCAAACGGGGCAGCTGCCCTGGGCCCATTTACTCCTGGGGGGCCCCAAGGCAGCTGTCCCGTGGGCCCCCAGCCCCTGCTGCCACGTTCACAGCGCATTGCGCTTGTGAACGCTTTTTTCCGGCAAGCCGCATCCGATGGATGCGACGGCCGGAAAAAAAAAAAAAAAAACTGACGCCGGATGTGACGTTGCGTCACATCCGGTTTCTGTTTCCCTCCTCCGTGCAAGAGGGAAGACTGCACGGAGGAGACATCCGGCGAGGGACACGGAGCAGCTTCATGTAAGTACGGGGGGGGGGGGGCTGGCTGGCACAATATTCCTGGTATCTGACTGGCACTATATTACTGGGTATCTGATTGGCACAATATTACTGGGCATCTGATTGGCACTATATTACTGGGCATCTGATTGACACTATATTACTGGGTATCTGATTGACACTATATTACTGGGTATCTGATTGGCACTATATTACTTGGCATCTGATTGGCACTATATTACTGGGCATCTGATTGGCACTAATTACTTGGCATCTGATTGACACTATATTACTGGGTATCTGATTGGCACTATATTACTTGGCATCTGATTGGCACTATATTACTGGGCATCTGATTGGCACTATATTACTTGGCATCTGATTGGCACTAATTACTTGGCATCTGATTGGCACTATATTACCGGGCATCTGATTGGCACTATATTACTGGGCATCTGATTGGCACTATATTACTGGGTATCTGACTGGCACTATATTACTGGGTATCTGATTGGCACTATATTACTGGGTATCTGACTGGCACTATATTACTTGGCATCTGATTGGCACTATATTACTGGGCATCTGATTGGCACTATATTACTGGGTATCTGATTGGCACTATATTACTGGGTATCTGACTGGCACTATATTACTTGGCATCTGATTGGCACTATATTACTGGGCATCTGATTGGCACTATATTACTTGGCATCTGATTGGCACTATATTACTGGGTATCTGATTGGCACTATATTACTGGGTATCTGACTGGCACTATATTACTTGGCATCTGATTGGCACAATATTACTGGGCATCTGATTGGCACTATATTACTGGGTATCTGACTGGCACTATATTACTTGGCATCTGATTGGCACTATATTACTGGGTATCTGATTGGCACTATATTACTGGGTATCTGATTGGCACTATATTACTTGGCATCTGACTGGCACTATATTACTGGGCATCTGATTGGCACTATATTACTGGGCATCTGATTGGCACTATATTACTGGGTATCTGATTGGCACTATATTACTTGGCATCTGATTGGCACTATATTACTGGGCATCTGATTGGCACTATATTACTGGGTATCTGATTGGCACTATATTACTGGGCATCTGACTGGCACAATATTACTGGGCTCTGGCTGGCACAATATTACTGGGCTCTGACTGGCACAATACTGGGCTCTGGCTGGCACAATATTACAGGCATCTGACTGGCATAATATTACAGGCATCTGACTGGCACAATATTACAGGCATCTGACTGGCACAATATTCCTGGCCTCTGACTGCACACTATTACAGGCATCTGACTGGCATAATATTACAGGCATCTGACTGGCATTATATTACAGGCATCTGGCTGGCACTATATTACTGGGCATCTGGCTGGCACAATATTACTGGGCATCTGACTGGTACAATATTACTGGGCATCTGGCTGGCACAATATTACTGGCCTCTGACTGCACACTATTACAGGCATCTGACTGGCATAATATTACAGGCATCTGACAGGCACCATATTCCTGGGCTCTGACAGGCACAATATTCCTGGGCTCTGACTGGCACACTATTACAAGCATCTGACTGGCATAATATTACAGGCATCTGACTGGCATAATATTACAGGCATCTGACTGGCACAATATTACAGGCATCTGACTGGCACAATATTCCTGGCCTCTGACTGCACACTATTACAGGCATCTGACTGGCATAATATTACAGGCATCTGACAGGCACCATATTCCTGGGCTCTGACAGGCACAATAATCCTTATATCTGACTGGCACAATATTATTGGTATCTGACTGGCACAATATTATTGGTATCTGACTGGCACAATATTACTGGTATCTGACTGGCACATTATTACTGGGCTCTGACTGGCACAATATTGCAGGCATCTGACTGGCACAATATTGCAGGCATCTGACTGGCACAATATTACTAGGCTCTGACTGGCACAATATTACTGGGCTCTGACTGGCACAATATTACTGGGCTCTGACTGGCACAATATTACTGGCATCCGAAAGTTACAATATTACTGGCATCTGAATGGCACAACAATTATGACATATGTGTGTGTGTGGGGGGGGGGGGGGGGGTAACATTGCGATGGATGGCGGGATTGCATGCAGGGGAGGGGGCAGGGTCCAGGGGGCCCAAGTAAATGCTTGCCCAGGGTCCAATCACTATTAAAGACGGCCCTGCTATTGGCACTTCCGTGTCGGCACACTGCACGGGGAGCCGAATAGGCAGCACGGAGGTTTCTCTGTGCTGCCTGTTCGGCTCCCAGTGCAGCCTGGCAGGCAGAGCGATGGTGAGGGGGGATCTTCCGATCCCCTGTCACCTCCGTCTCTGCCTGCAAGCGCAGTCTTTTTTTTTTTTTTTAAAGGGCCGCGTTTTTTATTTTTTTATTTTTATTTTTTTCAGTGCTGGGGGGCGCTGCCGCCCCCCAAAATTTGCCGCCCTAGGCATCCGCCTAGGATGCCTCGCGGTAAATACAGCACTGCATCTGCCCCCCCAGACCTAGCCAATGCATCCCCCTCACACACTAAGCCAGCTGACCCCCAGACTTAATATATATCTGAGTAGACAGCCCTTTTTCAGTAAATATTATCATCACAGAACAGTATAATAAAGGAAAAAGGCTCCATACCAGTTAATATAGAAAGTTTAAAAAGAAGACATGAATATAAATATACGATTATACAAATAAATAGTACATATAAAATAATCAATAGGCAAATTCAGTTATAATTGCCCCAAAAAATGTAGATAACCAGGGAATAAAAACTAACAGTAATCAAAAAAACGTGATACAATGTAGGTATACACACCTTATTTGACTGAAATGTGCTGAACTCAAAAAACCTGAACAGGTTTGAAAAAGACAGGAAGCCAAAAAGGGACACGTTTTGACCACTTCCTCGTCCTCAAAAAATGGCAGAAGTGGTCGAAACAAGTGCCTTTTTGGCTTCTTGTCTGGTGTTACTGTCACTTATACAAAATGTTTTGTACAGTGCTCAAGTGGATTTTGCATTTAAACAACTTGGCTACTTTGTCCTTAAGTTTGCAATTCCTTTGTCAATTGAATGCAGTTCCCTCTTTCATTATTATTGCAAGACAAATAAGACATACAAAGCTTGAATATATGCATCCTCCCACAAGTGAGCTCTAGTAGATGTACTGTATGGGCTAGAGCTAATTCTTATTGTGTCACATAACCCGGTGCCTTTTGATTTTGTCCCTGCCACACCTGTGTATAGTAATAAATAATTCATACTGGAGAAAGAAGATAGGAAGACACAGCCAAAGCATTCCGCAGAATATACACTATATGGACAAAAATGGGTCACATTACCATTACACTAATATGGGCTTTTATTATATCACATTCAAAATATATAGATATGCATATCTCTATATTTTTGCAGCTATTACAGCATCCCTCTTCTGGCTCTCCATAAGATTTGGGTGCGTTTTTGTTGGATCTTTTTCCAGTAGAGGCCATTTGTGAGGTCAGGCACTGATGTTGGACAAGATGGCCTGGCTCATAATCTTTGTTCCAGTTCATCCCAAAGGTGTTCAGGTTTGAGGTCATAGATCTGTGCAGGTCAGTCAAGTTCTTCCACACCAGAACCATCCACTAAAGGTGTAGCAGTTTAGTCACAACTCCATTCAATATACCTGCTGGAAAACAAATCTCAATTCATTCCCTCCCTGCCCTGGATCACGTATGCATGGAGGAGGAAAGAAAAAAAAAAGGCAATTAAGAAACAAGGAGAGAATAGCAAGTCAGAACTGGTAGCATTACATGATGAAAAATCTGATTATTTAGAGTGTTTTGATCAACCAGAAAAAGATCACCTTATATGAGTGATATTCTAAAGAAAACTCTTGAGATGGCAGAACAAACCCAACTGATAAACCTTTCCTTCGGTCTCAACCTAGACTACTGCTGGACTAAGCAGGGGCGGTCTTTCCCCGAGTGCCACTCATTGGAGGGGTGCCACTGATTGTGTATTAGACCCTGCGCACCTGAGCCAATGACACCCCTCCAATGAGCCCCGATGGACATGGAGATGGATTGGTGGGCCGCACGTAAACATTGCATTCCACCTACACCCTGTTTGTGTAAGAAGCAATGTCATGAGCCTACATTTTCCTGATGCCAAACAGTGAGCAGTGCAGATACCATTCCCTCCCTCTCTCCTGGACCCTGCATGTGATGTCACGTGCAAGGGTCAGAAAGAGGGAAGACACAGGGCAGTCCCATCTGGAGCTTGCAGCACGGTTAATAAAAAGGAAATATCTGTCTGTCTGTGTAAGTGTGAGCATGTATGTGAGAGTGTGAGTCTGTGTGTATAAGTGTGAGTATACATGTGTAAGTATGTGTATGCATGTGTGAGTGTGATTCTGTGTGTGTAAGTGTGAGTATGCATGTCTAAGTGTCAGACTGTGTGTGACTCTGTGTGTGTGACTGTGAGTATGTATGTGTAAGTGTATATGGACACCATCAAGTGGTGACAGGGGATACACCTGTCACTAGCTATGGTATATTAGTGGGCATACTGACTGTGGCATATTAATGGCCATACTGACTTGACATATTAATGGAAAAAGAGTAGCATATTAATGGTCATACTGACTGTGGCATATTAAAAGGCATATTGACTGTGGCATATTAATGGACAAAGCGTGGCATTTTAATGGGCAAAGAGAGTGTACGTGTGTATGGGAGTATGTGTGACTGTGTGTGATAGTGTGAGTATGTGTGTGTAAATTCATTTTTTGTTGACATACAGTATTTTTTTTTCTATTTTTTTACATACGTATAAAAATATATATATATAAACATACATAAGTAGGGGAACAACAATTTACTGTACTATATAATTACCATAACCTTCCCTCCCCTATCCCACCTCCCACAAAATATAAACAAGCATATATGAATATTACATTACATTACATTAACATTTATTTGTACAGCCCCAACAATTCTCGTAGCGCTTGGTACAGAGCATAGAAGGGTACTACATAATAAGTTAGACAAACTAGAACAGACTGGCATATGAGGTAGAGAACCCTGCTCATAAGCTTACAATCTAGAGGGAATGGGGTCCATGAGACAATTAAGGGATTGAAGAGGTCAGAGGGATTGAAGTTGTAGTAACAGTAGAGTGGATGGGATGCACTAGGTGGGATAAGTCAAAGAGGGAGTGTGTGTTCCAGCTAGGTGGGATTAGCTAGAGGCAAAATGACTGGTAATCTAGTGGGATGGGTAGTAAGCCTCTCTAAAGAGATGAGTTTTGAGGGACTTTTTAAAGTTTGAAAAGGAGGGAGAGAGCTGGATGCTCCCGGGGAAGGGAGTTCCAGATAGAGTGGGCAGCTCGGGCGAAATCTTGGAGACGCGATTGAGAAGTGGTGATGAGATTAGAAGAGAGTGTTAATCACTTTGAGGAGCGCAAAGGTCGGTTTACAAGGGAGGAAATGTACGTAGGAGCAGAGAAGTGGAGGGCTTTGTAGGTTAAAGACAGAATTTTTAATTGTATCCTCGAGCAGACGGGAAGCCAGTGGAGGGCGTTGCCGAGAGGAGCAGCTGAATCAGACCGACGTGCAAGAAAGATGAGTCTGGCAGCCGCATTTGGTATAGACTGTAAGGGAGCCAAACGAGCCAGAGGTAGTCCAGTCAGAAGACCGTTACAGTAGTCCAGGCAGAATTTTGGCGGTCTCTTCGCTGAGGAACGGGAGAATGCGTGCAATGTTCCTTAGGTGCAGCCGACAGGATTTGGCCAAGGACTGAATTTGAGGAACGAAGGAGAGAGCAGAGTCAAAAGTGACACCAAGACATCGGACACGGTCAGCCGGTACAATTGTAGCATTATCAACGGTGACTGTGAACCCAGGTGTAGGGGCAGCGGTTGAGGGAGGGAAGATAATCAGTTCTGTTTTGGAGAGGTTAAGTTTCAGGTAGCGACATCCTAGTGGAGATGGCTCAGCTACACGTGACACTAGAGAGGGAGTGAGGTCAGGGGAGGAAAGGTAGAGCTGAATATCATCTGCATACAAGTGGTAGTGAAAGCCAAAAGAGCAGATGAGTGCTGCCAGAGAGGTAGTGTAGAGGGAAAACAACAGCGGGCAAAGGATCCTTGCAGAACACCAACAGAGAGTGGAACAGGCTGCGATGTCCCTCCAGCAAACGACACTGAATAGGAGCACTCAGATAAATACGAATTGATCCAAGAGAGTGCCACACCATCTAAGCCAAGCGAGGATAATCTATGAAGAAGGAGGCGGTGGTCAATGGTGTCAAAGGCAGCAGAGAGATCTAAGAGGATCATCACGAGAAGTGGCCTTTAGATTTGGCAGCAACAAGGTCATTTGATACTCTAGTAAGGGCTTTTTCAGTAGAGTGTAAAGGTCTAAAGCCAGATTGAAAAGGGTCAAGTAGGTCATTGTGAGTCAGAAAGTCTGTCAGTCGTAAGTGCACCGTTTTCTCCAGCAACTTGGACACGAAGGAGAGAAGGGATATAGGACGGTAGTTAGATGGAAGAGTAGGGTCAAGGGAAGATGTTTTCAATACAGGTACGATTTGGGCTTGCTTGAAGGTTGACAGCACTATTCCAGAGGACAGGGAGAGGTTGATAAGATGGGTTAGAGTTGGACAAAGTAGAGGGGAAAGAGAGGATACAAGGTGAGATGGGATGGGATCAAGCTAACAAGTAGTAGATTTCGAGCAGGAGAGCAGATCGTTTACCTCTTTCTCAGCTACAGGGGAGAAGATATTCAGAGTGGGTTTGGGGGATGGGAAAGAGGCAGGAGGTAGTTGAAGCAAGTCCCGGAAGGTGAAGTTACATCTGATAGCGTCGATTTTGTTTATGAAGTGAAAGGCAAGGTCTTGGGCCGTCAGAGCGAAGCAGGGCGAAGGAGCAGGAGGGCAGAGGAGAGCATTAAATGTTGAGAAGAGACATTTGGGATTCGATGAGAGGGTGGATATTAAGGTAGAAAAGTAGTGTTGCTTGGACTGAGCAAGTGCAGAGTTGTAGGAACACAGCATGAACTTGTAGTGAAGGAAATCCTCCTGAATATGGGAATTTACAATTGTATACAATTCCCCTAACCCTCCCTCCCCTTTCCCACCTCCCACAAACATGACATATTTTTTACAAATTCTACAGGTTACAAATATTCTTGAAAGCATAAAAAATGTGTGGGTGGTTTTAACATTTTAAAGTTGGGGAGGAGTGCCAAATACAGATCTGCCTCGGGTGTCAATAGGTAAGCCCCTGACCTAGACAATGACCCCACCCCACAACAATTAGATTCTATCTTACAGTACGTCTTAAAGGAGGGGGTTAAAAGACAGTTATGATGGACCAGTTAATAAGTATACTTTGTTTCATAGCGGATAATTGTAAAGGAAAAGAAATTGGGATTTATGTCAAATATTAAAGTTTTTAGAAGGGTGAGCGAGATGCTGATATAAATATATATGTGTGCATCACAGCATAAAATCATTGCCAAAAAAGAATTACCAACATGAAAGACAAGGTCATTTTTCCATAATCCTGGAACACCATTTCATTCCCACCACTTCATGTAATTTATGCCTATACTTTGTATGATAAATGTTCTGTAAATTGTGGGTCACTTATGTTGGCTAGGAAATATGGTTGGTTGAATGTTTACCTATAAAGATTTTTGCTAGCTAGAAAACACAGGAGGAATTAAAGTGGGGGAATGTGGTAATATAACAGAACTTCTCCTGTCCAACATTTATCTTTTGATATGTTAATGAAGACACACCTCCAATTACCTCACAAGACATACAATATACCTGTTGAATGCAAAATCTCAATTCAGTCCTTCACTGCCCTACCTGTTTCCTGCATCCATGAGACAATCTCTGCTGGTTTATGTTGGGCCTTTTGGTTGAAATCTAGGATTCAGGTTAGTCTTGGAAAAGTGTTGCATTTTGTAATAGGCTGTCACTAATTATTGTATGTTACTGTGCTTTTGTCTCTAATTAAATAGTTGTTAGTAGTCAGACATTTATTTTCATATTTGGTGATACGCCACACTTGCATTGTGCATCTATCAATGTGCATGAAAATATATATTTTAAAACTTTTACTTTTCTATTATTAACCCCTTAACGACAGATGACGTGCCAGGCACGTCACGGCAAATCGAGGACTTGCCGACAGGTGACGTGCCTGCAGGGCCGGCCTTAGGGGTGTGCGACCTGTGCGAGCGCACAGGGCGCAACACCCCTGGGGGCGCCCTCCCGTTCCAAAAAAAAAAAAGCCAGTAGAGGCACTGACTGGGGGAGATCAAAAGATCCCCCCTCACCAGCCCTCTGCTCGGCAGGCTCTGCTAGATCCGGGGAGGGGCGGATTTAACCGACTGAGAGGTGTAGCTCCGCCCCCACCCTGTGAAACAGAGTAGCGTCTGCTTCACGGGGAGCCACTGGCAGCATGAGAAAGTGCTGCTCGGCTCCCCATGCCTGCATTAAGCATGGGGAGCCCGAGCAGCACCTTCTCTTGCTGCCCATGGCTCCCCGTAATGCAGACTGTGCTCTGCTTCACAGGGTGGGGGCGGAGCTACACCGCTGTGCCAGTTAGCTCCGCCCCCTCCCTGGATCCAACTTTGCAGGCAAAGGTAGGGGACGGGGAGAGAGAGAGAGGCAGAACAGGGGTTAGGGGGGAGACAGACAGACAGAACAGGGGGGTTGAGACAGAACAGGGCTAGAGAGAGATAACGGGGGGGGGGAGAGACAGAACAGGAGAAGGGGGAGAGAGAGACAGACAGAACAGGGGCAAGGGGGAGAAACAGAACTGGGGGAGAGAGAGATAACAGGGGGAGGGGGGAGAGAGAGACAGAACAGTGGATGGGGGAGAGACAGAACAGGGGAGGGGTGAGAGAGACAGACAGACAGAACAGGGGCAGGGGGGAGAGACAGAACTGGGGGGGAGAGAGAGATAACGGGGGAGGGGGAGAGACAGAACAGGGGAGGGGTGAGAGAGACAGACAGAACAGGGGCAGGGGGAGAGACAGAACTGGGGGAGAGAGAGAAAACAGGGGGACAGGGGGGGGAGAGAGAGACAGAACAGGGGGAGGGGGGGAGAGACAGAACAGGGGACGGGGGGAGAGAGAGAGACAGACATGGCAAGGAAGAGGAAAGGGACAAACATGGGAAGGGAGAGAGAAACATACATAGGGGAGTGAAAGAGACGAGGGGGGGGGGGCGCCACGGGGGAAGCCCGCACAGGGCGCCGGAACACTTAAGGCCAGCCCTGCGTGCCTGGCACGTCATGCACTTAACAGCCTACCAGCGGTCGCTTTCTTTACTCTATTGGTGTTGCTACAATGCCTCTAGGTAGAGGCATTGTGCAACACCCCCAAAAAGTGCAGGGGCGCGCTACGATCACTCCCCGGAGTGATCGTAGCAGCCATTCAAAACCTCCGGTGTTGCTTCAGTGCCTCGCTAGCGAGGCTCTTAGCAGCACCTTCAGGCTCCCCAGAACCGATGGTGGTCGCTCTGCTGAGCGACCCCATCGGCTCAGTAGAAGGGAACGCTGCCTGTACAGGCAGCGCTTCCCTTCTAATGGCAAGAGCATCGGAAGTGAAAGTATTTCACTTCCGATGCTCTAGGGGGAGCCAATCGATGCCTGCACAACAGATCTGTGTGATCTGTGTGCAGGCATGTATGGTAAGTGCTCTGATGAGCACTTATCATACAGTCAAAGGCAATATTACAAAATCAGATAAAGTAAAAAATAAAATAAAATAATAAAATGAAAAATATTTAATAAAATGTTAGTAACCAAGGGCTTTTATAAAAGCCATTTCAAGTGTTTAACCCCTTCCCTGCCATTGATCACTGTGTACGCAGTGATCATACACAACAGCTAATTTTTTGCTGTCTGTGCATTTTTTAGGGGTTCATTTTTTTACTGTAATTCATTACAGTATAAAAAAGGCTCTTTTAGGAGAGATTAACCCCTTGCTTGCTGTAGATCACTGCCTAAGCAGCGATCTGACGCAAATGCAGCAATCTTGCTACAGAAGCATTTTTACTTTTTTTTAAAACTTTTTTATTACACCCGTCACAGGTTAATTATACCCGCTAGCGGATTACGTTTAACGTAAAAAAAAATTTTTTACCTGTCTGAGCGCATGTATAGGGAACAGTAACAGCTGATCAGTGGCAAAGGCGGGTTGGCGTTTGCTCAAATGAGCATCACCATTCGCCTGGTTAGATCAATATTTGTAAATATTTGATCTGACCCGTGTAGATCTGCCTCCCTCTCACTTGAGTTTTAGTGAGGGAGACAGACAGAGCTGTATAATGTAAGTTTTTAATTATGTTATTTAATAAAATTGAGACCCAAAGGCTTTTATAAATGCCGTTTCCAGTGTTTAACCCCTTCCCTGCAATTGATCGCTGTGTACGCAGTGATCTTACACAGCAGCACATTTTTTGCTGTCTGTGCATTTTTTTAGGGGTTAATTTTTTTTACTGTGATTTATTACAGTATATCAAAGGCTCTTTTAAGAGCTATTAACCCCTACTTGCTGTATATCACTGCCTAAGCAGCACATATGGCCACTGCCTAAGCAGTGCATATGGTCACTGCCTAAGCAGCGCATATGGAGCAATCTGGTCGCAGAAGGATTTTTTTTTGCTATCAGCATTTTATTTTTTCACACTCGCTAGGGGTTAATTATACCCACTAGGGGATTACGTGTATTCCTTTTGAAGCTGTCTGAACGCGTGTATAGCTATCAGTAACAGCCGATCAGTGGCAAAGGTGGTTTGGTGATTTCTCAGATGAGCATCACCATACTCTGGTTAGATCAATATTGGTAAATATGGATATGGATCTGCCTCCATCTCCTCACTTGAGTTTTAGTGAGGGAAAGAGACAGATCTGTATAATATAAGTTTTTAATTGTAATAAATTAAATAAAATGTTAAAAAATTGTGAGTCCCAAGGGCTTTTATAAAAGCCATACCCTTTGTATAGTGTAGCCTTTGTATTAACCCATGCCCTGCCACTGATCACTGCACAGCAGAACATTTTTTCTTGTCTGTGCATTTTTAGGGTTTAATTTTTTTGTACAGTACTACAAAGGCTCTTATAAGAGCTATTAACCCTTTCCTTGCTCTACATGTCAAAATTCCAAGTTGGAAAATCAAAAAGTGCACCTCTCAAATGTAGCCTTTCAACCCCCAACAAAGCTGACAAAGCTATGCATGGGTGGTATCCCTGTGCTCGGGAGATGTTGTTGAACACTTATTGGGGTGTTATTTGGCAGTGACACATACCAAAATCTGTGAATTCATGTCTGAAGTACAAGGTTTGTGAGAAAAAAAACACAAAAAAATTACTACCACAAACTTTGACAAAGGCTGGGGGTAGAATTAGTGCATGTAAAGTGTTAAAATACCACATTTGAGATAGCCTAGGGTGTCTACTTTTAAAAAATATATGGGTTGATGGGGTAAAATACACTGGCTGGTTTCAAATATGTCCCAAATGGGACATGGGTGCAGGCTGTCTGCATGTCAAAATTTCATGTTGGAAAACCAAAAACTGCACCTCCCAAATTTGGCCTTTTACCCCCCAAACAACCCAACAAACCTATGCATGGGTGGTATCCCTTTACTCAAGAGATGTTGCTGAATACTTATTGTGGTGTTATTTGGCAGTGACACATACCAAAATCTGTGAATTCATGTCTGAAGTACAAGGTTTGTGGAAAAAACCCCACAAAACAATTACTACCACAAACTGTGACAAAGGCTGGTGGTAGAATTAGTGCATGGAAAGTGTTAAAATACCACCATTTGAGATAGCCTAGGGTGTCTACTTTAAAAAAATATACGGGTTGATGGGGTAAAATACACTAGCTGGCTTCAAATATGTCCCAAATTGGACATGGGTGCAGGCTGTCTGCATGTAAAAATTTCAAGTTGGAAAACAAAAAACTGCACCTCACAAATTTGGCATTTTAGCCCCGAAACACCCCAACAAACTTATGCATGGGTGGTATCCCTGTACTCAGGAGAAATAGTAGAATCTATTTAGCAGGTTTTTTCGTTCGCTTTTGTCGATGAGGAGAAGATGTTTCAAATAAAAGTCAGGAATTTAGTGTATTTTCTTTTTATAATATATACCGTATTTGCTCGATTATAAGACGACCCTGATTATAAGACGACCCCCCAAACTTTGGATATTCCATTAGGAAATAAACTCAAAGCCTGAATATAAGACTACCCTATAGGAAAAA
This sequence comes from Pelodytes ibericus, assembly GCA_036172795.1. Taxonomy (NCBI): domain Eukaryota; kingdom Metazoa; phylum Chordata; class Amphibia; order Anura; family Pelodytidae; genus Pelodytes; species Pelodytes ibericus. Next base: position 99,955,907 of record CM069858.1, on the reverse strand, counting down.
AGTTCAACTTGTATATATTCATATGTAAATTGCTTTTTTAATAAAAAATTATGATATCAAAAAATGTATTTCTAGTTTTTATTTCTTTTTATGTGCCAATGCTGCCTTTCTCTTTCCCTTGCCCCCATTTTTCTCTCTCTCCCCCCTCCCCTTGTCTGTCTCTTAACCCCCTCACTCCCCTTGTCTCTGTCTCTTAACCCCTTCCCTCCCCTTGTCTCTGTCTCTTAACCCCCTCACTCCCCTTGTCTCTGTCTCTTAACCCCTTCCCTCCCCTTGTCTCTGTCTCTTAACCCCCTCACTCCCCTTGTCTCTGTCTCTTAACCCCTTCCCTCCCCTTGTCTCTGTCTCTTAACCCCCTCACTCCCCTTGTCTCTTTCTCTTAACCCCTTCCCTCCCCTTGTCTCTGTCTCTTAACCCCCTCCCTCCCCTTGACTCTGTCTCTGCCCCCTCCCTCCCACCTGTCTCTCTGTCCCCCCTGTCTCTCTGTCCCCCTCCCTCCCTCCCCCTGTCTCTCTGCCCCCCCTCCCTCCCTTCCCCTTACCTTGATCCCTGGTGGCTAGTGGGGGCAGCCGGGGGATGTCTGCACGATACTGCAGACATCCTCCATGCTGCCCGACACGGCAGTCTATTATGACGGACAGCTGTCCGTCATAATAGTCTGCCGTGTCGGGCAGCATGGAGGATATCTGCACGTATAGTGCAGACATCCCCCGGCTGCCCGATTGTCCCTGGTGCCTAGTGGGGCAGCAGAGGAAGTCTGCGCGATGAGCGCAGACCTCCCCTGCTGCCGCCCGGCACGCTCGCAGGGGCTTCTGTGACGAAAGCGGAAGTACCCAGCTTCTTCACAGAAGCCCCGGCGGTCGTGCCGGGCGGAAGCAGGGGAGTCTGCACTCGTTGCGCAGACATCCCCTGCTGCTAGAGAGGGGGATCCAGGTCCCCTGCAGCTCTGCTGGGGACCTGGATCTATGTCTTATAGTCTGACCTCAATTTGAGTTCAGATTATAAGAAGACCTCGATTATAAGACGAGGGGTAGTTTTCAAATTTTTTTTTCTGAAAAAAACCTCGTCTTATAATCGAGCAAATATGGTAATATGTGTGGGTACAGCAAATGACAAAGAAGAAAATTACAGCTAAACACAAACAGCACAGAAATGTTAAAATAGCCATTGTCCAGAAAGGACAAAAATGTTTCAAAGGCTCTGTCCTTAAGGGGTTAATATTGTGTACTACAAATATAACAGTCCTGTTTAATTAAACATAGGCATGGTATAGAGTGTTATAAATATATTAAGCAGATTGGTATGTGATTATTTTACAATGGGCAGCACAATCGTCCTACAAATAATTTGGAAAACCCTGATTCTAGTCTGTGCTGCAATGCAAAACATGTTCTATCAAATATCTCTAACCATTATATTCACATTCATAGTATATAATACCCAATGAAAAAAAATTTTTTGCAAGAATTTGCTTACATTGTTGTAAGAGACATTTTTCTCCAATGCTTGCAATTAAGGATCTAGTCAATTCAATGTAAGATCACCAGCCTTGGTCCATTCAATAGATATCCTGTGCATAACAGGTGAAGTGTTATGTTGCTTTGCCCTATGGAAAACCTTCCAAGGCAGTTCAGATAGCTTGACATCCTTTACTGTTTAATTCCTTGATCTGATTTCCTACTTCAGAATTAACACATCTGACAATTCTTTCACTGCCGAGCAGCACAGACCCTTCAAAGGCATATGCTTTTTTCTCATTTCCCTGTGCATTTAATTTCAGGGAATATGTGCTCACTTCAAATTGCAAGTCATTTCAAAAAGGATGTGGCATTTGTGCCATTCAGGCAATAAATGATAGCTTTAAGAAGCAGTTACAAATTCTCTGTCGTTTTCCATAAAGATCTGGCCAAATTCCTTCAGGGTGTGATACATTTATGAAAGGTAAAATGTCTGCAGAACCAAGGCCACGTCACTTTGATGTCTCCGTTTCCAGAGCCCTGAAAGAAACCCCATTCAGGGGTTTTACGTTGGTGTGGGTTAGATGAGAAATTATTATTTTAACTCTTAATGATGATATAAATTTCATTCAGACTTATCCGTAAGTATCATCTATCCTGTTAGGTAAAATTCACATGGGAAATCCGATTATTCAATTTTCTCCCCTTGTACGTATAGTAAATGGCAAATGATTACTAATCTTTGTGGAACCCTGCCTTCCTGTTGTTGAGTTGCTTTTAGAGGCAACAGCAATTTGTTTACAATTAGCGCTTATTAAATTCATTTGTACCGTGGACTTTGAGCAATAAACACAATATCCCCAGCAAATTAAAATTCAGGGAGTCAATCAGTGTGATTATTAAGCACGCTGTATTACAAATTGATTTCTTCTGCTTGCAGTTTTCTAGTCTGTTTCTCATGACTAAAAAATAAAAAAGGAGAAGAAAAGCCTATTTTTCTCTCAGAAAAATCTTGTTACCTTTAAGTTATGCTTTTAAAATATTTACTTTTTTTCTGTATGGATCTTAACACAAATAAATAATGCATTCACATTACCCATGCAACTTCTCATTTTCATTTTCTTTAAAGGCTTTAAATTGGATATTGGAAGTCTTTATTTAAAGACTTGCCCGCTTTTCCTAATTCCTCACGAAATTGCCAATGGTTTGCTTTTGAAAATATAATCCTACATAGTTTATTTTATATATTACATAGAACTTTAGTGGGTTTTAGTAGAAAAAGATCATTGGATGTAAAGAATATACTGTGTCAGCTTTCTAATTTTTTTTTTAAATAAAGCACTAATTTTATTGTCTCAGGTCATTGCATACACAGAATAATACAAATTACATATTCTGTCTTGCCTGACTTATACTTGATGATAAGGATGTTCACTTTATCTCACTTATCTCTCTTCTTAAATTCTCTGTGGTATATTGCTTAAAGAATTGACCATGTGATATCATCATGCACAAATATACATAGAGCACGTTAATATTATAGGAGCATTTTATGAATATGCTATGCCACTGGTGGTGAAAAGTATCCGTTTTTTAAGAGCCATTATAACCTTGTAATGTGAGATATCTAGTTCAGAGCCTTTAACAATAAGCCATCTGGATCACAGACCTTTTAACCTACAGGTCAGGAATGAAACAAGTAATGACCAAAAACATTAGCCTCTGAAAGGTGTTTGATGACCCTTGTGGAAATTGTAGTTATTATCTTTATAACGAATGGCCACTGTCCAAATGAAATCCCCTTGTTTTAGAATAAACTGCTTGATTCAGTGTACAATTTGTTTAAGAGGTTTGAATGTGACAAATAGGTAGGTATCCAACATACATAGCTCCACCTTAGCTCGGTTGTAGACTTGGTCTGTATCAGTAACACAAGTAACTTATTATATGGCTAATAGTATGTTAGGAATTGATTTTGGACTAGATGGTAAAATTTCCACTGCACAAAAAAATTAACTTTATCTATCTATACATTAATATGATATTATGTGCACCCTTTTGTTTTTGTATATGTGTGTATGCCGTTTGTGTTCTTGTTTATTATTGAAAATATAAACTACATAACATCAGAAAGTGTTACTTTCTCCAAAACTTTCTTGGCATATTTATTGAAAGTGTTGTGGATGCATGGAATAGTCTTCCAGTAGAGAAGCAAGGGGTTAATGCAGGACACGTTTAAGCATGCATGGCAAAACCAAAAGGCATTAGTGCACATACTATAAGGTCAATGACCAAAAACAGTATGAGGAATATACAGCCTGTAAGATGGGCCAAATGGTGTCTGCTGACACAGTCTACACTTCTATATTAATTATTTCAATATATATACTTACCACAAAAAGAGGTACCAAAAGGGAGTAATACAAAAAGTACCACACTATACCAAAAGGTGATACTCCTGTCTAGAATAAGACTTACCATTTATAAAACTCAGAACAGGATAAAAATCATATGTGATGGTGAAAGGTGCTATGGTGCTCACAAATGTGACACTATAGAAAAAAATGTAAAAATATATATAAAACCAAAACTGGTGTGGTATATTTGTAAGGATAAAAATGTTATCTCAAACATTGTATCAGCAGTTCTACAAACAGGATACAACTATATATACTCTGGACTATGTCCAGGTTGTAATGCAATAAGCCTAAACAAACTGCTTGATGGAAAAGTTGGTTGCCCAAGTGGGTAGCAATATTGTGCTATTTAGCTGGTACATAAAGGACAACTATATACTTGTATGGGTTTACTCCCTTGTAAATAAAGTACCAACAGCAACGATAAGGCATATTTCGGAGATATATGAGAATATAGTACTTACTGGGCACTTAGTATCTAAAATAATTAGGCTGACTAACAGCATAGTAGACACATACATGGCACTTAATGATATAGACTAATTGACTGGCTGCAAATCTGTTTTGTGACACAATTTTCAATTAGTGACATTGTCACGGTATCCACTGCTACCAACTATTCACCCCGTAAAATGTGCCTATGTTTGGGCTAAGAGTTGTGTGTATTCCCCTTATACCTGTTCTGAAAAGGGCTGTGTTCACTGTCTATATTTCGGATGACCAGCCAAAGACCAAGTTCCTCAATAAAGGTCAAACCCAGTCTCTGGCGGCATTCGCACCATTTGAATTGTCGGCATATTGCTGTTTGGTTGGCAGTTTAAAGCCCACTAGCCAAATTAGAGACTAAATGTGTCGCTCATCCTCTTATTGGCTGGTGGGGTAATAGCCGTTCAGCTATGATTTCAAACAGGGAAATGTAGGCAATACCCTGACTGGTTGAAGTCTGCCCAGCACAGCGCTGATTGGTTGCTCGTTTGGTTCCCCAGTTAAAGGGCAGACTTGAATCTCTGAGTGCCGCAAAGTCTGGCCCTGAACCACGCCTCCTCATCACCGACTGGTAGCTCCATGGTTTCTCCTTCCCGATTGGTCACCAACTAGTTTGGCACCAAATTCAATTATCTGTTATATTGTGTTGTTAACCTGTAATCCCCTTACATCTTGTCCTATTCACTATTGTATGTTAAATGTAATCCTATTAGAGTTATTTTGTTCAAGATGTGTTACTGTAAATATGTCCTGTGTTATGAATCAATAAAAGTTCTTCTGATTTTACCCAACACGACATGTCCTATCCGCTATGTTGTTGGATTTGCTAGTGGAAACAAGTGATTAAAGCCCATTTGGAGATTTATTTATTCACCGCACCTGAGGAGTGATATTTGTGGAACTGTTCTTGACAGGAGCTACCCATCCTAGTAGCCCTCTCGTGACAGACATGCTTAGGTGTTAGTGAAAAAAAAAAACCTAAGCCTATCAATACAAATAAAAATAGTCAGCATGTGAATTGTTGCTGATAATATATATGCATAACATGAAAAAGGGAATAAATCAAAATAGCTTGCCTTGTTAGTTTATGTACAATGTCACTAGCAGCATAGAGCTCTACTTAGGTATTAAACAGGCATTTAGTTACATCGCCTGCAATACTCAGCAGTGCGTTCATGTAAGGTACTCACTTACATAGTTAATACCTTACACTGATACTGCAACTCTCTCTATTTTTTTAATCAGAGGTACAAAGCAGTCTTTAGTTATAAAGATTGTAAATAAATAACACAGAGACTTTGAGATATGGATTAGGTATTGGCTGAGTGACAGTCAAAAAATGGTTGTAGTCAGTGGAGCATTTCCAGAGCAAGGTCTTGTTACCAGTCAGGTTCCTCATGGATCTGTACTTGGACTGATTTTCTATACTATTTTTATCAGTGGTATTGAAGGAGGTCTTGTTGTTAAGGTGTCTTTTTGCTGATAAAACACAGATTTGATTGATGTTCCTGGAGGGATAACCCAAATGTCAAAATGGTTAAATGTAGGTAAACTAGAAAAATGATTAGAGCTGTAAAAACCCAAGCGTACCCAAGCGTCGAGTACATTTGATATAGTCCTAACAGCAACATCTGAGGAAAAGGATATAGGGATAGGTAGACAATGTATTATCATTACTGTTGATACTTAATTTTCAAGGGTGTAAACTCATACATATACACCAATCAGCCATAACATTATGACTACCTGTCTAATACTGTGTAGCTACCCAGGTGTGCTGTGGTATCTGGCACTAATGCGTTAGCAGCAGATCCTATAAGTCCTGTATGTTGCGTGTTGGGGCCTCCATGGATTAGACTAACCACAAATGCTTGATTAAATTGAGATCTGGAGAATTTGGAGACCAAGTCAACACCTTGAACTCGTTGTTGTGTTCTCAAACCATTCCTTAATCATATTTGCTTTGTGGTAGGGCATTATACTGATGATAGAGGCTAATGCCATCGGGGAATCCAGTTTCCATGAAAGGGTGTACATGGTCTGCAACAATGCTTAGATAAGTTGTACGTGTTAAAGTAATATCTACATGAATGGAAGGACCCCTTTCCAGCAGAATATTGACCAAAGCACCAGACTGCCTATACCGGCATGCCACCTGTCAGTGGTCATAATGTTATGGCTGATCGGCGTATATATACACATTTACATGCCATCCAAATTTCATAATATTGCTACCCACCTGAGCAACTTACTTTACAACTGGGCAGTTTTTTGGGCTTGTTATATTACAACTTAGACATAGTCTTAAGTATACAAAGTTGTTTCCCATTTGTAGAACTGCTGATACAGTATTTGCGATAACATATTTATCCTTATGAATATACCACACCCAGTGTTGGTTTTATATATATATATTTTTAATTGTTTTTCTATTGTGTCACATGTGGGAGCACCTTAGCATCTTTTACGTGATTTTATCCTGTTCTAAGTTGTATTGCCAAACATAGGAGAATCATCTTTTGATATATTATTTTATTTATTTCAAACATTTAAAGTGTGTGGTTGATGTCTTGTCAAAAAAAGAAAGAAACACTGACTAAGTGTTAGTTTCTATTACAAGCAAAATATATTTGGGAACTTGTGTCAGTATTTAGATACAAAAAATCCAATTCTGTTGACACATTTGTAACTATGTTTTTTGGAAAACAGGCTCTAAAAAACTCCTAACACATCAGAGCAATATTTGTGCACATTGCATTCTATCCAAATGAGCTTTTTCAACTCATTTAGGCTCACAGAAACGACATTTCAGTTTCAACGACTTCTGGTTGGGGAAAAGCCTGAAATCAACTAATCGTGACGTGAATTAAACACATTCAAGTTACAGAAACACATTTTAAGTGCTGTACAAACACCATAAAAACGGTATACATTAATACTAAGCACCACAGGATTTCAATGCAATCTTACATTATTGTTACCAAAATGCACTAAGCATACATATAGTAAACCTAGGCAGTAAATAGAAATCATTTATTAAACACAATGTGGGAATGTACTAAACCACTGTCATGAAGAAAATAGCGAAGACACAATAGGAATAAACTATATGAGCTGAATTCATTTGCATATTTGTTTCCATTGTTTATAATTTATTGGATTTTTCCCCATGTAGTGTAGAGTAACTGTTCACCATTAACACCTGGTGACTTTAATTTACAGCTATTATACACCTGTATACTTTTTGTATTATAAAGAGACAAATTAACAAACATTGAGAATGATACAGAATGTTAGATAATTATTAAAGATGCTTTTTTAAATATTTTTCTATACTGCACGTAAATGTATAGATAAAGTGTTATTTTATTTTGAATATGTGGAGAAAATATAATTTTGTATTGCTATGTATATCTGGTGAGACAACTCAGTGGGCTAAGGGACCATCAATAGAACCTCAGTGTAGTAGGTTTAATTATCAGTAGGTTTGTGTCAACTCTTCCTCCATACAAGGTAGATGAAATGAGGATTGGTTAATAAAAACATCCAATGGATGTTGAGCCAACGTAACATACCCAGGACATACTTGAAAAGCAGATAATAACTGAATGTAACCTTCCTGGTTATACACTTTATTATTATCATTATTATTATTATATTTGTAAATATTGTATATGTAACTGGATTATGATTTGCATTTTAAAAAATGTTGTCCCCTACTGTCCTCAGAGGTCCCAGTGCAGCACTGTTTTATTTCTGACCAAAGTGGCCTAACTTTCCTGAATGACTAGATGAGATAGTCATGGATACCAAGAACCCATGGTATTTTTAGACTTTCTGGGTATATTTATTCAGCAGAATAATCAAGATAGCAAACTGATGGCACTTTGTCATAATTGAAGATAACAGTCATATCATGGTATCCACATAGAAGGGTAGTTGCTTCAGGGTTGCATGTAGGAAAAAAGTGTCCTGTCCATTAGGGTAGGCTGGTGTATCATTAAGGCCTATATTTCTGCAGGTGGATTTTTCCTCTGGTAACAATCCTATTCAGTAATGAAAACTACTAACCACACACTAACCACATGGATAAGACCATAGCCAGGCTATTTAGAGTCATGGTATTACATCCAATTAATAACTCACTCAGGGAAGGAAGGGTTGACCTTCCATGCGGTAGCAAAATATAGATAATGATATCAACAAGTAGCACCTGCAAAGTAAATGATTAACAGTGCAGAAATGCTCAGTAGTCATTTGTTTATTGTGAACATGTAATTTGCCTTTGATGGCCTATTGTAACATGTTTAGGTACTTGTAACAAAGAAAATAGCAGAACCCTGTAATGCTTTTAGAAATGTAAGAAAATACTTGCCACACAAAGCTTAGGATAAAGTGTGTCTTCTTTTATTAATTAAGAAAATGGCATAAAAATCCAACTTGCAAGGTGAGTAAATGCAAAAAAACTACACATATTTTCAATACCCAAATACACACATTTCAAAACTCAACCAATCACAAGCAGGCTGACTATTCACCTCCTTGTTAATACCTGCTGTGTTCATTGCTCCAAATTCTAATTTCCAAAAAGCCTCTCTATTCAGAAAGATTTGCTTGTGATCATTACCCCTCCAGAAACTTCTAATCAAAAAAACTTTAATGTAGATGGGGAATCATGTCCCGCTTCCAAATAATGAACTGCCATGGGGTTTAAATGTTCCTTATCAGTTCCTATAACTTTCTGGATGTTACGGATGGCACACTTGTGCTCTGTAATTCTCTCTCTTAAATACCTACCAGAACAGGGGCAGAACACATATACATATATGCCATATACTCTGTTGAATAATTGATTCATTTATTGATAAACACTTTTCTTTCATTATATGGATGATGGGTATCCACATTTGTCATTGCCAATAGGTAAAGGTGGCAACCACATATCTGCATTATTAATTGGCTTAACAAAATCTCTATTCACTAATTTGTTACTATGATTAGGCATTCTTTGCCTATTTAAAGTGTAATTTAAAGTGTGATTCGCATATTAATGAATAGTGCATGAATAAATAGACAATGCCCGTCCTAATAGAAATATTTGAGGATTGCCAGTCTTAAACCCCCACTAAATGCACCCCAAAATCCTGCATAGTGAGGCAACAACTAAAAACTCATGAGCTGTAATAATAAAGATAAACTAATGTATCTTCCTCCAACAAAATAATCAAATAATTCTAATCAACAATATGTCACAAAAAACATATGTGACTATTGATCACATAGGTGGTGATGTATAAAGATGGTGCACATGCAAATTGTGCCAAATACTGGTGCTCTCTGTGTGTGCCTATGTATAAATCAGACTTCAGACTGAGTTTGGGAGTCTGAGCCACCTCTACCTGACCCGCACTTCTGGATCTCAATGTATAATGAATCAGGAGCTGATAAGTGTTTGAGCTTTTCCACCAAACACGGTTTGGTAGATGTAAAGTGCCAGGATGATTTAAAAAAAGGCACAGTTGTTGTTATGTATATAGTGATTTATAGTATATTTTGTTCTTCATTTCAGGAGGTGTTTCCATCAAGCACCTCTTAGTGTAGATTTTTTATACATTTTTTTATTACAATGTTTATGTTGGCTTTTTTCGTATAAACATACACCGATCAGCCATAATATTATGACCACCTGTCTAATATTGTGTAGTTCCCCTTTTGATGCCAAAACAGCCCTGACCCATTGAGGCATTGTCTCCACTAGACCTCTGAAGTTGTGCCATGGTATCTGGCTCCAAGACATTAGCAGCAGATCCTGTAAGTTGAGATCTGGGGAACTTGGAGGAAAAGTCAATATCTTGAAATCGTCGTTGTGTTCCTCAAACCATTCCTGAACCATTTTTACTTTGTGGCAGGGTGCATTATACTAGTGAAAGAGGCCAATGCCATCAGGGAACACAGTTTCCATGAAAGTGTGTACATGGTCTGCAACAATGCATAGGCACGTATCATCTACACGAATGGCAAGACCCAAGGTCTCCCAACAGAACATTGCCCAAAGCATTACACGACCTCTGCTAGCTTGCCACCTGCCAGTGGTCATAATGTTATGGCTGATCAGTGTGATGTGTCACAATTCAAATGTATTTCATTCTCCATAAGAAAAATCTGTATTATAGTGAGTCACAATATTCTGATGGAATTAACTCAGGATAATGATATGGCACACATATATGTATATTTATGTATTTTTTGTGTATACTATTATTAACCAAAAATATATAAAAGTAATCCATAATGGTGTTTGAAGGTAGTATGAATTCAGAAATTTTTTCCTGGCAGTAATATGTGAATCCATCATTTATTTTAACCTTGCAATGTGGTTTTGTATTATAAATCTTGAGTTTAAATACATATCTTTTTTTATAATGTGGATCTACATAGTTCAAGTAATTGAATGTACTATCATGTCCTGATGTCCTCATCTCCTGATTCCTATTGAACTAGTTTACAGTACATTTGTTTTCCATTTCCGATGTTGTTTAGTTTAAATAAATGACACATGCGGTTGGTTTGTAATATGGTGTAGTAGGAATCTTACATGGGTTGTCATGCATAATCCACAAAGTTAAAAATCAATTCTTTCAATGAATGTGGCACAAAGAGGCTCATTATTTTAGCATAAAAAAGACTGTTCTTGGTTGCAATTGTGTTGCAATAATGAATCCTACATATTCTAGTGATATTATTATTTGATGGGTTTTAATTTGGTAGTGATCAAACATAACTTTGTTTTAACTTATTAATTTAAATGTTATGTATGCTTATGGTCTTAGAGAAACATGTCATTACATCCGAAAGAAAGTGACCTGCAGTGACCATTGTAATGTATTGAACAACTAGCTTTTAAATCATTGTATGAGAATCCAGCATTTATGTAGGAAAAAACTGTACATTGGGAATGAATACACTGCTGCTGTAAAATGTTTGGGAACATATCTTTTATTATTATTATTCAAGCCAATTCCAGCACAACAATGCTTTTGTTTGTTCAGCTACAAAGACCTTTAGAAAACTGAAGAAACGAGGACATCTTCAAAAGCAGGTATGTTTACAATTCAGAAAATGACTTTATCCTCTGAGATGGTCAGTAAATCTTTTAGCTGCAGGTAGATTTCATAGATGGGTATTTACTGTTTTCCATGTTGGCTAATGATTGATTATATTCACAATCTTCTGGCACTCAAGGGTGCTGTAGCTGTGCACTAGGCATATCATTATTTTTAATTTAAATATAAAACAAAATTGAGCTGTGTAATGGAGTAAATAAAACTTACTTTAAACATAATTGAGGATGTAATAAATTAGACATATAACAGGTGAAGAGAGCAATATCCCATACTTCACAACTTCTGTCCCTATTGAATCAAAACTCCGGGGGCAGAGATTGGGAGGCTACACTATCACTGAGGTGGTACTGTACATGTGCACAATTCTGTGCATGCGCAGTGTGCACTTTCCAGTGTCCCAGACACCAGAGAATGAGATTGGGCCTCCTGGACTGCATTTCTAAATTGGTTGTGAATCTGAACTCCGGGGGGAGGGGGGGGGGGGGGGTAGCAGAGTTTGGTAGGTTGAGTGTCAGAGCTACAGTGCATGCATGGTAGTACTGTCACTCAAATTAGCAGTGGTAGGTTCCGACCTGGCCTGAGATTAAACCAGAAATAGAATTCCAGGTGCTTTCTAAAAAAATATTTACAGTAAAAATAAACATTGCAAGGCAG